>OU015753.1:67146289-67204600 GCA_907169655.1 Acomys percivali | reverse complement strand
TGTGTGTGTGTGTGTGTGTGTGTGTGTGTGTGTGTGTGTGTGTGTGTATGCGAATTAATTCTGTATCCAGATACTTTGATGAACATTTTTATCAGCTGTAAGAATTTTCTCTGATCATTTTTTTTTTAGGATCACTTATGTGATCACTTAGGACTTTTTTATTTATACTAATCTTCATATAGTAAGAACAGTTATGAAAGAATCAGAAAAGCCTTATATAAAAGTTACATCCAAAATGTTTAGTTACATTCAAAAGGTTACATACAAAATGCCAAATTTGTATTTAACAACATTGAAGAACGTACATTCTAGGTTGAACAGACAGTAAATATCTAGAAAAAAGCAATGTTTGCCTATTTAGATTTACTATAGCTAGATAGATACATACATATATAGACATATAAATGATAGATAGATGATAGATTTGATTACATACTATGTAAGAATAAATGTCAATGTATATATAGATGATCCCCCAAAACATCAGAGACCTACAGATTATGGCATTTTTAGAATGTTTTTATTAATGTGTACTATCTTATCATCTGGAAATAAGGATACTTTTCCATCTTTCTTTCCAACTTAAAAGAGAAGAATATGACCAAAATATATTGAAATTTAAAAACTGATTTAGGTAATAAAAATATAATTAAAAGGAAAACATTTGGAAAGAATTGGGGAAAGGGAAACCATAATCAAAGTTATTTTCAATAAAGTGAACTAAAAAATTTCACAATGATTATCAAAGATTTTAAAAGAAATCTAATGAGAAGTCTAATATATAACTGTCAAGGATCTAAGGTAAAATTGCATTTTAATAATTAAATACAATGCAAATAAATTGCATACATGGTTTGAGAAATAGATATGTAGCAGTAACCGTTTTTGAGCTTCACTAACACCTTCTGACCAGAATTATTAAAAATTAAACTGAAAACTTTTTTTTAAATGTGTCAATATCAGTCTTACATCATACATTTGCTAGCCTGCGACATGAGTAGAATCTGACAGATGATGTAGGAAGGCATTGTAATAGAAAAGCTTTAACATAATTTAGGCAACCTACCACAGGCCCTGGTCTTCCAGTTAGACCCATTGGGCCAGGTGGGCCTCTCAGAGCAATCTAGAAGAAAAAAATATCAAAGTCAGGAACACTTGCCTAGTAGTACACTGTAATAAATAGTCATTTGGTCATGATGTCCTTGTATAGTAAATAGCTAACAAAGTTATAATAGATACATGCTAGGAAAAGTTTAGCCAATGATGAAAGCATGTAGCTAGAATGTCCTGTGTAATTATGTGCCATGTTTCAAACTGTTACACAGTCTTATGCAGCATATTACCAAAAGTTAGCCAGTTGATAAAAAAAGGAAAATAGCATATCTAATAATTTTCTACTATAAGCCACACTGCAAAAATATAGAGCATTCTTTGTCTTTAGTTGTGCAAGCCAAGCAAATCTTTATTGAAGTTACTTATTAGGGTAAAATATTAACATTATTTTAAGTTTTTCTAGTAGTGTTTTGGGAAAAGTCATCCTGATTAAAGTGAGGCAGTAGAATACAGAATTGGACAAAAAGTGTAACAGTAAAAATATTTTAATTAATATTGAACTTACTACTATATAATGTGCTTATTTGTTGTACACAGACATAACACACTGGTTACATGCATTATTGCTAGACTCAATGAAAATATGAAATTAGTGTATTTAAAAAGCTATAACACAGAGCATAGAAAAATACTTGATACATATTAAATGAGTTTGGTGTACTGTTTCGATATTAATGAGTATAAGATGAATGTTCATCTCAAAAATAAGTGATGAAAAATATGCAAAATTATAAAAGAATAATGCATAAAACAAAACCAGCAAGATCTCTGAAGTTCCACCAATAACTCACCATGAGTATTTGGACAACAACCTTCCTAATTATTGAGATTAAAGCTAAAATTTGGAATTAAAAATCTTGCTACCTGCTTTTTAAAAAAGCTAAAAGGACTAATCATATAAACTGAGTATAAAGACATTATTATACCATAGATTAGCAAATCTCTCAACCCTCATTTCAGGAGCTTCTTTTTGTCATAGAAGGTAATTAACACAAAAACTCTCTACTTGACAATGTGTGGACAATGAGGGACTGCAGAGTATTCCGCTGCAAATGAGACATCCATAGCACACCTTCCTCACTCCAGGATCAAGGCAGAAGAAGCAGAAAGACAATAAGGAATGGCTATGAGGCAGTTTTATAGACAAAACAGGATGGGTGTACATATGAATTGAGAGCATAAGACTAAGCCAGACAAAATCAAGGCATGCAAGAGGAGAGGGTCTCAGGAATTCCCACTGTTAGCTTTCTTTAAGGCATTGGACCAAGTAAATACCATACTCCAAGGAGATGGCCCCTGTATCCATGCATTCTGGAAGCACTAAATAAACTCAGTGTACTTATGAAGGTGGAGGAGAAGGAGGAGGAGGAGCATATGAAAACCAAGGGAAAAGAGTGGTGGTGGAGCTAGTGCAAGAATTGAGGGGAAAGAACTGGAGTTAACTTGATCAGAACACATTAATTATATGCTTTAGTGAATGATCAATTAGTAAAGAAAAAAGGAAAAATCAAAACAAGAGGTGTGCAGCCTCAAAATGTTTTAACTTCAAATAATTGACTTATATTTTCAAAACAATGTGTTTTCCATGAAAAACACAGAAATAATTATAAATATTTTAGAGTTGTAGTATGCCTTTACATAATAAGTACATATTTTAATTATCATTAAATATTACATAATCAAACAATGATCTTTTAGATGAACAATAGTTTAAGGACGTAAATAAATATTGAGAATGAATTACTATGTTTGCTTACATATTCGGTACTTTACTCATACATAATTATGATAGTGAATAAGAAGTTTTCTTAAACATGATATAAATACAGTTTTTATGTCCTTATGTGTCCAAAATCCTAGTTAGCTTCTTCCTTAATAACTACAAAAATATGAACAAAAACATGGCTTCTAATTGGTTTCTTGTTTATTGTCTGAATACTTATATCAATTGCTTGAAAGCCACCTAAAAATAAATTAACTATCTGGTTTATGAATAAGAGGAACATAATTCTTTTCTACTGTGTTCTCACAGTTTTTGCCATAACTTTTAGTTCACACCTTTGCAGAAGAAAATCAGATTTGAAAGACAAGAAATACTAGATATTAATCATCTATCAATATTCTGTTAAAAATAGGAACTTTGTATGCCATGGTGGGAATATGTCAACATTGCATGTGGCTATACAAGGGTCATTTATTTAATATTAAGTTAGTAAGTATCATTACAGGAAAGATAAATATGCTTTAGAATTGTTGCCTGTAAATCCCATGTGATGTCTAGAAACACTCTTTCATGGCCCTACATCACACTATGTGATACAGAGTCAGGCCACATGAGCTTTTGCTCATCTTTTCTTACCCGAGCCTGCTGAAGAATCGCCTGAGCTTGGGCTTCCTGTGCAGAGATCGTTGGTCCTTTGGAGCCGTCACCCCCATAGCGGAACTAGGAAAGGATAATGTGAGCACAAAACTGGCTTCTGGCAGACTTATGGAATTAGGTCCTTTAATCATTAGATTAAAAAATGAAATAAAAGGTTGATATTTTCAAAAGTTCAAAGTCACTTCATAATGAGACATCTGTGAGTTTCTGTGTGAGAGGACAATTCTGCTCTCAAAGCAACTATACATAATTTTCCAATTTCAAATTTTATTACTGATATTTCTTTTTTAAAATGCCATGCCTATTCTAATCTGTGGAAATGCTACCCACTGTACCAATTATTCCACAAGAATTTCAAGTGTATTAGATACAGTAAAAATGACAGACACAGTTGTTTGGCTGTGGTGATCAAAGCCATTGGACTCTCCAAGAACACAAAGAGAACACAAGGTCTTGTTCACCCTTAGGCAGCCATTGTTTTTCCACAAAATCCTGGAGTTCTGCCTTGATTTTTAACCTGAAATGTCATTTGAGTCAATTTTCCACTTCAGATAGGTTTTCTTTTTGAACTTCATTGCACTAAAACCAATAAATACAACTTTACAGTCATATGGTAACTAATCAGTTTTGCAAGAGACTGAATATTAAGATAAATAATTTTTGAGCAATGATGAAACTTAACTTCTTTTAAAAAGTTTCTGTGACAATCAATATTAGACTAAACTGTATACTAATATTAAATAACCTGATGTTAATCTACAATCCAGGGCTGTCAACCTGAAGAAAGATTATGGACATTTCACCAAATGAAGAATAATAAGAGATTAAAACCAGTTTAATGTAGAAAGAGATATTTACCAGAACTCTGTCCCTACTTTCAAGGCATGATGCTTACGTTTGTTCATTCCTAGTACTCAAAAATTTCATTGTTGATGATTCAATTATAGTATTTTTAGTTACATAATGATAAGATATAAAATTTATCTTTATAAAACACTTTTAAAACCTACTGGTAACATCAACATGGTTCCAGGAGGACCAGGTAAACCATCAGCCCCCGGTAAGCCGGGACGTCCTGGTGGACCCTAGGAGAGGAAATACAATAAACAAGAGCAATTAGTAGCATATATTATAGCAGTGAGTCTCCAACTGTTGAGAATGCAACTGCCCTCACTGAATTGGCTAATCTCCTTAAGGTAAATACACATAGACAGGATTGGATTTCCTTGTCATAGTTGCAAAGAACATGAATAGTGAACGCTTACTAATGCACAGTCAAAATATAATGCAAATAATGTTCAAAGTTGATATAAAGCTTAAAATTGCATATCAAGAAGCCTTCCCGTGTATTCTGGAGGGAAATCTGTGTAAAGAAAAAGTGAAAATCTAGGTTTCTACAGTTGAAAACAATTCATTTGATAAAATTTGGTTAAGTCTTAATAGATACTTAAGTAATATATATTTAACATAAAAGTGGATATTTCAGTATATCTTGTACCTATGTTAAATTGAGTATTATCTACAAAGTGGATACTTTATTAGTGTAATTATTTACATGAACATAATAAGACCAACATTAAGCTTTGTCATTATTAATTTGTCTTAAAATAGTGTTTAATAGTACACTCAGTGTGTATATGCATGCCTGCATGTAGGTGTAGAAATTTGCTTATGTTTACTATGTAGATATGCATGATTTTTGAGTATAAAATATACTATATATAAATAAACTTATATGTAAGTACATGATACATAGATTTGATATACATTTACATCAGTTTGCAATAAAAGGAAGCTTACTCTTACATAGTCAAACCATATTCAGTAAAAAAAATAGATCAAATTCTAAAAATTAATAACTAACGATAAAATAAAACCATCAGCTAAAGTAGTTTTTAAAAATACTAACAATGTCAACGGCTGTGGAATATATGTCATTGCGTAAAAAGGCAAGTTCAATTTGAATAGAAGTATTCAACTCCCACATAAATGCTTAACTAGCCAGTCAGTGCTGGCTTGTAATTCTAGAACTCTGAAGGAAGCATAGGCAGAGCATCTCTTGGGCAAGCTGTATAGCAAGCTCTATTTTCAACTAGAAACTCTATTGCAATATATAAAATGGAGTGAGATTGAGAAATACAGCTGGCATCAGCGTACGCTCTACATACTCACTGACACACAAGTACACGTGCACACATACACACAAGCACACATGCAAACCCACACTTGTGAATACCAACACCTTAATACACACATGGTTCTTGTACTCATTAAATAAACAAGTAAGCAAACATTTCCATCAAACTCAGTATCTGAAATTATGCAAACGAGGTTAGTAAAAACGGATGTCTACAGGAATAACCAAGAACAAATGTCTTGTGTTCAGATTTGAAAAACCAAATCTACTCTAATTGTTCATGTGCATAAAGGGCTTGAAATCAAATGTGGCTGATTAATCATGTGGCAGATAAATTCTTAATCCCAAATTAAACCTGTCTGAAAAGTGAAGTAAAGTGTCTCACAGTCTTGAAGTTGTAGAATTCTCAACCAGCTCCCCCAATAGAAGAAAAAGGTACCATGTTATGTTGAAGAAGACCTTAAGTCTGTGTACCACACATTTGTAATGGGACACCCTTTTCTTCACTTACCCTATCACCAGGGTCACCGGGGAGCCCAGAAGGGCCTTGTAGACCTGGAGGACCCATGAGACCCTGCAGAGGAAGAAAGCATAATCAGAAGCCACTTCCTGCCTCCTTAGTATTCAAGTAAGGACATACCTCTAAAAATCAAAGAGTGTCTCATTTATATTTTATAAACATACCCTTGACTCCCAAACAGCTGCCCTATTTAGCTTTCTGTGCAAACAGAACATATAGGAAACAGTTCTGTGTCCAGCACAACTGCTCCTCTATGAGCCTGTGATCAGGGTAGAGGCAGATGCCAAGGAAAAACAGGAAGGAGAGTGTGCCAATGAAAAGTCACTGCAGTGAAGGCTGGTACCCAGGTCTTCCTGAAGAGATGGCTATTCATAAGACTAGACCGCAAAAACATGGTAGTATAATTTAACAAGAAGTCATTTAGCTTTTCAGCATTTTAGCATTTTGTTTTGCCATTACTTGAAAGCATCAATGTTGTATTTTTAGATGGCAAAAAATTTATATTTCATACAGGCACATACATGAGTGCATAACCACAATGTATAAAGAAAGAAGAAAATATTCAAAATGTACTTTATGTCCTGTCAATAGTGTCATTTTTATAGACAAATGAAACATAGGTTGAGTCTACCAGCTCCTAAGCTCAACTGTTTTCCTCTACAAATCAAATAAGTCCAAAATATAAGCAATTCAACCATATGACAGAAATCTTATATTAAATAATTTTAAAAATCATTTACATACCGCTGGTCCGGCTGGCCCAGGTGGTCCTTCAACAAGCATCCCCTATAACCAAAAATAACCACATAACTTTTACCCTTTTCCACAGACTATAAGAGCACACCACACATCATAATTTTTAAGTAAATCCTAAATTCACATAATATATACTACTTAAAATATATTTGTATGGGAAAATGAAATAATTTAAAATGATAGAAAACATACTTCTTGCCATCAGTGAACCTCTGAACTAATTGAAAATGGACTATTTGGATAAAAAGAGTGGGAAAGAAAAAGAATATGCACTTCTTTACTTAATTCTAACTGAAAAAAATAGACAAAAAACAGGAGCTTGATAAATGTTTGCTATGTTAATGGATAAACTGATGAGAGAACCAAAGAAAGGAAATGATGCCTAAACACTTTCATTCCAGAAAACTGTATTCCTTTGTGTTTATTGCAAGAATTATATGTATGTGAGGAGAACAGTAAAACAGCCCACATTTCTAATGCACTGCTATCTTAGGTCAAGTCGCTGGTGAGGAAAATTCTGTCTTTTAAAGTTTCTTCTAGAAAATAAACACCCCTTAACAATACATTGAGAATCATAGCATCAATATAAATCACAGTTCCATATAATCATGTAAGTAAACAAAATGAGTTTTTAGATAATATTTTTGTCTTATTATTTCACACAAGAACATCGTACATACAGACCACACTCACTGCTTCTCTTTCGTCTCTCTCAAATCCTTGTATATTCATTTTGTTCTATTATTGTATAATGTACTTTTGATCAGATACAAATAAATACCTATGTCAAATAATATTTCTAATAAAATAATTATATAAATCATCAGTAAAACTATAAACTGAAGTGCTAAAGTCATTATATCTCAACCACCAAACATTTGAAATTACAGAAAAAAATATGTAAATTCTGATTTGTAAGAAGAGAATTGGACCAGAAAAATGTCAGCCACTTTCAAGTTCAAAAATTCCAAGTGTGTGATTACTTTTATTTTACTGACATTTTGCTTTCCAACAATTCATTGTCCATTCGTCTGTATGTGGTAACTGATAAACGGAAGACTTTTCATTGGCAATGCATAGTCATACAAAGTGACTTAAGGTCATTGTAATTCATAAATTAAACAATTGTAGCAATCTTTAAAATATATTCAAAGCACTTACAGGTTCAACCACAGCTGGTTCGCCCTTCTGCCCTTTCTCTCCATATGCACCATGACCATTTATCTATTGAGTCAAAAGGTCAAAAGTTAAAAACAGTTAAAATAAATTTCAGTAGGTGCAACAATTTTTCAATCTTTATCAAAAATATTTTAACCATCTAGATACATTGAAGCAACTTGTTATAATGTGCTTGTTTCACAAAATAAACATTGTTTCTTTAAATTTGTGTTACAGAAGGTTAAATTCATTCAGAGCCTCAAAATGTTCACTAAGACATAAAAAAAGTCACCAAATCAAATGTAGAAGATATTTTAGAATAAAATATTAGGGGCAGTACTGAAAAATAATGACAAAATTACATAAATGTATCATTAATGAGAAATTTAGGATACAATTTTAATTACAATACTTTAAAATGAAGACTGCAGAGAGAACCCAAGGTACAACAGTTGCCACCTCCCACTGGGAAGAACCTATCATGTTTTCTAGGCTTGGTCAGTGTCCACAACTGACATAAGAACTCAGCCTGAATTTTAAAACTGGAAAAAAAATATCAGAATGAACACAGAAACATTCCCAAGATAAGACATGCACAGGGCACAGAGCGCAGTGCTGACTTACGCTTGTTTCTGTGAAATCAGTTTCTGCTGGGACACCTGGGCCAAATTCTTCATTAGGGGAGGGCGTTGTCCTTTCTTCATATTCTTTGTATTCATAAAAATCATATTCACCTAAATCTCCATCTACCAGAAGATCAGAGTCCCTGCCGTCTATTCCTTTGTTTCCATATAGAACATCCTCTGAAAAGTTTCTCTGGACATCATAATCCTCTCCAGTTAGATATTCTTCAGTAAAACCTTCTTCAACTGGATTTGGCTATTCAATTAAGTTGCAGGGAATTGGAGAACATGAAGGTTACTGTTAGCAAAGCAAGGCAAGCATCTGGAACTACAGTTTAATGGCATGTGACGAGAAGGGAGCTCACTACAAAAGCAACACCGGAGCCTGGAAAGAGGCTATTCGGTACCACTGAAAGGAATATACTTGTACATACACCAATATGTACAAACACATATTGCTTTCAAAGCACCCTCACCCATTAATGGCAAATGTTCAGATGGAGTCAACATGTGTATTTGACTCTCACTAGGAAAATTTGCTCATCTATGAGGCATTATTTTATAAAGTAATATCTGAACAAATAAAGTATGAATATAGCTGAGTATTTGCTTAGTTTTCAAATCTTATTGGATAATAGAGCAAAATACAATTGCTACAAAGTCTTGTTATTTGATATTCAGTCATGTCAGTTAAATATTAGTACCAATATCTGAAAGCTATCCTTTGCAATGGCTGTTCAGAGTCTCCTGCACAGAAGGAAGTAACTTTATGGTTGTAATCAAGTTAAAATTAAATAATTGTCCTTGTCAGCCTCTAAATTAAATTTGAAATTTTCTTCTGAATGACAATTGTACTATAAATTCTAGAGAAATATTGATGAAATAAGCATTATAGAAAATTATGTGAATGAAAATACATGGCTAAATCATTACAATAACAGTATTGGATATAAAAATCCAACAATCATAACATTTTAGTTAAAGATACAACACATACTTCTGCAAAAAAAAATCCATAGTACCTATGATGTAATTATGCTCTTGCCACTGATATAAAGAGCTGAATGAATTTGCATAAAAAAGTTAACATCCTGAGTTTTGTAAGTTCTCATGAGAAAAGGTTGAGAATGGGAAAAGTTAAAACCTATTTATACCCTAAATGTGTATAATTCTAAAGGATGTGTTTATATTATAGTTATAATTTATTGGGATATATACAAGTTTCAAATAATTAAATTACTTACTCTTACCTAGTACTTTTTTACTGATGATGATAACATAAATAATCAGTGCAAGATGTTTAACAATATTAAACTGAATTTTCTGCTCATTGTTATTTCATGATCAAAACATATGCATGATATGAAATTTGGGATGGCCCACTCATACCTACTGATCTTATACCACTTTCATGGAAAAAAATCTAATGCTTAAAGTATATTCTTTCAATAATCATAATTAAAACTTACATCCTAAAGAAAATTTAAAATTGAATGACTTATTAAAATTGAAAAGCATATTTTATTAAAATGCTTGCTGTCATTAAAATGATTGTTCCCATGCAATAAAAAGCTGATTGTATCAGTTGATGATACAATTATCACGTCAGAGGATTCTTCCCCTGGAAGGATCATGCCGTGAATATTCTTTGTAACATGTTAAAGGCTTTTCCCAGCTGTCCGAGCAATATGGAAAATGATAGCAGCCAATTCAGTTTGATAAGTATGAAATTTGCATGAAGCAAAATGCCATGCAAACCCTGAACTGACATCAATTGTAAATGCAAGGTGTTTTGTAATTATGAACCATGGCTCCTCTAAGAGTGACAAGTCAAAGGACTCAGTGCCTGGGATGCTGCTCCACGGAAGTCTACCCAAATACATTAGACATTTTGAAGGCCGCACTGCGATTACCTCAATCAATGCGGATTACCTCATTTGATCCTGATACACGCCGAGGAGACTCAGTCTGGTAAGTTTCCATTGTTCCATAATTGTATTCTTGAAAATCATCCACAATATTTGCCTGATGATGAATTCAGAAGAAACAAGGTTAGGACATTTGCAAAATCACCTCAAATGAGTGAAAATCATGATTCAGTTGAGTTAGAGTGTTAGCTAAATTGGAATTGATCTAATTGGGTTAAGACTAAGACTCATCAGAGATCTTCCATCTCATCTAGGACAGATCTTGATTGCTTTTCTTGCTACCTGGACCCCTAGTTTGGCTTTGGCTGATGCTTGATAACGTTTCTTCTTCTTGGATGCAAATTTTTCAGATTTAGGGGATGTGAGCTTTTTAGATTTTTTCTTTGAGTTAGTGGTCAATGTCCTCTTCTTCTTTGTGTAATTGGATTTCTTTTTCTGTAAAATGTCATGAAAGACGGAATGGAAAACATGTAGTAAGAAAGAAAATAAAGAGTATGGATGAGAGGGAGGAAACGAAAATGTAAAAATGGTCAGCAATCCTCAAGGCGTTCTCTGTCAAACAGAATCTGTTGTCAGTTCACAGAAGCGAGTGATAGGTATCAAGTAAGTCTGAAGGACGAAAGAGGGGAGACACCACATACAACAGACAGTTCTTTGGTTTTACCTCTGTTTGCGCTACTGTTCCTTCAGTTACAGTGGGTATCTCTGTTACACTCTCAGCCTCTTTATAGTCTGTCTCCCCATACTCATAGTCATACTCGAATATATCCTCAGGTGCATACTACCGTTGCAAAGGAAAAAATATTGGGCAATTTGGTTAGTTGCAAGTAATATTATTAACAGGGTGGAAATCACCTGCTTAACCTTTACTCGAAGTAAATGTTAAGAGAGATTTCACATTGAACAGAAGTATTGTTCTATTGTACGTAGAATCTAATATCATCAGAGTTAGCAAGCAAGCTTTCTAAGAACCAAACAAGTCATTAGGGCTGTGAGAAAAATAAAAGTTTGAATGACTCAAACTTTTATTAAACCTCAAATGTTAATCCAATCATAGGATTTATGTTTTGGGCATAGTGGTTAAATATTCATTTTAACTTGGAATTGCAAAAATCTGTTATGAAACATCTCCCCATGAAATAGGAATTTTACTAGGACTGCAGCTAAGTTGACAAGGACTAAGCTAATACACATTGACACTGGCTTCAATCACAAGAATGGTAAAAATAAAATTCAAAAGTGCAGTGTTTTATAGGTATGATTTTTAATAAATAAAAATAAGAAGAATAGTCTTATGAAAATATGAGAAAACATTCACATCTACTGAAGGAAAAGGAAGAAACAGGAAATAAATATGACTATATTTGGAAAATACTAACAAAATTTATTGTCAATTCACTCAATTTTTCTAAACTACAAAAAAAATTGTCATGCCTCATATTTAGTGACTTTCCCTCAACATATGTGAATGGTTCTAGATAATATAGCCTAAGGCAATGATGAATATAAGCATGAAAATTATTTTAGGTTTTTATGATTATCAAAATACCAATTTAATAAAAATTTAAACTATTTAGTATTTGATTAAAATATAAAGCTGTGTATAGAAAACAAATTACTTTTGGTAACCCTATAAGCTAGATAAAATATCTATAACTACTAGGAAACTATAATTGTATGTATATTATGTATCAATGTGCATATAAAAAGCATAGAAAATACATATATATGTGTGTGTATGTATATATGTACATATATACATACACACACACAAAGAGAGAGAGGTATATATAATACCTCTCTCTCCCTCTCTCTCTCTCGGTGTGTGTGTGTGTGTGTGTGTGTGTGTGTGTGTGCGTGCGCGCATGCATGTACGTAGAGAGAGAGAGGAGGAGAGAGAGAGAGAGTCCTGAAAAACCTGGCTTTAAACTTGCTATGCACCCAAATATAGCCTTGAACTTTTTTTTTTCTTTTTTTTTTTATTTTATTTTTAATTAATTTATTCTTGTCTTTTGATCTTCTGCCTCTACCATGCAAGTGCTGGGTTACAGGCATGGAACTACCGTGTCATACTTTAATGTACTAACTAATAACACTGTACCAAAGAATAATGTTTCTGTAGCTACCATAACTAATGTGGAAATAAGAAATATTGAATATCTATAATTACACATGGCTAGCTTGAAATAAAGTATGGAAAATAATAACTATTACGAGATTAATTTTATTTTTTCATTTTTAAGTGTAACTGAATTGTGCATTATGACCTACTAAAAACTATCAGTAGATGAATAGTCTGTTTCAAAAGTGAGCCAAACAACATTTGGGCTAAGTTCTTGGATTTGGAGATGTGCTTGTTAAGTTTTCATCGACGTAATGTTTGTGAAAGTAATTAATTTTATGTTGTTTCTTCTGGTAGAAGACAATGTCTTCTAATCTTCATAACTCTCTCCGCTACTGAATCCTTCTACAAGTGTGCTTCCACAAGCACTGGACCACAAAATAATATTTCATATACCTGATTCTTCTACTACATGCAGCTGTGTAGCAAACTTTAGAGGATATTTTCCACTTCCCATTATGGAATTTTGAAAATATCCTGAAAATGGTTTTAGTTAAGAAATAGTTTTAATCCATGATATGAAGTCCTGAAAACCTGGGTGTGGGAAATAAAATAGGTTTTATAGGCAGACTGGGGACAGGTAGGACTGGAACATGGAGATCAAGTGGGGGGAGGGAGATAGGATGGAAGGAGAGAGAGATAGAAGAGATGACAATATATGGGGACTTTGGGGGAAGGTTGGAAATCAAGTGCAGTGGAAATCTCCTAGAACACATTAAGGTGATCCTATTACTCCTAGTACTATGGGATAAAGTCCTAGCTGGCCCTCTCTTACAGACAAGTAAGTCTTCCAGTGGTGGTACTGGGTTGCATTCAATTGAGTTGTTGGCCACTGTAGTCCCTTGGAAATCACCAAACAGAGCTGTTTCAAAGACAAAGGACTGCTGTCCTACAGACTAACAATGGTCTCCATTGCCAAGGACAACAGCTACACAGCTCCTTGAACATAGAACGGCTTGGGTGGTGCCTGCATGGAGCCTTCACTCTAAAATTCATGTTTCTTTGGCATGGGAGGGTACTCTGCAGGCTAAGAAAGAAGAGGCATGGACACCACCACCTGAAAAACCCTTTACCTAAACCTGTCCTGCCTGCAGCATATGGTGGAATAATGGTGGCACAGAACTTGCGAGAGTGGACCAGTGTCTGATTTGACTTAAGGCACACTCCATGAGAGGGAGTCCTTACCAAAACTGCTTGTGTGATTGAGAACCAAAGACTAGATAGCCAAGGGACCTAGGATAAAAATCAGCTAAACCTTAGTTTGAGCGGGACAAGGACAATACAGGTGGTAAATTTTAAACCCCTACCCTGATCTAGCCCATGGACAGGACAGTCTCCACACTTGAGTGGAGAGTGGGATATGACTTTCTCATGTACTCTGGTGCCTCACATTTGACTATGTCCCCTGGCGGGGGAGACCTGGTGGCACTCAGAGGAAGGACAGCAGGTCACCGAGAAGAGACTTGATACCCAATGAGCATATACAGGGGGAGGTAATCCCTCTCAGGAACAGTCATAGGGGAGGGGAATAAGGGGAAAATGGGAGGGAGGGGAGAATGGGAAGATACAAGGGATGGGATAACCATTGAGATGTAACAAGAATAAATTAATAAAATTTAAAAAAACCAGCTAAGCAAGATTGATATAAGATCACAGGGACTAAAGCAACAATCCGAGAGCTTACCTGTGTCTGTGACAGGTCCTATGCCTAGATACTGTAGCTTTTATCTTGGTGTTTTATTGGACTCCTGACTGTGAGAAAAAGTGGGTCTCTGGCTCTTTTGGGTCCCTTTTCCTCAGTTGGGGAGCTCTGTTGCTGCATCCAAATTCAACATGAGACTTTTGCTACTATTTAATATATGTTATTTTGCCTTTTTTTTTTTTTTTTTTTTTCGTTATTCGAGGCCTATATTTTTCTTCTCTTTTTTTCTTTTTTTCCCCCGAGACGGGGTTTCTTTTTATTATTATTATTAATTTATTCATATTACATCTCGATTATTAGCCCTTCCCCTGTTTCCTCCCATTCTTCCCTCCCTCCCACTTCCCCCCTTCTCCCCTCCCCTATGTCTGTGATTGAGGGGGACCTCCTCCCCCTATATATGCTCTTAGGATATCGAGTCTCTTCTTGATAACTTGCTATCCTTCCTCTGAGTGCCGCCAGGCCTCCCCATCCAGGGGACATATTCAGAAAAGGGGCACGAGAGTTCGTGTGAGAGTCAGATCTCACTCTCCATTCAACGGTGGAGAATATCATGTTCGTCGGGCTAGGTCTTGGTAGAGGTTCGAAGTTTACTGCCTATATTCTCCTTGGCTGGTGCCTTAGTTTGAGGAGGACCGCAGGACCCAGATCTGCCTGTCATAAAGTTCTTCTTGTAGGTTTCCAGGACCCTGGGGGTCCTACTATTTCCCCATTCTTCCATGCTACTCTCGCCTAAAGTCTCAATAGGATGAGACGGGGTCTCTATGTGTAGCCTTGGCTGTTCTGGACTCCCTTTGTAGACCAGGCTGGCCTTGAACTCACAGAGGCCTCCCTGCCTCCGCCTCTCTAGTGCTGGGATTAAAGCCTGTCCTTTTCTAATGAGACACAGAAAAGGAGTGGATGCAGAGGGAAGGAAAGTTAGGAGAAACAAGGAGAACCTGGAACGAATAGAGCAAGGGGACATTATAATCAGGATGTATTTATAAGGGAAGACTCTATGCTCAACAAAATGGAAAAAAATGTGTGATGTGAGCACTTGGGCAGAAATTTGGAAATGGGTTAAAAGTGAGTCTTCTGAAAATGGAAATCCTCTTTCCTCACTTGTTTGTTTAAAGAACAAAACAAAACACAACAGAACCCCTGTGCCTTGATAAGAACTGTCTTTAACAACAAGCACTATTAAAAAATGATAATAGCCTTTCATGTTGGGAAGCCAGTTTTCTCTCATATTCTTTCACTAAATATCATCTTCCCTTTCCTGCACTTTCTATTTTAGTCATTAAAGAAAAATATATCAATTGCCACTCCTTTACAGGTAAATAGAGCATGTATGAAACATTAAGAAAGACTCATACAGAACTCTAATATCTAATTTCTTACATAGGATGATAATTTAACATGGTACAAATATCTCAGAGATACAATTTCAGTAATAGTTATGCTGCTGAATCAGGGACATTTAAATCTAAATTAGGACTCTATGAAAATCTATCTATAGGGTACATCTCTCACTCTGTGGTGAGGATGTAATTATGGCAAGTGCATGCACAGCTGGATTAAGATTGCATTAGATGTGTTACTTAAAGAAGAAAAGAGTTAGAAGAAATAAATACTTGAATAATTGTAACTATGTAAGTTCCCCAATTCATTAACAGAATATTAAGCATAGTGCCTGACCCAACCTCCACATTGTACTTTATGTTCACACTTGAGAAATAACATTGCTTTGATATTTTTTAGTCAGGCTACACAAAAAATAATTAGGAAATACACATTCAGTATATAATGAAATATTTAATGGCTATAATTTAAATTTGTTATAAAAACTGCTTACTTTTATTTTTAGTACTAATAAAGGGTGTTTATTATATTCAAGTATCACTGAAGCTAAGAAGGAGTAAGAGTCAATTTTTCCAGAAAAAAAAAATTAAAGTAAAACTTCTCATTGTGATGCACAAGTTTAGAAGCTGATAGCAATTATCAATCATTAGTCCACAGAACACATGGTTCTCTTCTTCCACTAAGCAGAATTATGTATTTTACATAACAAACAGATTTTATTTACCTTATAAAAGTGGCAAATTCAAAGTAAATATCATTAGTTTTAGACACAGAACCAGTGACACACTTTTAACCTACCAACTATAGAAACCTAAACATAGCCTGATGGGTTTTCTCCATCAAAACTATCACAAATATATTTAGTAAGACACAGGAAGAAAAGAATAAGGCACTTGAAAATTGTACAATTAAAACATTCAAGGAATTTTTCTCAGCTCTTTCATATTGGATTTGCTGCTGGCTTCTTAAGATTGTACCCTGTTTAAAAAAGAAAGAGATACTACAATTAAGTTTTGGGAAGGATTAGAGCAACAGAATTCACCAGGATACATCATAAATGAAAATAGTGTCAAAATTTTACAATTTTAAAGTGTAAAAATCAAATTGAATTTGTATCAGTTATAATAATAAAACAAAATACCCACTTATTCTAAGTAGTTAGAACTAAAAGGGTAGTGGTGTCTAATAATGCTTTGTTAAAGAATATATATGCTATTTGAGTTATTCTTAAAATGGAATTTTGTTCTCAAAATTCAAATACATTTTTGTACTTTGAATTTCTTTATTTTTTACATATACCTTTATATTATTACACATATATAGAACAAGCTACGTATAGCAAGCAGAACCACGAAACAAACATGAATTATATAAATGTTACATTCATAGTATTTTGGCTATTTGGCAGCCTTGAAGAAAATATTTAGAAAATTTAACCAGAAATGGTATTCCTAGTTGTTTTAACCATTATCCAAAATTTTATTTGGGCCCCTTCAAAAGTATTATTTGTCCAAAATTAGCCAGATGAAACCTTAAAATAACAACACCCCATTTCCCTTAAGGGGGGTTGGGTAGGTTTTTGGTTGCTTTCTTGGGTGGTAGATGTTTATTTTCATTGGGAGTTCATTATAAGTTATTAGTGGTCTTATGTAGAGGGAAAATAAGGTTGGACTCAGGGATGTCTCTCTGTCTGTCATTCTTAGGTTTGGAGATATGGACTAAAAAGAAAGAAAGGGGAATATAGAAATCTAAAGAGAAGATAGGACAAAAAATAGATTATTGAATCTACCTCTCAACTTAATGCCTTAATTGTTACTCTCAAGGTTATTTTTAATTCACTGGTATAGAATTTTGTATACAGATGCAAAGTAAGTTTAATTTTTGATACATTGGTATAGATTTCAAATTTAAGTTTATTCTTCACATATATACACACATGTGTATATATATATATATATATATATATATATATATATATATATTCTGTTTTTTTAAGAAAATAAATCTCAATTTGTTGTTTTCTTAGAAAATAACACACCAATTAGTACCCAGTACGATATGTTCAGCCCAGGTTGTATATGTATCTGAAAAAGTGTGAGGAGGGTATCTGGGAAGGCTTGGAAGTAGGAAAAGGAAACCAGGAAATGATGTAATTATGTAATCTCAAAATATTTTACATTATAATTATTAGAAAACATATATTTGCTACAAATTAAAGCACAATTTATTTCCTGTTGGATTACTTTTCTATGAGAAAAAGGTAGTTTTGAACATTAAAACCAAGGAAACTTTTACAGTGTGTAACACAAATCACAATAGTTTTTTCTCTTCTGTAGGAAATGTCCAAAGTTGGGAAATGGCTGCTATGCCATAAGATGTTCTCTTACCATATTAGAGACATTTTAACCATTTAAAACAAAGAGCAAAAATATAGCTTTGAGAAACTAACCTCAAAAAAGAGAAAAAATATATATACCAAATTACTTTGAGTATTTACTTAATTACTTAATTAAAAGTGTAGTAATTAAATTGAGTAAATCTGCTTTGAATGATGGGCATAGCCACATGTCTAGATCTGAAGAATTCCTGTGTCTTGCATCCTTACCTCATCTACCTGTGGCTCCTGGGCCTGAGCGTCCTTGGATGTTAAGTCACAGTCTGGACTGTAATGGTCACAGTAGTCATATGCTGCCTTGGGGTCACCAGTGATCAGGAACTGTTGAATATCACCCTAAAAATAGTCAGATATTGAGATAGTCAGTATATGCAGATATGCATGCCTTCAGACAGTTTATAAGGTCAAGTGACCTACATTTAATGTATAAAGAGGAAAAATTACTTAGATACGCATCATTGTACAGATTAGTCCTATGGGACTGAAAGAGAAACTAATAATCAATTACACTGTTATGCCTTACTTTCTGGTATAGAAAATCTACTGTATATTAATATTAAGTTTTACAGAATTCATAATTTTATATGCATAGAGAAAAAACAAATGAAATATGGGCTAAAGGCAAAAGAATGTTGATTAGTATAAATTGATATGCTATTGCTAGACAAATCTGTAAGTGAAGTTCTCGGTAGAATCATGTTCAGAAAAAAAATGCTCACCTACAAAGATGAACAAGAAAGAAATACAGCAGAAATAAAAACATATTAGAAGTACAAAAGCATGGAGTATGTACATTGCTGATGAGGGAAACTATTATTTTGACATTTAAAACCAATTATATCAAAATTGGCATATATTTATATAAAGACAAATTTTAGAGATATTTAACAAGATTATCTAAAAAGTTTTAATTTCAAGGATTTTAGAAACAATATAATAGAAAAATATTTAAGTCATCCAGAAACTACTGTGGTATGTGTTGGCATACCATCATTATAACAATCTTAGAAATATAACCACGAACAGAAGTTGTTTATCTAAAAGAAAAAATCCAACAATTTGTAAACTTTAAAACTAAAAAAATTTTAAATTTAACTTATTGGTTTATTTAAATAAAGTTATTTGCAATCTTATGTGAGAAAAGATAACACATTTTGTTAGATACTACCAAATGTAATAAAGAGTACAGACACAGATGATGTGACAAAGTGCGGATCTGACTCTCATAAGAGTCTGAACCATTTGTATATTTAAGAACATGATTAGAGTATACATATTGCTTGCATCAACTTTGGATAGCTTCACTGAAGCTTTAGTGAAATTTTATCACCTAGAGTTACTTAGGACTGGATAACTTCATGAACATTAAATTTAGAATCTTGAAAATTAGGAACTTGGAAGGAATTTATAGCATAATTATAATGCAATACTCATTAACCATCAATATATGTTTACTGAGAAAATGGACAAATTATTGAATACAGACTTATAGACACTGAAGGATTAATTTTGATTTTAATGTGACTGGATCTATAATCACCTAAGAGACAAAATTCTAGGAATGTCTTCCAAGAAGTTTCTACTTAGCTAATTAAGTTGGGAAGAGCCGCCATAGGTTGGGTAGCACTTCTCTATGTCAGGGTCCTGAGCATTTACTTTCGTGGATCTCTTCTACCTATAAAGGACACAATAGACCCCAACACCCTCCTCTCAGGCTCCTGCAGCTGTGGTTCTCCCCTTCCTCCCTTAAGTCCCTCCTGCCAAGAACTTACCCATAACAGTGAGAGAGGTAACTAACACAGACAACAAAACATAAACATGATGCCATTACTGCTCAAAGCACCAAATTTCTCTTTCTGGATGTAGAGTCAGTATTGGGATTTCTGTAGCTTGTAGTGTTTCTATTTTTAACTTTTTCTAAGCCTGCCATAACAATATCCAAGATTACTAGGCTTATTTATATTCTTGCCAATAGTACCTGAATGTTCTAGACACTTCTCCATCATTTGTTATTTTCTGTCTTTTTATAATAGCACTTCACTTATTTATCCATTTATTTATTCCTTTATGTCTGTTCCATCATATGGTGACGAACAAAGTTTTGCCATGAGTCTTCAATATCTCAGGAGGTTTTATGTATATTGGAGCACATCTACTAATTTAAACCTTTCAGCTTTCAGTGTAGGTTCAGAAACACATAAGCTATGAAGACCTTTTTTAGGTCTTTACTGGACTTAAACACACTTCTTATCTATGACCAAAGGGATATTGAACACTGAATTTGTTACATTTATTTGAGTTATTTAGTAATTTCATTTTGTTATTAATTCATTAGTGTGTTCTCTTAAAAATCTTTTGAACATTTATATGGATGTACATACATCCGTATGTATGTATGTATGTATGTATGTATGTATATATGTATGTATACATGTTCAGGTAGCATCCCAATAAGGAGAAATAAACAAGTTTAATTTCCATTGAAACATATAATAAAGCAAGGGCAGTTAATATCTAACTAACAATACAGTAGGACCTTTTATGGTCACACACTATTACTAATGTTTCCAATCTATAATATTTACTTGCCTATATCATGAAACAATATGGGAAGTTGATCAAATAAACACTTTTTTCTGAGTGATTTTATTCGTATTTGTAGATGTATAGGTGAATTGTGGCATTGACTACTGATTTTTTGGAAGGCTCAAAATAAATTAATGCAAGTACCTAAATATTGTCAGCATATCATGAGCCAAAACTCATCAATCAGGTACACAGTAGCCACATCTGGATTGTCAGAGATGAAAACTTTCCCAAAAATGGAGAACCCTGAATAACAGTTCTTATTCTATTGCCTCATTAAACAATAATTGGGCATCACTGAGCACAACTAGTACATTGAGAAATAATGTCACCAGTGGTTTTAATTGAAACCTCTTATTCCAAAATTTCCTCACCAAAAAAATAACTGGTACTGTGAGTCCTTTTCATGGAATTTAAATCAACAAATTGATAAATTCTATCTGGCATCCATTCCAGGATTACAAATGATCAAGTTCCAAACTTAATCACTAAAGCATACAAAATATACTGTCTCTCACCTATGAATTCTATTTTTTAAATAGATTTTTGAGAGGAATATTGTTTTTCCAACCACTTACTATTCTATTTATGGGCCTTTACTTCACTAATGGGGTGTTGCTAATGTTTCCACTGTAAATTCTTATTCCAGTATTTAATAGTTAGCCATAAAATATAGTATTTGGAAATTTCTGTAAAGCTACAATTTTCCCAGAAAGTATTTCACAGTGTTTTGTATTAATCATAATATATTGTGTTGTGACACAGTCTATAAATAAACTTGAGTATCATAACAAGTGTAATGAAGTATAAATATTATGTTTGATGCTATAACATTTTCCAGAACTGGAAATTGGTAAAATTACCAAGTAAAAATGGCATCTGTACTACTTACTGTAGCACAAGAGCCATGAAAAAGACATCTTCATTCTCTATTGCTCTAAAAGCCAAGGTCATGGCAGAGATCATGGAATTACCTCATAATAAACAGCTGTGTCAACTAGCTACACAATATAGTATTTTCACATAGACTGTGGGGACTTATAAGAAGAGAGAAAAAATGATTGTAAAAAAAAATTCAGAGTTCTGTGAACAGATGAATGAATGGCAGTGTGCAGTGCAGAACAATCTCACCAAACCCTTTCGTCACTGCCAATTATATACATAAGGTTTAGGCTTCTTCCAGACCCAAAAGTAATGCACACATGACACATGAACAGACTCTTACTATTTTGTTTTGATCATCTCCCTCTCTCTTTTCTGTCCACCCCCCTCTCTCTGTCTCTCTCTGTCTCTCTCTGTCTCTCTCTGTCTCTCTCTCTCTCTCTCTCTCTCTCTCTCTCTCTCTCATACACACACACACACACACACACACACACACATACACACACACACACTTCATTTATTAAATAGTTTGCCATGAGGGGTGGCTTATTTCTAATTTCTGTTTTGAAAGTGTTTACACGGTACTCTATATAGTATATTTTTAATTGAGATTCTGTATACACATAAAGAATCATATGTACTGAAAGAATGAATCATATATCTTTGGTCTAAAGTATGTAAATGTTAAGAGTCTGACTTCAAGTCAAACTGGCCAGTCTGTGCCAGACCAGTGAGAGTTTAGTTGGCTTCAAATGCAAATCTGACCAGTCACTGCCTGTGCCATACAGCAGTGATACTCACAGAATAAACAGTGAAAACCCAAACTCAGATAAGGTACCATAACAATAACAATACATGTCTAGTTGAATGATATGACCTGTAGATGGATTATTTGCTTGAAAAAGAACCATAGGAATGGCAGGAAATACACACACACACACACACACACACAAACATACACACACACACACACACACACACACACACACACACACACACTGATGTCCCATTACACCTAAGATATGATGACCTGCTGAGTGTCAATCAATTAGTATCTTCACTTTCCCTAAGGCTTTCAGTTTGTTCTAAGTCTTAAATCTAAGTTCTCATTTGGATTGTTTTTACATTCTAAAAATTCCATTCCCTTTGTTAAAATCTTAAAGGGAAGAAACAAAAAATCCTTGACTATGCATCTCAATGGTTTTCAGAATTTTCTGGAATTAAATAGTATATATCTGTTTAGAGTATAGAGAATCGCACTGCTGCAGTTTTGATCTACGGTTACCTAGCATCTGCATTTCCCATAGCACATTCTTGTCTCTGTCAGCTTGAAACCTGGCAGTATCTCACGATAAATGAACACTCCATGTAATTTTTATATTATATAACTAGCAAATAAGAGGTAGCTAGATAAGGAAGGATGGGGAAATGAGGTTAAATAAAAAAAAATAAATCTTCTGCTTTTGAGGCACAAAACTGTATATGAATTCAGAGAATCTCCTATAATGCTAAGTAGTTGGAAAGACTGACCTACATACTGTGATGGTGAGATGTGTAGAAGAAAGTAGAACAATACAAAAATAATAACACAAATTATTAAGGCAGGAGCCAATTTTTTAAACAATAGTGTTTACGAACTCACTATGAATGTTATTTAATGTCTTTGAACAATGGAATGAATCAATTCTCTGTTCTTACAAAGTCACTCGGATGATATAAAGGAAGATAGTTTAGAAGCAGATTTTAACAAGTTAGTGACTACTTCAATAAAGTCTTTTTTCTAACAAATTCACAATTTTATTCTGCAAAATTAATGTCTCCCTTTAATCCTATGAAGAACAAGGGGATAAGTTAATGGATATGAGGGCTCTAATTATACAACCTAAATCAGAGAGCTTATACATATCCCTGGAAATAGGAACATTCACTTAGAACCCATGAAGTGAACCAGAATGTCCCAGTCACATCCGCTACATGGCCTTCCTTTATGGGCACCTCCAGCGTGAATTGCCAAACTAGTAATTTGCCAGTGCATAGCTGAAATGATTAATATCTGCATATGGGATCTGGAATTCATGCAAATCTCTCTCTCTGCTGCAAATTAAATTCTTGCTAATTATCCAAGACTCCTGAAGAGCATGGTGGCATTAAATTCACTGAACTGAAAGCTTTAGGCCCAGGCTGGATGACCACCTGTCAGGTGACGATCCCTGCACCAGATGAGAACAAGTGCCAGAGGAGGAACCAATGACCTTCCCAATCTCTCCCCATAATTATTGCACAACACCACATAGTCACCGAGTCTTTTTCCAAAGGCACGGACCTTTCGAGAAACTAAAAAAACATTCTTGAAGATTAAAGAAAGCAGGCAAACACAAGTATTGGGACAGTGAGAAATGTTCAGAGAAAAGATGCTAGGACTTGACGCTGAGGATGGAAGGAGAGTGACTGCTGAGGAGAAACACCGGTGAGTATGTGTGAGCAACACAGAAAAACACTATCCTCTCTAAGCAAGGGAGGATGGAATAAAAAAGATGCTTCCTCGGGAACACAACAGAATGAGCATGGAGCTCTGTGGTAGAGTGCTTAGCCAGGAAGCAGAGATTTAAATTTTAGCTCTAACAGGAAGCTAGGAAAGGAGAAGATAGGAGTGAGTGTTGAGACATGAGAGGGGAGATGAGAGACAAGGGGAAGGTAGGCACGAACTTTACTAGGAAGTGATAAAATATGCCAGTGTTTAGCATCATCATTTTCTGCATCCTCTTATATATCCTATATTTCTGAAAAAGGGGTGCATAAAAGTAAATAGAGGTATCGTATACAAGCCTATAGACATGCTATATGTTATTATTCAAATTCTACATAAAAAGATGCTTATTTAAGAAAATAGCTATTTTAAAGTATTTTCTTATTTTAATTGTGATGCGCAATTTTATACTAAAATGGCCGACACAGTTCCTATAATAAACTTAAAATGATATTGATCAAAATTAGCCACTTTATGTAATATTATTCAATAAATATTATAAAATGTAACTTTATAATTAAAGTGTATATATGCATAAATATATGAATTTATATACTTTTTACTCTTCGTATTTTAACAGTTAAAGTCATTATCAAGTTTCAAATCTTCACATTTCTTTTTAACTCAGGATTTACAGTGTGTATGCAGTCAAAGATGGAAGGCATGTTCAAACCTGAAACCCAGAATTTTCTAGTGCAATGGAAATATTTAGGAAAAGACTATTCTTTTCACATTTGGCAACAGTAACCTATATTATTGTATTTGAAATCTCCGGAGTTTCAGTGTGCCACATTAACTGAGGACAAGAGTAATACCCTGAAAAGAAAAAGAAGTTTAAAAAGCCTTTTCTTTTCCTTTTTTACATACTACCACATATAGATACTAGCACAGATAAATAGTAGAGATACATTATAAAGAAAAAAGTTATTTACCCAATAATTTTAAATTAACTTATGCAAGAATTTTTTGTTTTGCTTTTAATTTAATTTTATTAACTTATTCATATTACATCTCAATGGTTATCCCATCCCTTGTATCCTCCTATTCCTCCCTCCCTCCCATTTTCCCCTTACTCCCCTCCCCTATGACTGTGACTGAGGGGGACTTCCTCCCCCTGTATATGCTCATAGGGTATCAAGTCTCTTCTTGGTAGCCTGCTGTCCTTCCTCTGAGTGCCACCAGGTCTCCCCCTCCAGGGGACGTGGCCAAATATGAAGCACCAGAGTACGTGTGAAATTCAGACCCCACTCTTCACTCAACTGTGGAGAATGTCCTGTCCATTGGCTAGATCTGGGAGTTTTAACATATAAATACCAGCTTTTTATTTTGACTTTTTCCAGAGGTATCTTGAGTGCATTCACTCAGTGCACGCTTCTGAAGGCTAAGTGTCAATGCTGACTCAGTTACCGAAGCGAAACAAATAAGAAGTTAAAGGTAGATGCTGTTCTCACACAGCTACTCCATCCGGCTCTTGAGATTGCTGTGCACCCAAGTAATTACAGGAAACGCATTTGTATATTGCCTCATGTTTCTAACTATCAAGATGATAGAAATCTGGGAGAGAAAAGGAAGGAACTTTTACATTGGGAAAATCAAAGGAATTATGCAGCATTATACAACTTAAATGAGATAATTATGGGGAAACGTTTCTCCTTTAATTTAAGAATACTTATTGTCAACAAAACAAAACAAAACTTATTGCCTGATGATGGCCCAAACCATATTGTTAGTACTTCTTTCTCTTTTCTTATAGCATAATGTATTTTCCATAGACTGTCTTTCACTAGACTCTTACTACCAAGGGCTGGAAAGGCAGAAATGCTCCCATTGTCCATACCTATTTTAGCTTAAAAGAGGAGTTTCCCTTCCTTACCATTAAAGTCACTGTTGGAAAGTACTTATGCAGGCCTCTAGTTCTCGCTGAACTCTTGTCATAGTTTGGATGTTTAATGTCATCCAAAGACCTTATGCTAAAACTTTGTCATACCTACAGGGGGCAGTGTTTTGGGGAAGTGGTAGGATTGCAGAAGATGAAGTCCAGTGTGTGATACTTTGGCCATGGGGTAGGCAGACTCTCAAAGTGGACTTAGTGCTCCAGGTACATTTTGTTCCTTGTTCCATGTGTTACCACTCACATGTTCAATAGATAGTCCAGCATGGTGTGTACTTGTCTGTTCCCTTCATAAAGGCCAAACCAGTGATATCCACTGATTAAACTTTCCAAGTGGTGAGTGACATACACGTTTTCTTAAGTTAGCTGCCTCAATAATTTTATTTAAATAATGCAAAGTTGCTGACAACCGGTGAAGTAATTACAATGATTTTATCTACATGCTTCAAGGAAGATTTAGATTAACTGAACGTTGAGGAGTTTAAAGAAAGGTCAGCCTCTTCTTCAAATGATGCTCAGAAAATTGGCTATCCATATGTAGAGTAACAAAGTAGAAACCTATGCCTCACTTGATAAAAATAATCACTTACAAATTAACAAAAGACTCTGATATAAAACTACAAACTGAAACAACTAGGGAAATTTTCCAAAATGTCATCTAGGCATTCACTTCCAAAATAGATTTCACAAAACTTCAAACATAATTCTAAGATTTCACAAATATGATTTCATCACACGAAATACATGGAGCACAGGAGGAAAAAACATTGTGAGTAGTGTGAAGAAGCAGCCTATAGAATGGGAGAGAAGGGACTCTATGCCAACTGTTCCTCAACCAGAGATTAATATACATATAAAGAACCCACGACTTATACTCTGAAGGAATAAACATCCAATCAATAAAATGGCAAATGAATTAAACAAATGTCTCTCAAAAAATATAAATTACCAATAAACGCATAAAAATTACTCGACATCCTTAGTCATAAAATTTAAAACTATAATAATATAAATGTATATGTAAAAAAGAAAAATAATGATAATTTAAAAATATTTTAAGCTTAAAACTGCACTGAACATGGTAAGAATCACCAGGAAGACAAATGTGTGGCAGGAGATAATTTTTATATGCAGTAATTGGAAGTGTTATTAGTTACTATGGAGTTTCTTCAAAATATAAAAGGAGGATTATTTTACCTTGATATATGTACCACATGGGCTATATATGGAAATATACTAAGTCAGCACACAACAAAGGCACCTACACACCCATGCTCCATTTCACTACTCACAACAATCAAATTGTAGAATAATTGGTTCTTCTTAGTGGGTGACAAAATGTGGCATAGAAACACAATTGATTTGCACAGTGAAGAACTAGCTGGTTAGATTTCACATGAAAATGAAAATGATCCCAGGCACCGGAATACAGGTCACCTTTCTTACTCCTTGACAAGAAATTTAGAGGCATTGTAGGTATTCTCCAAGAAGGCTAAATTTAGAAACAACAAACTTGATTGTTGGACACTGCAAAGCATCCTGATGGCAAGTTGGGGGAAACTGGCTGGTTTAAGTCACATGCCGAGTGACAAAAAGGAGCAAGACAAACATATTGGGAAGCACTGCAGCTTGGACAGAGGAGGAGAGAAAGAAAGGTTATTGAAATAGCACATGTGTAGGCAAGGAGGGTGAGCTTAAGCATATATTTGCCAAAGAAAATAACTGTTAGGAGTGGAAGGAATCTTATAAACCTTCAAGGCCTCTACTTCCTTCATAAGATAATAAGAGTCTAGAAGAACAAGTCTATTTCAGAGACATTTTACTATTCTCTGAGCAGTTAAGTACACTACAACTGTTAGATCTGGGCCCAGGTGATGGCAAGTCTCAGTGTACACCATGTCATCTAGTTTTTCACATGAAAGTTCAAAAGTTAGGGTAATGGAAGGTTCTATTGCGTTCTTCTTTCTTTCTTTCTTTCTTTCTTTCTTTCTTTCTTTCTTTCTTTCCTTTTTAAGTCTTGGGATACAATAGTATTCTGCAAGGATTGACTCCCCATAGGGAATTCATGATGGACACTGCACAAGGGAGCTCTGTGAATGAATGTAAAGCTAAAGTGACACTACAGAGTCCAGCAGCTTGCAATGGCTGCTGAGAAGAGCTGCAAACACCATAAGGAACAATCCCAGAAGATCACGTGGGCTGGATTCAGCGCAACAATGTGGGCAAAGCTCCACAAGCCCTTGCATGCACACCTACACAGCGTCGCCAATTTGCAACAGGTGTGACAACGACATGGAATTTATCCTGTTAATGCTCAGCCTTGCCTTGGGCCGCGTTCTCCCATTAGTGCTTGGTCTCTCCTTCCTGGAATAGGGATATTTATCCCACAGAGGTCCCACCAGTATATCTTAGAAGCACGTAAATATACATCTTGAACATTGGCTTAAAGCTGAGAATTTGCCTGTGTCTTGGATACAACTTTGTCTTTGAGTTTTCAGTAACGTGGAAGAGACTTTTGAAACTTATGGGAATGAGTTCACTTTGATTGTTAAAAGAATATCACTCTTTAAGGAGAGCAGGGATGGGATATTAGGCTTTGGATATTGGCATGTCTTTCAACAGGCCTAGCATTAAAAGTTCATCTGGCACCACTGATGAACACGAGTGGTAGTACTAAAGTCATTATGGACGTTCCGAATGAGATGGTGGGACCACGGCCATTTTCCTTTCCTCTGATTTGCTTTGAGACACCCTCTTGAGCTACTACAAACATTCTTGCATGGATGTACTGTCATTCACTGTCCTCTCCATAGGTCAGAAAAATGGAGCCCTGCCCTGGACTTTGCACTTCCAAACTTGATCTACATACATATTTTCTGTTTTACTAAGGTATCTCAATGCAGTGCTGTTACTGTTAAGTGAATCTCTACCCATCTCTTTCTTCCCTTTCCCTTTATTCCCCAAGAAGGTAAAGACACTCAGCACATTTGCTGCTTGCACCTCTGCAAGTATGAATTTAATTTCCTAATGAAGTTGGAGTCCCATGCATTTAAAGGCTCTAAGATAGAAATGTCATGTTTTAGTTATACATACACAAAAATACATTTTTAAAGGTTATATAAAAAGTAAGTGTGTCATTTGCCAGAAAAGAAGATAAAGAACACAAAAGCAGGAGTCATACAATCTGTGGTCCTCATAATGTCCAACCTCAGCTTCCATGCACTAGCTTTTCAGGTATACCAAATATATGGATCTACAGGCAAATATTTTTCATCATTAAAAGATTCCATTTGTAAATAAGAATCACTAAAACAAATTTCTCATCTTCTGGACCTTGCCATAGACATACCTCTCTGCTGCAGATTTTAAAGATTTTCTTTTATGTGGATGAGTGTTTTGTTTGCATATACTTATGTGTACAATGAGCATGCCTTAAGGACACAGAGATCAAAAGGAGATGGAATCCTCTGGAAGCGGAGCTGCTCAAAACTTGAGCAGCTGTGTAGGTACTGAGAACTTAACTTGGGTCCTTTGAAAAACAGCAAGTGCTCTTAACCACAGAGCCACCTCTCTGGTCTTCCTGACTCTGTAATCTGTCCTATTTTTCTATAATAAATTAAAACTATGATAATTAAGAAAACAGCATTACTTTGCTTGTACTTCCCAAGAAATTCTGAAAAAATCATCAGCAAAATTTAAACTCTTTGTAAACTTAAAACTGCACAGAGTAGAAGCTATTTTTTTTTCAAAAATTTGGAGACAATTGAATTGTCACTATAAACTTTAAGGAATATGACTGTAGATTTCACCAGTATTTGCTCCCAAAATATATTCTAAGAAAATCAATTTTGAGAATCTGAAGGTGATTATCCATATAAGGAAAACAAAGAGAAAACGGGAGGGAGAGAGGGAGGGAAGGAGGGAGGGAGGGAAAGAGAGGGGAAGTGAAGGAGGAAGGCAGGAAGAGAAAGCATAGAAATGAAAGAAAAAAATCTATGCAGCTGAGCTGTCTGGCAGTCACTGCCATGAAGGCAGCAGTGTAACACAATGCTATACTCTGTCCAATCATCCCCAAATACGTATTCCACATTTGATATTAGAATCCCAGCAAAATGGTGTGGGTCTTGGTCAAGTTTCTAATTGCATGTCCAGGAAGGAGGCTGACACAAAATCCCACATGTGTTCAAAACTCTTAAGGACTGGACAGCAGTCACCTCAGCTGAACAACTGTGCTTCTGGTCTCGAGACTTCTGAATTTTCCAAGACATTACGCCTCATCACACTGTTGTTTTTGTTCCAAACATTCCATACAGTAATGTCACTTTCTCAAGTATTTTGTGGGGAGAAGGAAAGTGGCCAAGAGGCTTAGAGTTTTAGTGTGACTGAAATATACACCAGTGAGTGCATCTGGACCACAAGTCAAAGGAAAGAATGAGAGAAACCACATCATCACTGTCCTAGTGGCAGCCCACATGGCCCTCATAGTACACCAAAGCCAACTGATGAAACCAATTTTATGAAAATGAGCTTTGTCCTACATTACTTTAATGTATTTCTAATTCAATAAACATTTACCAAGGAGTACAGAAAACATCTGACACTGTAGAAAAGTCTTCTGCAGAAGTATACAGTTTTCTTATACTTTCGAAATTCTCAATGTTTAAAATAGAAAAGAGTTCTTGCTGAAGTACAAGTGCCAATATGGACCCACTCTACACAGTGAATAATAAAAATGAATATAATGTTTAGTGAAAAGGTAACAGGACTTACCCACAGCTTCCTTGAAGCCACAGGGCATCTATGTTTCTTAAATTAACAATTTCTGGAGAATATATTTAGTTTTTAAATTTTATTACTAAAATAATTTGTATTGCAGACATGATCCTATACTTTTTTTTAAACTACAGAAAGATTCTTCCATCACAAAGTTTGCATTCTAGAAACAGAAAGGAAATAAGATAATGGGAGAGTGCCAGAAACCATGGAAAAGAAAAAAAAAACAGCAAATAATAATAAGGGTGTTATATAGTGAGATCAACAAAGGAAAAATTTACTGATTAAGGAACACCAAGAATGAACTGGGGGGGAGGAATAGAAAGAAGGCAGAACCCTCAAAACACAGAGACTGGTGGATGCATAGGTCAGAACTGTGCTGTGACTAGTATGTTTGAAGAAAGAGACATGCTGTGGACAAGCAAGAGCAGAGAAAAAAGGGATCACAGCGAAGTCAGAGAGAATTGCAGATGATGGGTTGTAACCTGCAGACATGTAAAATGACAAAGTTTATGCTCTAAATCAAAAGAAAATCCCTGAGATATTATAGGCAAAGAGATGACATCAGCCAATCTCTCCTTCTATCTTTCACTCAGGAGCTACTTGCCAGTGACAAAGACCAGCAAGCATAGAAACCTGAGCAAAAGAAAAATAGTAGACAAGACATCCGTGGTATTAATGGACTACTTTCCACTCATGCTGGAACTATATACAGCCATTTAGAGCAAGAAGGGAACCAGACTATACCTTTAAAAGATCACATTTGAAAAGTAACCCCACAATAATGTGATTAATCACATTCCTTGTATTCCCCTTTTGAATTAGAGATAATTTCACATTAATGTTGCATTTACCATAAAGCATAGGGTAGAAAAGATGATAAAATACAATTTTGTCCTGAATAATACCAGGGCTTTTAATCTTTTAAAGAACTTTAAAGGCTATAAATGTCACATATAAATCATAAAAAGAGAGCTAAAACCCTTTCCATTTAGCTAGCATTCCATAGAATTCATGTCTGCAAACACCACGTATTTACTGCCAGAGTAGCAGTGATAGAAACCTAAAGTAATAAACTTCTTCTCCATTAGCCCCATATATTCAGTCAGTAATGTGGAGTGTTTTCCTATGTTGCTTTCTCTTGCTATGATAAACAAAATGGCCAAAGTCAACAGGGGGAGGAAAAGGTTGCTAGCTTACACTTCACTTCCATGGCACAGTTCATCTGAAGCCAGGTCAGGAATTCAAGCAAGAACTTGGAGGCGGTAACTAAATTAGAGACTATGGTCATGCTGATTATTGGCTGACTTCCAGCTACCGTTTGTACACTTAAGACAACCTGTCCAAAGGTGGTGCCAATGCAACTGCGTTGAGCCCTCCTCCATCAATCAAGAAAATGCCCCACATGCCAGTCTAATGGAGCCACTCCCTTAATTAAGGGGGCCTCTTCCCAGGTATCTCCAGCTACCATCAATTCGACAAAAACTAACCAGCAAAAATGTCAAGCTGTATTGGACAGCTATTCCATACCCCCTTCTCCTCAAGACTCACATATTATCACAAAAGAGAGAGGGGAAAATCTTTAAGAGCAAGAGGTGGGAGGAAGTGGGTATCTGCAGGGAAACAGGTATTTGTGGACATGATAGCACCCTTTTTCACATGAATCCACAGAGGCTGTAAAGACCAGCATGAGATCAAGCCAGTCAAAATCCCAACATGGATGAGTGAGAGGCTCATGAAGTTCTACTCTATCTAAGGATATATAGGTAACTAGTAGCTGCTGAGTGAGGGAGAGTCAGTTTTCCACATGGATGTAGCACCTGAGATACTACCCAGAGGAGATGTATGTACTACATCCATGTTCATACACGCAGTAAAAGGGGAATCGGTGTGTTTACAAACAGCAGAGTACATAAAGTCAGGAAGAAATGGTTGTGAGGAGACATAGAGAAGATAATTCAACAGAAGGAATGGGGAGATATATAAAGGTATATAAGAGGTATATAAAACACATATATAATATACGTGGTAGGAAAGTCTTCAATAATATTTTAAAAACTTAACAAAATGCAGTAGAATAACAGTGTATAGTATTTACAAGAAAAAAGAGAAGAGGGTCCCTTTCCTAAGCTATTGCACATTATACACCCCACTTGACTTCTTGCTATGACTTCTCGCAAGACTCAGAATCAAATGATTTCTGGCCAAGAAACAAAAGCAAGAATCATCTTATTTCACAATGCTTTTCAGTGACTAGTAAAAAACAGGTACCACTCTAAGAGAAGACATTGGAGGAGAACAAAGCAGCATCTGTAAGGATTCCCACAATGGCAAGACTGACAGTCGTGACTGAATCATGGTCATCAATAGACCCTACAAGATGGTGTTCAACATATTTTACATGGAGTGGTTTGTCCACTAGCAAAATGTAGAACCTTTCAAAAAAAAGAAAGAATAAGTCCTGCCTTTAAGGATGAGCTATGCATGGACAAACTTGTAAAAGGAGAGCTAGCAAATTTGAAATTTTATAATACACAATGGCAGGAAGTAATTGAGTTCCTCTTAGAGCAAAAGGTGCTGTGTTCACGGTGGTACTTTGTATCTGTCAGAGACCCAAAATCTAACTCCATTTTTCTCCTATGAGCAATCTTTGTCAAAATCCATACTGCATTTGTCATTTTAATATGAAGTCAATAAAGTCCTAAAATATAAAGTACATACTAGGATCTTTAATCAAAATGTATTGATACAGAAGTGATCCCACATGTGCAGGTGGACAAACTGACAGCACAAGCCTTTTAATGAAGTACAGTCACATCTCGAAGGAAAGACTGAGGGAGTGCTGACTGGTTCCCTGAAGATTGGCTGTAATTCATGTAGCGTATTTTTGTATGTAGTTCCTGCCACACATGTCAGCTGAACTCAGTCTGCAGTACTCAGAAATGTAATCACACATTAAAAAGCCAAAATCAGACACTCTATCCAGCCTTGTTGAGAGAAAACTCTCAAGAATTGATAAAACCAGTGTTGTGTACAGATGGCCAGAAGTAAACTCAAATGGCTCCTAACAGAAAACTCAGAGGAGAAAATGACGTATTTGGAATCTCAAATTAGTAAAGACTCAGTAATGCCAATTCTAAATGACATCTGACAATCTAAACTAGTAGATAACAAGATTGTGTGGCTGAAAAGTAACAGCTCAGTTGCTAACTTGCTTGCTGTATAGGCATGAGGACCTGAATCTCATTCTCAACACACACTTAAAAAACAAACAAGCCTTGGGCCCAAATTGGCCTATCATACCAGCCAAGGACAATACAGGCCGTAAACTTCAAACCCCTACCCAGATCTAGCCAATGGACAGGACATTCTCCACAGTTGAGTGGAGAGTGGGGTCTGACTTTCACACGTACTCTGGTGCCTCGTATTTGACCAAGTCCCCTGAATGGGGAGACCTGGTGGCACTCAGAGGAAGGACAGCAGGCTACCAAGAAGAGACTTGATACCGTATGAGCATATACAGGGGGAGGTAATCCCCCTTAGGAACAGTCATAGGGGAGGGGAATAAGGGGAAAATGAGAGGAAGGAAAGAATGGGAGGATACAAGGGATGGGATAACCATTGAGAGGTAACAAGAATAAATTAATAAAATTTAAAAAATAAATAAATAAACAAAAACAAACAAATAAGCCTGACATGGAATGATGTGCCTTGTAAACACAGTACTGAAGAAATGGAGAAAAAAAGGATGCCTGGGACTGGCTAACCAAGTCCTTGACAACAAGTTCTGTGGGAGATTCTGTCTCAAAACCTAAAACAAAGAAACTGAAGAAGACATCTGATGTCTGCCTCTCACCTCTATATACATGCCCTCATGAGTCCACATGTGCAAGCACACACACACACACACGGAATAAAACTGTTCTATAAAAACTGCTATAGGACACCACTTTGTACATGCATTCAACTGTTTCTACAAAGAAAGCCTTCACAAGGTTTTTTGTCATTTATTTTTCAATGTTAGAAAAAAATTTAAATGTCTATGAACTCACTGTGTCCTTACAGCAGAATACCCAAAGGATTCTAAGATTTTCTGGGTAGGTTGATGCGATGATAACACACATCTCTATTAAACTCCAGTTACAAGGCTCAATTGTGACATTAAGTGTAAATATCAAATTAAACTTTTATTTAATATTTGTCAAGTATAGTTATTGTTTCTCTTGCAATTATATATTTACATTACATGTATAAAACAAATAATTTTAGTATAAGAGTACATTGCACAAAATGGATCACAAATGTGATCTTAGATAATAATTTCTACTAACTATTTTCCAAGCTGGAACTATATTCTAAACTGTGCAGTTAACCAAATATTTGCAGGCAAGAGAAACAAACAAACAAACAACAACAACAAAAAAAAAACCACAGGTTACTGCAGAGCTGCTTTGCCTTTCTTATGTACATATCTATGTTTCTTTAAGAGAGTAAACAATAAAGTCCCCATCAAGAATAACATTTGTTTTTGTTTTCTTGTGTTAGAGATCTCTTTAAAAGAACAAATTATAAATCTGCAAATCATACAAAAATGACATGTAGCTCCTATATTAAGTAAATTCACACCAAAATCCAAAAGTAAAAAGCAATTTTTGGAATTAAGTCAATTCTTAGTAAATCCTCTGAAGCATGACACATGGATGAATCTTTACAAATATTAAGCCATTTAAAATTCATATTTTTCAATAATACAAATAACACACCTCATCTTACAAACTAAGTTTTTTAAAAAATTCATGTTCCCAAATCTGGTTCTCATTTCTAATATCACACCTGGATGGTTTGACTCCAGCGTGACTGACTACCTGGCATGCGATAATGGACCTGGCAAGGGAGGGAGAGACTATGCTCCCTGTGCCTCTGCAATTCTCAACCTTCCTAACACTACAACCCTTTAACATAGTTCCTCATGTTGTGGAGAACCCCCCCAACCATAAAATCGTTCTGTTGCTACCTCACAACTGTAAGTTTTCTCCTGTTATGAATGTTAATGTAGTTATCTGTGTTTTCTCATAGTCTTAGGTGACCCCTGTGAAAGGGTCATTCAACACTTCCCAAAAAGGTTGCAACCCAGAGGTACGAACCACTGCTGTACCACTTCTTAAAGCTTTTATGACATCTCTGGGGTGACAAATTAATAGATGCAGACTGATAAAAATTAACATCATATATATATACATACATACATACATACATACATACACGGGACCACATCAGAAAGATATTAAGCTTTTTGAAATTACATAATTCATTTTTATTAGTAATTCATGAATTGAAAAACACCTCTCCTAAAAGCAGACAAGTAATCCGTTAGACTCTGTAGAACAGTGGATTTTTGATAAAGTAGATTGAGTAAGAAAAAGAGGTAGCATAATGAAGAATAGATTGGCTAAAATTCTACTTCCCGGATTTCCCTTGTTTTTGAGAATTTCATACATGTATATAAAATTTAAGTATCTCTGTCTCTCTGTGTCTTACAATAATACTTCTGTCTCTCTATATCCTACAATAATCTTCCAAGCCACAATATTCTCCCCTGCAAACTTTGTGATTTTTGTATTCATGATTTTCTATTTCAATATGTGTTTGTTCTGTTACTGTTGGTTTGTTTTGGTAACCTACCAGTTGAGGAGAGAGTAATAGAATTATTATTTATTGACTTTCCAATAAAAATTGAATGCACATTCAGGACGGGGTGGCAAACAACTAGTCTCTGTACTAGGGTAAGCTTTATAAAGTTCATTAGACATGTGGGAGGGTCTAAAACTTAATGGAAATCAAGGACTTGTTTATTTCAGTTCACTGCAGCCTCAACTATCCTTTGCTGGTGACTAAAGCTATTTTGCACCTTAAGTTGGGAAAGTGATGCCTCCCAAAAACTGCAAATGGCCCTCAGCGAGAAATAATGAATCAGTGTGGAATACTAGGAGGGAGCAGCTTTTACACCTTCAAATTACAGCACTCAGTTACCAAGGTACAACACGTGGCTATAACTTCCTGCCCTAAAAAGTTATTATATTTCTTAGATACCAATTGATGGCTCTGCTTCATCTTTAATTTCCCAAGTGAAATAGGTGAAATTATTTTAATCAGTACTTGCTTACTTCCACCCTTCTAAGATTCATATTCTGTGAAATATGAATTCATTAACATTTATGGAACACAGATATTTTGAAAAGTTACTGGTGAACACAACACTGACAATTTGCATTTGTATTTTGTAATCAGACATTCCACAGGGAACTCAGTAAAAGACTGTTTTATAAATGAACTCTAATAAAATAAAACTATACAATTTTAGAGGTCTAAAAGATGATTAAATGAAGACTAAGTATGATGCTGCAGTTTCCATAGTGTCTGATTTTTATCATAACAAATATAACTTTTAAATATTGTCATTAGTATTGTATTGCCATTAACCCTATGGAAGTGAAGGATCAGTACACCCTAAGCAGGCTGATGATGCTGACAGCAATATTTTCTGGAAAAAGTGAAATAGACAACACTCTGACCTCTGAAAAAGTGGGTACATTATGGAAGAGAATCTAACTTAGAAACTCAGATCCACAGGTGCTACGTTACCTGGTCTGAGGGTTTCTTTTGTGTGGCTTGTTTGTTGTTTTTTGTTTGTTTGTTTTATTCTGATTTTGTCCCAGGAATATAATCCAGCATCTGGTGCTATTAGTGGGTAAGACGTTCTATGGCTAGAACCACGGAAGCAATTCTGAGTACACACATAGAGGAACAAGGAGGGAAGGTGAAGATTCTGAGTACACACATAGAGGAACAAGGAGGGAAGGTGAAGATTCTGAGTACACACATAGAGGAACAAGGAGGAAAGGTGAAGATTCTGAGTACACACATAGAGGAACAAGGAGGGAAGGTAAAGAGTCTGAGTACACACATAGAGGAACAAGGAGGAAAGGTGAAGATTCTGAGTACATACATAGAGGAACAAGGAGGGAAGGTGAAGATTCTGAGTACACACATAGAGGAACAAGGAGGAAAGGTGAAGATTACACATGGAGTATGCGGTGAGAAAAGTAAAGAGGAGAATCACCTAAATTTGAATTTGAAAAACACAAATTTTAAACTCTTTCCAAAACTAGACCATGTCTAACATATAGAAACCAATTTAGGAAATACTTTAAAGTAATAAACCGAATTGTAAGCTGTCACTACATCCCTCCTGCATCTTCCTTTTATGGAAGAGACAAAAGTCTATGGACTACCTGCCTCCCTATGTGTTAAACACTGAATTGAGACTGAATTACGGATTGTAAAGGGTACTCTGTTGTAAGATTTCTTTAAGGTGTTCTATAAGATCTTCACTGTTAAAACCAAAGATATGATTCTGTCAGATGTCTAGAAAAAGTGAACAGGGAAGAGTCAGTTTTAAATATACTGAAGTATTCAGAACTATCCATCACAATTTTGTCCTTCTACATAAAAGGAGGAAAATGTGTAACTCAAGCCCACCCACGTCTTCCTATCCACCTACGAAAACAGAACTGAGAATCACTGACAAAACAGATCTTTCACAATCTCAGGCTCCCCAGAAGGCTCACACTTAACATGACTACAAATTCCTTTCTCTTTTTGACACTCACCCACAGATATTTTATTCAATCTACCATGTATGCCTCTCGACAGAAAAATTACAAGACAGATTGTTAGGTAAAACAAATAATTAACGGAGAGCAAATTACATCAAAACTAAAATCAGATATAGCGAGGTCAGAATTAACAAAGCAGGAACTTTTTATATGTCTGATTTTTATGCTTAAGGTTTTAATAGAAGAAATCACAGTGTGCAAATACAGATGGATAATGAAGCACCACTATAAATAATTACACAACAAAATGTGTCATAGACCAATATAATTAACATAAATAGAATGTAACTTTTTAGGAATGTCCACTACACAGATACAGCAGGGGAAATAATATCAGAACAATGATAATAGAAACTACACAGAATAAAAAGCAAAGAGAACCAAAACCTGAATGAAAAGATAAAACTTTGGAGTATGGCGCACTGATACAGTATTTGTATAGTAGCGTGCATGAGACTCAAGGTAGGGTCCACCACACTATAGCAACAATGAGAGGATACAAGAAAGAAATCTGATTATTCAAAAGTGTGAGAAAGGTCATGTTTTGGTAGTTATGTTGTTGATACTTCGTGGGTGTGCATGTGGCTTCTGACATTCCCAGGAGACATAGTCTCATAGAAACTACATGTACTTCTGGCTCTGACATTATCTATACCCCATCATGCTAATGTAGAGTATTAAATAGAAATATATTAAGGAATAATCTGAAAAATATAATTCATTATCTTAACAATTAAGTGTAAAGTATACAAGGCAACACTAATATAACTTCAAGGATGAATGGATGAGTCAGTGATACTCTCGGTCACTTTATAATGAAACCGCCATCAGAAACAGTCACAAGCAGCAGGTAGAGGCAAGGAAAGATGTGAATACACTAACCATCACTATTAATGAGTTAGATATAATCGGCCCTCCATTCCTATTCCATCCAACAGTAGATTATACGCCAACTAAAAGCAGAGATAGACATTTACGTTGAAATGAATTGTGTTCTGAGCCAATTCCCTTTTAAAAACTTAAATAAATGTAAATTATTCAACTCTAATTCTCAGATAATAATGTATTAAGCCAGGAAATAATAACTGGAAAACAGATGGGAAATAACAAAAGGCTCTGAAATATTAAGGTCAAAAAAGGGTCTCTCCAGAATTTTAATAACACATGAAAAATAGAAATAAAGATGGAACTTATCAAAATATTATATATGTATATATATATATATATATATATATACATATATATGCACTAAGTTAGTTATGCATATGACTTACACATAAGAAAATGAACCAAAAAAAGCAACTTAAATACAAGGAAAAAGAAAAGAGAAAATGAATGATTTTAAAAATAACAGCAGTAATAAAACAGAAAATAAGAAAATTAATACAGATTATCACTGTAGCCAAAAGCTGGGTCTCTGTAAATCTCAGTAGGAGCTATAAGCTTCTAGGTAAAATGATAAAGAAAAATTTCAAGTGATAGAAATTACTGATAGTAAAAGAAAGAGGATCTATTATGGCAACAATACATGCCATTAGAAAGAAAGTATAACTCTAAATGAGAGAAATATGGGAGAATAGCAAAGTAGAAGGATCCAGTGGGTCCTAGAAACCTACAAGTAGAACATTATGATAGGCAGATTTGGGCCAAGGGGTCCCACTCAAACTAAAGCACCAGCCAAGGACAATACAGGCGGTAAACTTTAAACCCCTACCCAGATCTAGCCAATGGACAGGACAGTCTCCACACTTGAGTGGAGAGAGGGATATGACTTTCTCACGTACTCTGGTGCCTCATATTTGACCATGTCCGCTGGTAAAAAAAAAAAAAGAGAGTATAAGAAAAGTCTCTGAACAGGCATCTCAATGAAATGAACTGTTCGACTCCTTGGGAGACACAATCTGCAAACCTTACACAGGAAGAACTAATGGGTATGAGAAAAATAGCCACCATGGAAAACTGGTAACTTCCCAAATCTCTGTAAGTTTCCAGAGGAATGAGAAATTACATCAAAACAGCGCTCAAACTAGACAAAAGAAATTTAAAGTAAGTTATAAACCAATGTTCTCCATGAAATGTCAAAAAGTCATTAATGTAGATGTAGACAACACCACATAATTTGGGAATATAGCTCTACATCATCACTAAGTTTTTCCCCAAATAATTTTCAACAATTAGAAGCACAGTAACAAAAATCACACCAATTCACTGGAATAAAAACGGAATGGCAGGTTATAGTGTCCATATATTTAGAACCAGGCACTGGAAATGGAGAACCAGACAGACCTCTGTAAATTCAAAAGCAGCCTGGTCAACAGAGATTCTTGGATAGCTAGGGCTACACAGTTGACCTTGTTTCACTAAAATTTAAAAAAAGAAAAAAAAAAAAAAAAAAGAAAGAGAAACAGGCAGCAAACTGTCTCTGTCATCTTCTCATTTGGAAAGCTACTAACCTGAACTCCTGGTCAATTTTATTCCTTCTCAAGTCTCTGATGGTGTTAAAGACGAGATATGTTAGTTTATAATTAAGCTTAGTTGTTTAGGGGTTAAGATGTTTTTAGGTCTAGGTAAATGTTTTAAGTTGATAATGATGAGATATAATAGATACTGAATTACATTCAGAACTTTAGGCACGCCAAGATAGGACAAATGTTTTCTTCAAGGTTGCCTAATACAAATAGCCAACATCTAGGAATGTAACATTATGTAATTCCTGATTGTGTCATGGTTCTTCTTGCTATAGGTAGTTTATTATATATAAGTGTAATAATATAAATGTATATGTAAAAAATTAAAAAATATATAATTAAAAAGTAAAAGCTTAAACAAACAAACAAAAAAACCTTATAATAATTACATTAATAGATGGGAAGAAAGCCTGCCAAACAAAACCCTAAGAGTCACTTGTCATTAAAGAAATATTTCAGCACAATAAGTGTAAGAAATTTTCCTCAAATTGTCAAAAGAAAAATCTATAGCTGAGAGCATACTTCACAGTTATACACTCATAGCTCCCAGCTAAGATCAGAAGTAAGGCAAAGGGATTTGTCTCAACACTGTTTTTTTTTATAATCCTAGATTGAGCAATAAGATAAGAAAAGAAACAGAATGTAGAGAGATTTGTACGTTCTACTGTCTAGCCATAATCTATATTATTATCTATGCCTTACTCAAAAAGAACAGGAAACATCTCCTAGATGGGGAGGTCTGGTGGCACTCAGAGGAAGGATAGCAGGCTACCAAGAAGAGACTTGATACACTATGAGCATATACAGGGGGAGGAGGTCCCCCTCAGTCACAGTCATGGGGGGAGGGAGTAAGAGGAAAATAGGAGGGAGGGAGGAATGGGAGGATACAAGGGATGGGATAACAATTGAGATGTAATATGGATATATTAATAATATATATTTTTTAAAAATAACAGGAAAAAAGAACTTGGAAATTTTACGGGTTTATAGCACATTCCAAGATACACACTTTATATAAAAAGTCAGTCACTTTTTCTATAAATAAACAATAAAAGTGGTATTTGAAAACATAAATATATAAAGACCTCTATAAAACTAAAGCTATCTAACTAGAAAAGGCATCCATATTCATAGAAGGGAAGCAGCACCACTCAATATAGACCAGACATTGGTATCCCCAACTTACTCTATAAAGTTAATACAATGCAGGGGAGGTGTGCTGTGCATGCTGACAGACTAGTTGACAAAAAGACACAAACAAGAAACACTGTCTCAATACAAAATTCAGTCTAATGCTTCAATTACTTAAACCTAAAAGCATCTAAACAAGGAGAAGTAAATAGAAACACTACTACCTTCATTCTATGATATTCCTCCATAGAGAAACTATATCCACGCCTACACAGTTCCATAAAAGCTGTACCATGGAAATTACCACAAAGCAAGCATAAAGTTTTTGACCTGTTTAGAGCTTAATGGCTTTAAGATAATTTAAGCATTGGTTTCTATTTAATATTTGAGGGGCCTTCCAATATTAACGAAATAGTATAACTTTTAAAATTGTCATCTATTGATTTCTTCATATAAAAACAAATTATAAACGGTTTAAGAGGAGACAGAAAAATGGCTCATCAATTAATTGTAACTGCTTATACAGTGGACAGAGTTCATATAACAGCACCTAGGGATATCAGTTCACACAGCTGTAGCAGCAGCACCAAGGGCCCTTCTGTCTTCTGTGGCTACCTTCACAGACAAATGTGAATTATATCATAATCATCATCATCATCATCATCATCATCATAATAATAATAATAATAATAATAGTAGTAGTAATAAATGTAATGCTTTCAGAGAATTTTTGAGTGGTTTGCAAAACTGACATTACAATCCAGTCACAGCTCATAAGATAGGAATATTTTTTCTAAGAAAAATAAGAGCCTTTGATTGATAAAGTTTAAAATACTGATAGTTAAAATGATAGTGCTATGAACAAGTAAACAACCATGGCTCTAAGTTCCAATTTAATGATACATTTTTCCTGATAAGTCTTCACGTCTTTGAAGCATATCATCAGGGTGGACAAACCAGGCCTGTGTGTTCCTCTTGGATGGATGCTTTGCATCTACATCCACCTGCACCAGCCTCCTCTTAATATGGTCTGATCTCAGGTGCTGCTATACTTAGATGGAACGGACAGGATTAAATTGCTCAAGGCAGTTGATACATGAGCAGTAAACTAGAAAAGCACTTTTTTTACAGGACAAACAAAAGGACCACTAGACATTTTCACTGCTAATTATTCTAATGCAAAATTTACAAAAGTATTTGAAACTGTGTTATCAAAAGACATGATATCATAATGAAAGAAAATTTCATACATTAATACAAGAGTAAATTAAAAGCCACAATTATTTATAAATTACAAATGCACATATGTATATAAATCCATGCTCTGTTATGCAAGCTTAATTCCTTTTTCAACTACTGTGAATGATTGTCCTGTATACTTTTTGACTGAACGATGGGGAACTGAAGGTTAAAGAGAGCTGCATAAGAAGCCAAATACTGGAATAAAAAATTGGAATTTTCTCATTACAGAATAAGTTCAAATAATTATTCTACAGCTTTGTCACAGCCATACCATCTAGACTGTAAATCCATATGTCCCGAAGAATGTTAGTGGAAAACATTCTAGCGGAACTTAAATCATTTTCAATTTCATGTGCTTTGAATTCTTTAAAAAGTCATCATATTGTGATACAAATACAGGAATATATAATGTCTATTGTAGAATGATAGTGTCGTTCCATAAGTGTGGGGCAGTATGGAAATGGAAGTATATGCTCTAAGTAAATGCCCAGTTAAATATGAGTCACAATATTTCTAACAAAGGGCCATTTTCAGTATTCAGACTCATAAATATCTAATGTTATTATAGAGACAATGTCACTGCAATTATTTATCAAACACTAAAATAACACATGTTCTACTATTCATTGTTACTGTAAATATTAAAAGATTAGGAGATCTCCATAAATACCAAAGTATAGACAAAAATGAAAGCAATAGAATTTTGAGTAGTTTTAGAAAAAGCACAAGAGTGACCAGATATTCAGAACTGATAGACTAAGCTTACAAAAAATGGAGTTGAAGAAGTATTTTAATTTGAAGCATTTATTTTCTTCATTCTTCTTTTCCCATTGGAAAAATATAGTTTGAAGTCATATATAGCCATACAATAAGTCCCACACAAGGTGGCCGTGGATATTTGAATTAGATAAGTATAAATTTCCACTCTCTTCATCTGTTTCTCCAGAAATTGTTCATTATTTTATTTAGCAAAAACAAGAGCTGTTTCTTCTTGAATAACTAAAAAATGGTAAGATATAAACCTAATATGTAAAACCTTTAAGCTCATTTACATTTTAAAAGCTAATAGTAAATACATCTCCTACTTAAAGTTTGATATGGCTTCATGAAAATTCAAAATACTAAGCAAATCTGCAGAGTAATTTATCACATTTTCATATTCACTTGGGATTTCATAGAAGAAACTGTTCCACAGTATTGTTACTAATATTTTTAATACATTCTCCAAATTAATAGTTGCAGTTACTTCAGATTTTAAATGTTACATTATAAAATCAGTCATTGAAAGCAGGAAGGGAAAAAGGAAGGTGAGAAGAGATGGATTAAAGAAATCCACTAATGTTATTTCATGTCAGTCATTCATAAAACTAGGAAATCAGATTTGTATAGGTTTCAAAATAATTTGACCACAGGACATTCTCCACAGTTATTTGGAGAGCGGGGACTGCCTTTGACATGAACTCTGGTGCCCCATATTTGACCACCTCCCCTTGTTGGGGAGGCCTGGTGGCACTCAGAGAAAGAATAAGCAGGCTACCAAGATGAGATTTGATAGCCTATGACCATATAGTGCAGGAGGAGGTCCCCCTCGGTCATAGACCTAGGGGAGGGGAATAGGGTAAAAGCAAGAGGGAGGGAGGAATGGGAGGATACAAGTGATGGGATAACAATTTAGTTGTAAATTAATAAATTAATAAAATTAAAATTTAAAAATAATAATAATAATTTGACCTATGACACTGTTCATGAACTTTTGAAGCAAGATTCTTCATGAATAGAAGTTATAAAACCGTCTTGTTATATCCATGCTGTCAATAAGTAATTATCCTTAATTAACACATGTAAAAAAGCAGATTGTCATTATGTATTCCCATAACTCATCAAATAATTCAACATCATAACACAAATTAAAACATTTTATATAGGATCAAAAGGTTAAGTAAACAGTAATGTAAAAAGTCACAAATGAATACTAAACCAAATATAGAATCTGAAAATATCATGAGTTCATTATTTAGTGTGGTACAACAGGTGAGTCATATAAATACATATGCAGTCATGCAGCATCTTAAAAATATATTCTCTCTGTATGTGTAGACATATATGCACTTTAATACATGTGCATGTGTATCCCACAAACAAATACATAAAATCACACTACATAGCGCTATGCTGTTATATTCCAAAAATTAAGTGAGAACGTGTGTTAGCAATGCCTCAGTGTGTCCCTTAGTAGACTCGGGAATCCGTTCTGTTTATACTATAAAAAGATGGAAAATCAAAATAGAAGTTACCAAATACAATGACTGGCAAAGCAAGAGTCAAAAGTGATAGTAAGCAAAAATTCCAATTGGGAAGCTTCTACCACGAACTTCCTTTTATTTTTTTAAAGGGGGATTTTAAAACTTGACATTCATCTGTAGTAACATAATCTCTATTAGAAAGCACTCTAAAAGAAGATAGTCAGGCAGACTATGTGGCTGGGATATTTCTCTGAATTAATCTTCTAGAACAGGAAGTCAGGAAGAAGTTCTGTTCTCTAAGCTGGCTGTTCTCTAAGAGTAAAGCTTAGGAGAGAATCAGAGTGTCCTTGCCAGGAGAACTGGGTGCTTGTGTTCAAATCAATCCATCTCTGCAATGCTTCCCGGGCCCTGCAGGCACCATTGTCTAATCCTTCTCTGGCCCAACAATAGAAAACATCACCACTCCACTCGCAGAGGAAGAAAGTAGGTCACCTTTTAGAGCTTTGACCTTTGTTTTATAGCATAGTGATTGCTAGAATTATTCACCCGGTTAATCTAACAACATTTTAGACTTAAAACACACTTGATTTGCTTTTTACCTGAAAAACATCTGTTTCTAAAATTCTTGTTCCAAACACCATGATTCCATTGGTATCCACTATGGATCTCTCACTTCTATCGAGGGGTTTGGTGATTTTCTTCTTACAATCAACAATCATTGTCACAGTTTTCTTCTCTACACTGATCGCGACCCGATGCCACCTGTAAAAAAAAAAAAAAAAAAAAGAAATGAAGCAATTCTTTTGTAAGCTTCAAAGGCTCTGGCAGCCAAATCAACAGACCCATTAGAACATGAGCTTTAAATGTCAATCAGGAGCTGAAATGGTACAAAACAGAGGCACACTTGTGCCTCAGTAGTTTAGCTAGTAACAACTTACTGTTTGCCCAGGACAGCAGAGGCTACTCAAAAGGACACAGTTTCCTAAGATGAGAAGAAGGATTAGGCACCCTTGATGATAAGGACATGCCCATCCTTGGCTTCCCTTTGTGCTGCAGAAAAAAAAAAAAAAAGCTTAATTTCACTGTTTTCTGATGAGCACATTTGACAGAGATTGAGATAGATATGGGAAAGCAATAGTTTCTCTGTGCATAAACGCTTTCTTCCGAAGTGGAATTCCACAATAAAAACTTCTGCTCCGGTGATCCCCTGAGAGGGACTACAAAAGGGTCTGTCTCCTGACTCAATGACTGCTCCATCTGGAGCAGCTGAATGTTCTAATTGTAAAGCACAATGTGCTACTCTGTGCTGATCTCCATTTATTTCAAGTGTTTTCATGTTCTTTTTCCACTTTAATTTCAAGACAGTTATAGATCACCACTGTGGGCAGGATCCAACACTGAGACACAATATCTTTCCTTCTTTCCATGGTTGGCAAGAAGAAAAACTGAAAGAAAGCAGAGTCAGCGCATGTGTGGAGTGGGAGGCTCAATTTGCTCTTTAGCTACTGCCCCAGCTAATTGAGGGCAGTGATGACAGGCTGAGAAGGGGGAATGTGGCCAGCCCTTGGAAGCAGGCGTGCTCTCCCTGCATCCTGGAAAGGGTTTTATTAACAACGTCTGGTGCTAACAGAAACCACTAAGTGAGATTCACTTGGATTCTTTAAGCCACTGTGGTTTATATTTTCTTCCAAATGAAAAGTGCTAGATTAATATTCCAGAAGTGTCTAGGAGTGGATCCATAAAATAAAATGCCCAGAAACTTGCATGAGCATTCCCAAATGTCTGCTTCATGATATTTGGCATGGCTACTGGTGACTACCAAGTACATTTCCATACATACTTTATCTTTGGTATTTCCACTAACACATTCAACTATCAGAGGTTTGAATTGAGCAAAGAATTATATAAGGAGCCTTGGAGCAACTTCATACACTGAGAGTAAAATTTACACATACTTCATGCCAAGAAACCTGTGTGCTAGCTTAAACCATTCCTGGTCTTGATGGATGTTCTTCTCATTAGAAGAAAATAAAAATAATTTTAATTGCTAAAATCTGATCTGAACTCTAAACTCAAATTTTTATTTTAAGCTGTGCTAATAATGAGATGCCAAAACATTCACAGAATCACTCAAAATAATAATAATTTAAATAGCATTTGATAGCTGAATTTTGAATTCTTAATTGCTCCTTTTCTTTCACAGTACTTTATCAACAATAAAACATCATGAATTTTTATGATGAAACAAAAGCTGGTGATTCTCAGCTTAGTAGAATCCATCACCTCTCTAGTCTGTACTAATTGGTCTGTTCATGCCTTTGTGACTATCACAAACGCCAAAACTTGAATAAAGGGGCTGGGAAGATAGCTTAGTCAGTAAGGTGCCTGATGAACAATCAAGATGTGAATCTGATCCCCAGCTCCCATATAATCAAGTGAACATGGCAGCATGCACCTCTAATTCCACTGCTGAGATGGCAGGGACAGGTGCTTCTCTGGTGTTTTATGGCAAGCAGGTCTAGCCTAGTCCTCAAGCTAAAGCTACATACCACTGTGAGACCCTGCCTGTCAAAAAGAAAAGAAAGATGAATGACCAAACTCCAATGTTGTTCTAGTTGTCCTATAGCCTCCACAAGCATATGCCTCCAAGTGCACATCCATTGCTACACATACATGCATCCTCCCCCAACATCAACATGCATAACATCCCCCATTCTCTCTCTCTTTCTCTCTTTCTCTCTCTCTCTCTCTCTCTCTCTCTCTCTCTCTCTCTCTCTCTCTCTCTCTCCACACACACACACACACACACATACACACACACAAATAAAATAAAATAAATAACAATTACATTAAATCATTGTGTTGGTGAAATCCAGTAAATATTCACAGAGCTATTCCTTTCTATTCTCTGACTCATAGAAGTCTCCTGTGCTCTCACACGTCCACATCCTGGAAGTTTTGCTTTCTGATACTTTGTAGCTGATCACATACTTGTGATATATAGAATAGATAATTGATAGTTAGATAGTTAGATAGATAGGTAAATAGATAGACAGACAGAGAGACAATCATTTACTTCCTGTACTTCCTTCTTAACAACCTCTGCATAAGAGACTGGCACATCTGAAATACTGCACTGTTTATGTCTTCCTTTGATGCATTTTTATTCATAGAACTATTAGTACTTTGTGTTTACATTTACATTTATTTAGTCTACAAAACACTAACAATATTCAAATAAACAGGAGTAGAGGGACTTGACCTGCAGTGTTCACTGCTGTAACATCTATACCCTGATTACTACCAGCCAAGTAGTAGACAGTATATACATTTCTTAGGGAGTGAGTGGTCAGTTGCGATGGAATCCATGATTGCTCTTAACAAACTAGTGTATTTAAATACCAAAGATTTTTGCATTTCAATTGTTACATCATTTGATCTTAACAAATCTATCACATTTTAACAATCTAAAGTTAAGGTCATAGTACTTGTGCACAGTAAACATCTGAATGAATAATGCTACATATCAATTGCTCAAAATATTATCAAATATACTTTACCAGTGTAAGGTATAACTTATCTGTTTGATAATCACCTAAAATTATTTACTGACCTTTTCCTACTTTTTTATTTTAGTGATTTGTTCACACTTAAAACTATTATTATCAAATTGGATGGAGGTAACAGATTTTTTTTCAGTTAGTAAGACAACATAGAGTAAAAATGTTTCAGTAGTATGATATGCTGAGAATATCTTTACACAGCTAACCATAATTGATCATCCCCAGTTGATAAAGCTACAACACAACCCCTACACCTCAGGAAACTCACAGAAACTGGATAGAAAGATTGTAAATGACAGTATGCTTTTATACCTAAGACCATTTCTTTGCTTAGACAGGTTGAAATGATGTCACACCTCAACCAGAATTGAACCCCAAGTGGTTGCAACACTACAATGGGATCTGTTTCAGGCCTCCTGACAATTTGCACCCTCCTCATCCTCTCCTTCTGCCTTGCTTTTCCTGAAGTCTGGATCAGAATCATTAGCTTTTGTTTAGTTTCTAGCTAAAGCAGCATGCATACAGGTCTCTGCACAGTGTGCATTCTATGCTCCATTTCCCTGATACACCACGCTATTTCACTGTTGTTGTTTAGTTGGCTGGTTTTCAATTCTTTAAATATTCATTCATTCATTCATTCATTCATTGGAGAGTACACACATTCTAGGTGCATTGTGAGGTAAGAGAAAACTGGTGGCAGATGATTCTCTCCGTCTACCATGACAGTCGAAGGGATTGAACCCAAGTGGACAGGTTTAGCTCAAGTGGCTTTATCAACACTGGACCATGAGAACCACTAGCCTCAGATTCCATTCTGAAAGGGGCTTCCCTCACCTCATTTCTTTAAATGCACCACTGTTTAACTTCCTATTCTCCTCACTGCACCACTTCTCTCCTTCTCTGTCTCATCCACAAAGGTTTCCTATCTCTTGCTGGTTTTGTGTTTTGTTTTGTTGTTTGTTTGTTGCCATTACTTGTTCAAACTGTGAAGTCGACTATACCAATGTTGCGGGTGTTGGTGTTTTCCATCAATCGGCACTAGAAAACACACTTCACTAAGACTGTTGACCATTCATGGGAATGGTTTTCAGCGTTGTTAACACATGTGATTGCTGTGTGACTTACTTTCCATCAGCGATGTTAACTGTTGAGAAGAGGGGGTAGTTTTCTGGTGTGGGTTTTCCAGTGTGGTCTTCAAATAGGAAAACAGGTGATCTCCCAACTTCTACACCGAGCTGCTGAATACCATGTTCATTATATAGAGACAAAAGAAATGCTTGAGTTCCTTTCTTGGGTTTTATTGTAAATAGTATTGAAAAATCTTGAGGAAAATTTCCACCTGAAAAAGACAAAAATGAGTTAGAAATTACAGATTTCTACATTGTTCCCAGATCACAATTTTACATGAACCTTTTATATAGCCCTGATAACTAAATTCAAGCAGTAAACAGTTAAACTGTAGTGTGATTGTAGAAGGGATCATATGATTATCAAGATTTCTCTGTGTATTAATCCAAGTTAAACCTGAAAGCCATTTATTTAAAGCATGATGATTATGAAAACTGAGCTCACAGACAGCAAAAAAGATCATTGTGCTCGGAATAGCATTGGTGGTCCAGTTTCTAAATGTCAGATAGTTAATTTTATTCCTTCTCAAGTCTCAGTTGGTGTTGAACACCAAATATTTTAGTTCTACAGTTAAGCTTAGTTGTTTAGGGGTTAATATGTTTTTAGGTATAGACAGATTTTTAAGTTGATAATGAGGAGACATGATAGATGTTGATTTACATTCAAAATTTTAGACACACAAAGGGGAGAAAAGATGTTTTCTTCAAAGTTGCCAAAATCAAATAGCCAAAACACTATGAATGTAACATTTATATAATTCCTGATTGTAGTTAGGTTCTGCTTGCTGTAGGTAGTTTATTGCATAAATGTGTAATAATATAAATATATATGTTAAAATAAAAAATATTTAGTAATAAAATAAAAAGGCATTGTGAATATGATTGTCATTGGTTAAAATTCCAAGAAGAGAGAGATGTGCAGTTCAATTTCTGTTAATTATAAGAAGATAATTATTTGTAAAGATACTATGTTTGTAGCTTATCAAAGCACTATTTATTATAGCAAAACCACATTTTAAAATACATTGGAATGACTGAAGCTGGTTCAATGAGTATCATTCAAAATGGAACTCTATAAATCCATGGAGAATAGTAGTGGAAGATGTTTTATGGATAAGAAATCTTATAAATGTAATCAAAAAGAACACTGACAGGTTGTATGGATGCATTTTTACAATGCACACATATGCACAAACTAGGTGAGTGGAAACTCATACAATATCTCTGTTAAAAATTTAGAGTGTTGGGCTGGTGAGATGGCTCAGTAGGTAAAAGATTTGCTGCCATCTATGGTGATCAGCATTCAACATTCAGGGCCCAGATGGTGAAAAAATGATAACTAACACTTGTAAATCATCCGGTCTCTCTGCCCTTCTATTTCTGTTTCTATCTGTCTGTCTCTGTCTCTGTCTCTGTCTCTGCCTCTCTGTCTCTGTCTCTGTCTCTCTCTATCTCAGTCTCTCTCTCTCTCTCTCTCTCTCTCTCTCTCTCTCTCTCTCTCACACACACACACACACACACATACACACACACACACACAGGAATACAGAAGTAAATGTACACTTGCACACCTCAAAATAAATAAAATATTTATAAAAAGAATCCTATGTCTTTTAAGATCAACTGGCCACAAGATATTCTGCCGCATGTTCTTAGCAAACTACATAATGTCCTATAGCTAGGCTAATGATGTAGATTAGACCATAGAGCTGCTATGAAAATTAAATAGCTTGCCAGAAAAATGAGTCAATTAATGTTGCCTAACTGGCTCTCATATATTTCTTTTTTTTTTTCATATATTTCTAATACTAAACAAAACACATTAAAGTATTTGTTTTCAATTTCTCAGTGGTATCACAAAAATCTGCCAACCTATCTATCAAATCTTTATTTCTAATCAGTTGCAATGAAACAACAGTTGTCAACACATAGTGTACACATAAATGTGAAGTTTACTGCTTGAAATTTATATTGTGAAATATAAACGCAGACTTAAGACATGTTAAATGACTTTTGCTAAAAGTGTCTCTATATAATATTTGATATTTGTATTTATCTAGATGCATATATGTCTATACTAGCCAACATGATTATTACAGACAAGTACCACAGATTCAGCCACAACTCTTAAGATGGCTTTATAATATTAACAGATGTTACCACCATTAATAAATATTATATAAAATGGCACAATAACATGATTTTAAGATTTTATATTTTGTTCAATGTTTTTCTAATATTTTGAGAATGTATTTAATGTTTTAATGGTGGTGATTATTCTTAAATTTAGGAAGAGAAACCTTCTTGTGTAGATTTAAAAGTATGCTTCAGTAAGAGAGAAGAGAATTGCCTCTACTCCATTAATTACTGGTTCTACAATGATCTTCAAATACTCCATATGTCTTAATCCAGTTGCTTACATGGTTAGGCATTGCTACCTAACTAAAACACTCCATCTCTCCAACTCTTCATCCATGAACTGAGCTTAAATGTCCTCTTCATTTGACATCTATGAAGATGTAAGTCAAAATGCAGAGGGGATTCCAGGATATTTATAACAGGTATTCCAAAGGTGTCAGTGAGAACTTGAAGACAGCCCATTCATTTAATGTCAGTGCACATTTGCAGATCTTTCAATTCCAAATCAGTTCTGGATGTCTGAAGGATATATATCTCAATTTTGCATCAATAAAGTAATCTTCATAATGATGGCTGCTATCAATGATGATTTGTCCAACCTTCCAGCTATGTTCATCAGAAAATGCACTGCTATTTATATAATGCTCTCTAATTTGATATTGGTGATTGGTGGAAATTGATAATGGTGATATTATTACTATTTTTAATTATAATTAATCATAATTTTCAGGACGTTCTTCTCTCCAAGAAGGAATCTACAAGAGATACCAATCATTGGACTGTCCTATTTGAAATATCATTGCTAGAATAATAGTACTAAACACAAGAGTGCTGACTGGGGTAAAATACTCATAAAAATAAGTTCTGTTAACTGGAGTGGAAGAAGATTCCACAGCCATACATTATAGTCATTCTCCATGAAAAAAAAAAAAAAAGATCGAATACCAAATTAATTATATTAACTACCATGACTTTGAGAGTCAATTGTAAACTGTATCTTGTTCAGTATTTCCAGAACAGTTCCATTAGTCCCCATTTTCCTGTTTTTTTTTTTTTCAAAATTACTGGTATTTTTTCTATTACCTATAGAAGATATACAATTAGATAAAAAGTTAAAAAATATTATTTTAAATTTTTTAATAAATTTCAAAATATGGTATGGATTTAATATTTTAAGGACTTTCAGTCCTTTTAAGTACAAAAAAAATCATTCTTTCTAGTATTTTGTGGCAATATATTTCTTTTGTTCGCCAAATCAGAAAATATAATGAAAGTGTTAAATTGTACCCGAGATACATTTATTTTCAAGATACTTTAGGAAAGCATGTGGTAGTTCCTCAGGAGGCTATGGTAAAAAGTTCATTAGTTTGAAAGCCAGCCTGGACTAGAGAGTAAGGACCTCATAGCAGAAGAAATAACGAATGAAAGAAAGGAAGGAAGGAAGGAAGGAAGGAAGGAAGGAAGGAAGGAAGAAAGCAGTGAAGGAAGGTAGAAGGTAAGGAGTTACTGTTCCATGAAAATAATATTTTCATTTTAAGTATTAATTACTTTATCACATTTTCTGACTGTTATTTTAAAAATGGTGCATAAAATCAGAAATGAGTTCTTCAGATAGTGAAAGAATAGACAATATGGAGAAATTAAATGTTAACTTTTGGGGAACATCCTAAACATCAAGTTGAAGTCTGATCATATATGAGATATTAACCTTATATCTTCTTGTAACACCATAATTAAATATAATTGGTCAAGTTATGTAACATCTGTGAAACTTAGTTTACAGCTCTATTAAATAGGAGCAAGAGTACAAAGTTGAAGGCTAAACAACTGGCCTGTTTTAAACTCAAGCATGTGTAATGGTCTGCCCACTTAGACAATATGATACCAGACATTTTCATTTCTTCACTTAATGATTCTTTTCTACATTATCATGATTTTGACATAATTAATAGTACTGGACCAAATGGATTTCATAGAAAAAATAAAGGATTTACCCAGAACTTTATAAGCATCACATGAGACTTTTCCAGGTAAAGTCTTACAAAATCTCTAATATAAGAATTCTGAGTATTTGTAAGAAGTGCCTACCTGTAGGTCTCAGTTACTATTTTACTGCTGTAAAGAGACATCATGTCCAACACAACTAATAATACAAAGTAATTAATTGCTTACAGTTTCAGAGAGTTAGTCCATGGTGGGTAGAATGGGGTTGGGTAGGCATGGCATTGGAATAGTAACTGAAATCTAATATCTGATCCACAAGTTGGAAGTAGAGAGGGTGAAAGCTGTGGCCTGTTGCGGCCTTTTGAAACTTCAAAGCCCATGCCCAGTGACATACTTCCTCTACTAAGACCACACCTCCTCCAACAAGGCCACACCTCCTCACCCTTTCTAAACAGTTTAACTAACTGGGAAACAACCGTTCAAACTAACACACTGTGTTACATGTCACATAAGAATAATGTATAAAAGCATTCAAAATGAACCTTTTCAAAAAATGTTTCTTTGAAAGTAAATAGTTCCAGTAATTGCACTAAGTTTGTCTTAATCTCTACATGACTGTTGTATCAGCCTAATCAATCATTAATTGCAAAGACTCCTTTCTATTACAGCCCATAAATATGAAATAGTCATAAAATATTGGCATTCCATATTCTATTGCAGATATAATGAATTATTAAATTTCTAAAAATAAGCATATTTCTGTTACCAAGTTAAATGTGTAGTGGCAGTTATTTTCATCACATTACTAGTGATTATAATTTCTTTGAGTTTTGTTATATGGAGGATTATATTTCATATTAGAATTCAATACTGTATATCACAATACTAAGACTGTTAAGCTAATAAAGATAGAAGCAGTATTAAAAAACAACAACAATTGCGACAGGAGCGGAGGTACTGTGAACCTACCTGGAAACAGCTGTCTTGTTGGGGCGCTGATTTGTGCTTCTTCTGTAACTCTATAAGCAACATCTGAATCTTTAGAATTCTTTCTGTTTGTGCAAAATCCTGTTGTTTTAGATATTCCCACTGGAGAATTATGAAAATCTAGTGCTTTTAGTATATCAACTGGAGCAGCTGAAAATAAGTGGAAAAAAATTAAAATTAATTGAGTAGTTTACTATAAAATATTTTTAGTTTCAATACTTTAATTATTACATTTTGATATTTGGCAATCCTATACCTATATAACACAACTCATTCTGGTTAGTCTCTCCCCATATCTTCTTTTACCCTGCATTCCTACCAAACCTCCCTCATTTCTATCTGTCTCTTTCTCAGATTTTGTGGTCTATTTGCTTTTACCAGGGCCAACTGCATTAACACTGGGTTATACTATCCACTGGAGCTGGTTGAGCTATAACTAGCTAGGTGGGTACACAGCTGAACGCAATGATTCCTTTTCTTTCTCCCAGACCTATCAGTATCAAATATTCCCTAACACACATTTTAGCTCTCTAATTTAAAGAAGTTCCTTATTATAAGAATTTTCAGTAATATCACACACATTTTCTCAAAACAATGAAGTAGTATATAACACCAAACTCCTAATAACCGCCACGTGGTGGTGGCACAAGCCTTTAATCCCAGCACTTGGGAAGCAGAGGTAAGCAGATCTCTGTGAGTTCGAGGCCAGCTTGGTCTACAAAGTGAGTCCAGGACAACCAAGGCCACACAGAAAAACCCTATCTCAAAAAAAAAAAACTAAATAAATAAATAAATATAAAAATAAATAAATAAATAAAAACCCAAAATCCCAATAACTATGTGTTCAAAGAATTCAAAGTGTGTTTACTATGGCATTATTTATTGTTGCAAAATTCTGACAAAAAAAAAAGTAATAGTTAAATGAATGAACAACATGTGATACATAGGATAGAATTTTATTCAGTCATTAGAAGTATTACAGTCCTGAAACAGGAAATGATATAACTATCTCTGTAGGGCACTGAATATGCTGACCACAAACAAATAATCGAATAACCGCATGGAATAACCTTCATAACACTGAAGGATCATGACATGGAATAAATCACAAAGTCAAATATGATTGCTTTGGATTTTCAAAGTTCCTGGTCAGAAACAAACCATCTATTCCTCAGAGTCAATACATGAATCAAGTGGAGTAGTACTTGTTTGCAAATGAATGTTAGAGTCCATCATGACAATACACTTATGATGTTTTAGCCTTTGTCTGTATTCGAAAATAACAAAGTGTTCCAATTATCATTCATCATGCCTGAGATATAGTCCTTAAAATATTAGGTTCTGACTTGGCCAGCACTAAAATGTTTCAGTAAATAAGTAAGAAGTCATGTCTACTTTTAGGAGTATACAGAAACTGCTATCTTGTTCATTGATGACTGAAAGCTATAGCCAATAGAAAAGACTGCAGTGGGTTGTTAAAAGGAACTGCTACTACAGAACATCTCTTAGTATATTGTTTATGCAAGGACTTGGTAAGAAAGGAATTGAGATTGATTCTAGAATCGGGAAGCTGGCATCATAATATGATTTCTCAAAGGACAAAGTAACCAGCTTCTGTCTTTTTGAGAATTAAACCCCAATACATATTTCCTTATAATAACACTCAATTTGTCAGAGAATATATGAATGAGGAACTGAATGACAATTGTAGAATATGTGGACGTGGTTGGTCACTTAGTGTTTTAATTAAAGGAGGACTGACTTCTACATCTGTAGACACACAGAGACAGAGCTTTACAGACCCTGCCTTGTATAGTGCTACAACTATAATTTCCTCTAATAACAAGCTTTTGGGTACCAATGGAATGCAGCTGGCAAATAAAAATCCACCTACTACTCAATATAGCATATAGTGTTTATAACTTTTGAAAAGAAAAAAGTCTTGTGGAAATAAGACAGACTGAAGAGATCGAATATAGTAGCCTTTTAATTTAGTCTTTAAATGTTTGTCTCAAAAAATTTGAGTAGTAGATTTTCTGAATAGTAGAACTTTCTTTCCACTAATCCTGCTTCAAGAGGCAGTTTTTAGGTCTTTCTGTCTTATTTACTCATGTCATAGAACTAAGAAAAGAATACTTATACTAAGAGCCGTGTCCAAAGATCCTAATATGTGGCCTGTCACCAGGCTCAGTTCTTTAAAGGCACAACCTTCACAAATAACATGTTCTTTTCCTGTTGTGAAGACGAGAGAACCAAGCATCAAAGACCAAGCTAAGGGTACTCTCAGGGTCTGTGTAAATATCAAGCCAGTTTTTTCCGCCCCCACTGTTGCTATAATGACCCACAGATGAAAACTACAAAAGGAAACTTAAAACATACTTAAAATAGTCTGAAATTATCTTAAGGCAGTTAATTGATTCCTGATGCTGATATTTATTTTAAATTAAACTCAATTCACATTTCAGGGTATAAATTACTCTGAAAGAGAATGTGACTGAAAACCATAGCATATTATCTGCTTATTTTATTATCTTCTTCTTCTAAGCTGAGCAAGACTCCAGAGAAAACACGCACAGAGCCTAGGAGGCTGGATAAACCACAGATTGCGGTCAAAACTGGCCCCTGTAAGCAATGCCCAGCACAGAGCACACACAGCTTCCCTTTCACCACAGTGGCTTCGAACAGAAGCCATCCACAAGTACATGACTACTTATCCCCTTTCAATTTGAAATGAATGTGATAAGAGGACCACGCCTTCGCTAGATTCAGTATAAAGACTCTACTTCTAAAGTCTGACAAATTTCTTTGTAGGACCAGGGTGCAATATGATCATTAAGTCCTTATTTCACAGGTTTTTTTCTTTTAAGTGTCAATTTAAATTATTTTCTAAAAAGTACTTTTGAGTTTTGTTGTTTTTTTAAGTGAAGTTCAGCTAACAACACCTGTTTTCTTTTTTTTTT
>OU015753.1:67073831-67146279 GCA_907169655.1 Acomys percivali | reverse complement strand
AAAAAACAAAACTTCTGAAGGCCTTATTGCTCTTTCTATGTGTTTTATTAGCCTCTTTGATATCTCCATCATTTCAGAAGTTTGGTCCTAGGTTTTTTATCTTTTCTTTCTGTTCCCTACAGAATCCAAATTGATCACTTAACATCTTTCAACACTTCGATCCTTCTTTTCTTTTGGCACTTCTTCCACAAGCCTCTCCATAAGCTGCTGGGTAAAGAAACCTAGACTCAATAAGACAAATATTTCATGTTTTATTTTACATATAAATTAAAGCCTCTGTGTTATATGGTTAGAAATCCTGGCTTCTTCTGAGTTTAACCTTTGCCATTTAATGTCTGTTTGGTATGAACGTGAATAACTATATCAGCCCATCTATGCCACAGTTTCGAATCCAGTAAAACAACACAAATAAAAGTCTTGGCCTTAAGATCATTTGCCAGCTGGATTTACACCACCTTAGAGAACGTTCTTGGAGCACTGTTATAACAAAGTGACACTGCTTTCCTATGTGGATTTTTATATGGTACCTGATATAAAAATGGTTTTGCATTTTTAAATGGTAGGAGGCTATCTTAGACTTGAGAGCTGTGTGTAACCTGAACTTAGTAGCCACTTGTGAAGTCTGGGAACGGTTACACTCATTTATTAATCTGTTACCCATGGCTCTTTCTGTGCACAACAGACAGTTCTCTAAGACTTCAACAAAGAATGTGTTGTTTTTTGCTTTATTCTCTTTGGTTTTTGTTTTGTGTGGCACTTCTTTTCTTTTATTTTTTTTTATTTTTGAGATTGGATTTAAGATCGCATACATGCCAAGCACACTTCAACTGACCTATAACTCCATCTATGCCTCTTCACCTTTTGTTTGCTGTACAAAACTTCACTAATTTGAGGCTAGTTTTGAATCATTTTGTTGCCCAAAATGACATTCAATTTACATGCCTTCTGCTTCTGCCTATTGAATACCTGGAATTAAAGGCCTATACCACTAGGATATCTTAAAATATATTTTATCTAGACCATACACACACTCAAACACTCACCCACACCAAAACAAAAACAAAAACAAAACAAAGACAAAAAGAAAACAATAAACAAAAAAACAAATAGTCATAGGGGAGGGGAATAAGGGGAAAATGGGAGGGAGGGGAGAATGGGAGGATACAAGGGATGGGATAATCATAAAGATGTAACAAGAATAAATTAATTAAAAATAAATTAAAAAAAATCTAAAAAAAAAAAAAACAAACAGAAAAAAAAAACCTTTTCCCCCCAATGAATCCAACATACACCCAGTGATAAAATCAGATCTAGTAAACATCTTTATTTAAATCTTCACCACAGAATCCTTCAGGAAATCATTACCCCCTCGTGTCAGTTATGTGATGCCTCATGCTCCCCTAAGTAACACATTCCATTGTATTTGTTTAATGATCTCATTGTGACTATATTATACGCATCCAGACATAGATTAAGCCACATTATCATTTTCCTGGTGCACACCACCTAATCTTCCCTCTTCCCTCTCCCTCCTTGCCCCAATATCCGAAATAAATGAATTTAATATAGGAAAAATAATCTTTAAAAATAGAATTCTAATAACTGTAGGATATAATATTGAACCACAAGAGAAAATAACCATATATTATAATTTACTGACTTCCAATTTCTGACAGTTTTCAAAACTCATGAGCATCCTTAACAAAGGTTGTTGGTGTCTGCCAACTGGATAGGTAATTAATAATTCAATTTCTATAGGAGAAGCTGTTCAAGTTCTAACACAAGCTTAGAAGCTATTATCTTTTTGTATACACATATGTATATGTTAAAGTGCATACCTGTGTTTGTGGCCGTGTGTGTGCATATGTGTGCAGGACAGAAGTTAACACAGCATGACTTTCACTAACAATCTCATTGCATTTGCACACAAGGTCTTCCACTAAACCCAGAGCTCACCAATTCAGAGCTAGGGTGGCTGACAGCTGAGCTTCTGGGAGTCCACCTATCTCTGCACACCTTGACCCAGTGCAAAAATTAAAGATACACTCTACCATACCCAGATTGTACACAGGTGCTGGGGATTTGAATTCAGGTTTTTCATGCTTATACAGCAAGCGCACTCTCTTCACCAAGTCAAATCTACAACCCCAGCTAAACCATATAAATTCTCATTGAAAAGAAAAAGCTTCTATAATGATTGCTTTCAGAAATTTCCAAACTTTCTGAACATTTCTAACAATTCCATCAAGCACAATCTGGGTTTGCCTAAGCCATGATGAAGCTGATTCCTGTTATCTGCTTTTACTTACTACATTAGGAAATCCTTTTGAAGTAGAGTCCACTAATAAATGACTTGATGTTGCTAAATATTTACTCTATGCCTCCATAAAAAGTATGCCTTTGCTTCCTTCGCAGAATGCAAAGGTAGATCTCTACTGCAGAAGACACACTCCATACACAGGACCCAGAGCTAGCCTAAAGTACTAGAGCATATAGTAGTCAATGGTGGTACACAAGCTACCAGTAGATAAAAGCAGCGGCCCTACCCATCTGTAGAGCCTACGACGGACGACAAGAATAACCAGCAAGCATGTCTCCCATTAGGGTCATAGTGGTAATTATTTTATATTAGGGGGTCATCACTAGTTCAGTAATTGGACTTAATGCCTGCTCCATAAGATCGAATCCATACCTGGTACTTTAAACCTGATAGTTACCCTTTCTGGTGAAGTCAAATACCCACAGAAAAGTGTGCTTCTCCAGAGTTCATCAAAGAAGCTTCTTTTCGCAGCAGATGAAGCCCATATATAAATCCACAACTGCAACACTAGAAACAGTTTATCTTGTGTAAGGTAACCCAGACTCAAAAAGACAAATATTTCATGTTCTTTTACATATATATGTGAGCTTTTTGATTTTTTACATGTGTGTATTTAAATCCAAAAAAACCACAGAGTTTAGGGAGCTAGTAAGGGACCAGGGAAGAAAGAAGATTTTCCAAGGAAGGAAGTACAGTATTGTTATACAAAGAAGAAGGGTAAAACTATAACAGAAGGATATAAAGGGAAGAAAAAAGGGAGGACAAAGTAATGAGAGAAGATGAAGAGGAATAGCTAATATTAAAGACCATTTGAAAAAGCATATGGCAATCTGCTACTGTAGAATATTATTCTAAATTACATCCACATATATAAAAAGAATTTAAATGGAGTCACCATACGCTTGGAGGAAATAAAGCTCTAACTAGATATCTCATGCTACTAAGTAAAAAATTCTCCACTGCCAGGAATGAGTTAAATCTTGTTGAATCATTGGCCAGAAGTGCCCTATAAACCATGTCTCAAACATCACTGGCTATGGCCAAGGCTACTTATTAGTCGTCATAAGCTAATGATAAGGCCCTATTGCTGAAGACAAGACTTACTAGTACCAAAGAACTTGGAGAAGCTATGCTGGTGCCTGACTAGAAACTTCAACCCTACTGAGTAGTGTTCATGGTGCTGGAAAGTACTTTGCATACATATTGCCAGAGAAGGGCAGTGATGATTAATATCACCCATCTACAAGCCCCACAATCTATATCAGTAACCTGAATGCAGAATATAATGGCGCAATAGTATCACACATTTTATGGAAGTAACACTTTTTTGTTTGGATGTAACCCATATCCAAATAATATGATCAAAACTTATTATTTAAAAAAATAATAAAATTAAAGTAAAAGAATTTCACAGCTGATCAAAAAATCCAGGGAACAGCTGGCCACTGGATTCCCAACACCAGTTGATAAGTCTGCAACAGTCCCCCCCCCAACACACACACCTAAAACTCATAGAACATCACAGAAGAGGGGGCAGAAAGACTGTGAGAGCCAGAGGACCCAGGAAATCTCAAAAATACAGTCCCTTAAAGAAGACCTTCAGAATAAATCCAGTGGACGTCCAACAAGGAGGGAAGATGTTATACAATGGCCTATTGATAGACACAGAGCCAGAGGCAGTTAACGGCTGCCTAGAGAAGGAGAATCAGTCTCTTCCAGGGATGAATCACAGATAGGGTATCCATTCCCAAGAGCCAGGCCGAAACACATCTAATACAGACTACACCAAAAAGATTTTAAATGCTAAATTTACATATGTGTTGGCATATTTTTATATTTCTTTAATTTATTATTTATGTATTTCTTTAAATATATCAATACACACTAATTAGCTGCTCATACCTGTAATCACAGCCCTGAAAAAGTCGAGACAGAAGGAGTCGCTCAGGTTTGAAGCCAGTGTAAATCATGCAATAAGCTCCAGGCAGCTTGGTATACAAGAGAAGGAGGATAGGGCTTGAGAGATGCTCAGAGGTTGAGAGCACCTGATGCTCTTGAAGAGAAGTAGATTTGGTTCCAGCACCCACAGGAAGGTTCTGAGCAATCTAACTTTTATCATCAGCTTGAAGAGCTTGCCAAGACCAGCCATTCCTACTTTTAATCTGTTTGATATGCTGTGTATATGCCAAAATGGGCAGCTTATAAGCAATAGTATATTGTGATATATATTTTTAAATTACAGCTATTTGCTTTGTATTAATAATTCTTAAACATGGAAATAGGTCAATATTATCATTGCAAATTCAGTTTTCCATAAACAGTTCTATAATCAATTTAAATGTCACCATTAACAACATTATGTTGTATATTTACTTATACACATTATTAATACAAAGAATATTTGCAAGTATCATTAGACTACATATTTTAATAGACCCTCAGAATAGTCAAACAATGAAGAGCATGAAGTTGAGAATGGCAAAAAAAAAATATATAAGTTGGTTACCTGGAGCTTTGTGAATTTACAATTAATTTCATCATCTAAAAAATACAATCTTATTTTGACAATCTTTCCAGAAAATAGAAGCCAAATAAGCAAATGTAAACATGACATCTTACAGTTTTTTAAAAATATTTTAATCAATTTCAAAACAAACATTATCATTGAAATGCCTAGAAAACCACATCATATATATATATATACATATATATATATATATGTATGTGTGTGTGTCTGTGTGTGTGTCTGTGTGTGTGTCTGTGTGTGTATGTATAAATATATATATATATATATATATATATACTTTTTAAAAGGTATTATCATTATATTGAAATGTATCCATGTGCTTATACTTCATTAGTGACTGTCTATTATTCTAATTATGGGCTGTAGGGATGGAGAAAAGTGCATAAAACACAAAATGTTGAATCCCAATTAAGATAATTTTCTGTGAACAACCGCATGTGTTTATATCCTTTACAGTACTTAATTTGATTTCCAGTTCTTTGGCTAGGACTGTCTGTAGTTAGTTGACATCACAGCTCCAAGTCCTGAGAGACTAGAGAAACTAATGGGAATTTTAATGTGGTACGAGCTCTCCATACACATGGGTCGATGGCCATTGTACTCATCACATCAAAAGAAGCTGTATTTTTATTAGAGATTTGACTGTTTATAGTAACTGTTTGAAAATGTTTAAAGCTAAAGTGATATTAACAATGAGAATTGCTAGGTACATGACAGCTGGATTCTGTGAACCCTCGAAAGCCAAAATAATTTAAGAAAACATTCACAGATCAAAATTATCAGCTCTACATTTTATGGAAAAAAATAATGTCTCTGTCTTTAACTATTAGTACTTAATTTGTTATATGTGGCGCGTTTCGGACTCACTGTAGGAAAACTAATAAACATGGAAAAGATTTCACAAAAGTTTGCTGTAGCATGAATTGTGACATCAAATAAAAAGAAGAAGAAACTCTCCAATGAGTAAATGACATTTGGGTTAATTCTGAAAAGTCAGAGAAAGAACAGCTACAAGATTGTTTTTGATTAATTGGACTAGAAACAAAAGAAATTAGTACAAAGAACCTAACGCAAGAATCAACTCAGAATGGTGGAGAAATGCAAGAAAACAAAGTCTTCTGCTTTGAGAATAGACAAAAAGAATCAGAGCACTATAGGAGGTGAGGCCCAAGAATGATGTGTAAGTTTTATGAGGTTTCCATGAGAACTGAATTTTAGTGCAAATGACTTAGAAAACCATAGGAAGATTAACTGGAGACAAGGGATAGGATCCAAATTTTGTATGACTACTTTTTTTTTCTAGACAGTTTTAATTTCATAGAAAACCAAGGTGAAATAAAGATTTCTCATTCAACTATTTTTTTTCAAACTACTGAGTTTTCTTTATTAGGAAAATTCAGGGCACCTAGCCAAATGATCTTAAAGAAGCATTTGCAATCCTGCAGATGTGAGATGGTGTGATCTTGGGCTGAAAGATGAATTACTGGGTTGGATTCTGAACATTCTGTAAATACAGAATAAATAATAGTGGGTGGTGGGCTGTATGTGGGCTATGAGAGAAAGGGGCCAAAACTCAAAGCAAATTCTGAGAGTTTGTTTTGCATTTGCAAATCACTACTAATTATATTGCAATAACCTGAGACTAAGAATACTCCTAGAAGAACAGGTTTAGGAAGACAGCAAGTCACCTCAGAGAAAATAAACTAGCATCAATGCTTGACAAATGGATAAACAAGCAGACAAGTTTACAAACCTGGAACTAAGGACAGAGATATAAGCTAAAATAAAAATTTAGGAGTTGAAGTTCTACCAATATAATTCAAAATCATGTTAATAATATCATTATTTTATACAATACTAATATAACTTCACCTGCAGGGAATCACTAGAACCTATGTTTATAATACATACATCATCCTTTAAGTCAAAGTGGGTTTAAAGGTACAATTTCTCAGAATTTTTTTTAAATTGCATTGCAAATTTTATTTTATTTTATTCATATTACATCTCAATTGTTATTCCATCCCTTGTATCCTCACATTCCTCCCTCCCTCCCATTTTCCCCTTACTCCCCTCCCCTATGACTGTGACTGAGGGGGACCTCCTCCCCCTGTATATGCTCATAGGGTATCAAGTCTCTTCTTGATAACCTGCTGTCCTTCCTCTGAGTGCCACCTGGTCTCCCCATCCAGGGGACGTGGTCAAATATGGGCAAATTTATACTCTAAGAGGTGCTATAATCTGAATGATTGCAAGAAAAAAATCACACAAGAATTAGAAATGTAAATTACTTATTGTCTTACAAAGGGGTTTTATAAATGTGTAGGCACATTTTTTTTGAGTAATACCTTATAAATTGAGATAATTACTTCACATGTTTACAGGTCCATCATGAGCTCAATTGTATATAAGGTCTGATTTCAAAGCAGATGTATTACTGTGGCGAACCACGGGTGGCTTTTTAGTAGCCTTGCTATTCTGAAGAAAGCAACTGGACCCCATTATTGTGAATGCCTGAGGATCAGAACGATGACAACCAACTCGCTTATCGCCCATGTGCTGACTCCCAGTGTGCACTGCCTCTCCAATTTTAGCAGACCTACGAGAGTTCCTTTCAGTTACATGATTCTGTGCAGCCTAGAGCAATATATTTTTAAGATCTTGTGTTCTTACACTCTCTCTCTGAACCCTATCTCACAATATACGCTCCCCTCATTTCATCTTCTCTATCCACAAAGCCAGTTTTCAAAGGGCTCTCTTTGAAATCTTTTGTAGTGTCAGTTGCTTTTGTGTGCCAGGCTCCCATGTCACTTTTTAGAACACCTTCACTTGGTTATTCGGTGTTCAATTGTTATTTCTCAAGTGGCTTTCTTTGGCTTTTCTGTGTTTTATGCTCTATTTTCCTACATCGCTGCACACTTACTTCATACCATCTAACATTACTGTTGTTATATATTAACTCATGTGAGTCTTGGTTGATGACAACCTTCTCAAGTAGAGCAATAATTCTTAAGCAGTTGGTGATGTTTTCTCAGTCATTGTCTTGAGCATGTATCAACCACGGAAGACGCTCCTGTTAAACTTATGATCAAATGAATCAGTTTAGAGCTTAGCCTAGCATAACAGATTTAACATATATTTGTTAAGTGAACAAACTGATGAAGTGTATTTAGCTTTTCACTATCACTCTTGTAGTTACACACATACCCCCCCCCCCGGTAGCACATCCTGGCACCCTGCCAACTGTCGTTATAGCATCTACACATATACATACTGGTTATACATAGATATGGAAAAATCCTGTAACTCTGCAAGTTGTTGAGTAGACTGACTCCTCACTTTCTCATACCATACAAGTGTACATGAAACAAATAAAGTATGGTAAAGAAACGAAGAACACCATTTGAGCATGGGTAACCAGCAAATGTAGCATTTCTGATTTATAATTCATGAAAATTACTTATTAAATGCTGATTTTAAAACTGAGGCATCATTACATACCTTACTAATCGACATCAAATGTTGAGAAAAGCAATACTCATTGACATTTAATGCATTATATGTTCTAGAAAACGGGATTAGGAGATGTTTTCTCATTGTTATCACCCGATCAGATTCATTCAAATTTGCTGAGCCTCTGCATTTTTCCAATGGGATATTACACAAATAGTTCACATTTAGCAATAAGTACATTCCTTCCAACTTCTACTGTCTTGCTGTACAAACTGGATACACTCTTGTTTGAGAATACATTTGTTTTCTATAATAAGCAATTTTAACTTGGATTGTACATAAGACAATCTGCAGAAAACTGTAAAACACTAATGTTTAAACTCTTTTCTAAATATATTCAACCAAGCATGGCATAGTGGCACATACCTTTAGGCCCAGCACTAGGGAGGCAGAGACAGGCAGAAAGAACTTTGTGAGTTCAAGGCCAGCCTAGTCTACAAAAAAGAGTTCTGGGACAGCCAGGCTAAACAGAAAAACCCTGTCTTAAAAAACAAAACAAAACAAACAAATATATTGAGACTGCAATGCAAATGACAGATTCCAAACAAGAATCATTACCCCATTCATTTTACATTAATAGATAAATTATTTTTGTAATCCAAAGAAAGATTTACTAGGTAGAGTTAAAGCACTGTTTCTAACTGCTAATTAGAAAGAATATCAATCCCCAATAATATGGCAAACAGCGAAAAAGGAATATTTTCAACAAATATTTTTATAGATTGGTACTTCTTATTGAAGTTGCCCTTTTTATACTGAAGAAGAAAATTGATGTTTGGCCACGGTTGGAGCAAACACGTCACTCCAGATGTTCAAGCCAGTACACTCACAGGGTTGACCAGTAGCTGAGGATGTTCAGAGACATCTTTGGAAAGAATGTAGGAAATACTTTTCCAAATGAAGTACTGGAAGGAAGCTCTGATCTGTTATAATAAAATGAGTACAGGAAAAATGGAGGCCATGCAGATAGCTAGGATAATGAGGTGCATGTTTGTTGCACATGGACTTGAACTCAATCCTCAGAACCCAGATAAAAATGCAAAACATGCTGATATGTGCTTGGAATCCTAGTACATGGAAATGCAGTGCTGACAAGTAGATCCCTAGAGCTTCTGGCCAGCCTAGGCTACTTGGAAAGGGACCCATGGGTGGGGATTTGATGTTGAGGTGGATGGAGCCTTAGGAAAAATAGCTTAGGATGTTCCTTCATGCACAGGCAGATACAAGGGGGAAAAAAGAAAGCTAGACATGGTGGTGAACACCTTTAGTCAGCGTACTTGTTAGACAAAGCCAGGTGGATCTGTCAGTTGGAGGTAACTTTATCTACGCTGTGAGTGTCAAGATAGTTGGAGATACATAGTAAGACACTATCTGCAAAAAAAAGAGAAGGAAGGAAAGAAGGGAATAAGGGAGAAAGGGAGGGAGGAAGGAAAGGGAAGAGAGAGGGAGGGAGGAAAAAGAGAGGAACGAACAAAGGAATGTAAAGGAGAGAGACAGAGAAAGAGAGAGAAGGAGAGAGAGAGAGAGAGAGAGAGAGAGAGAGAGAGAGAGAGATGAGAAGGGGAGAGAAGAGGTGGGGGAAGAGGAGAAGGAGGAGGAGAAGGATAGTCATTGCTGATACCATTACATGAGAATGTTCTCAAATTTTGACATCACATGACTAAGTTGGCTAAGTTTTTAATCTTGTTCCAGCCTTCTGGATGATGGAAGAAGAGAACTACAAACCACATTATGAATATATATGTTCTGCCTGTAACCATGGTAGACAACAGGGCACAAATAAACCGTATCATTTATTATCCACCCAGCAACTTCTGGAAGAAGACTGATATATGAGGAATTTCAAAATTCCTTTATTTTCTCTGTCTGTCTGTTTGTTTTAGTCCTTTGTCTCTTTCTGCATTCTCCATGTTGACTATGTTCAAAGGGTCTTTTGAATAAACTGGGCTGGCATTCATACACTGGAGCTAATAAGTCAGTACACAACCACTAGTTCCCTAAAAATGACTCAGTCCTTATTGCTATATGTTCTCATTAGAAATAACAATCACTGAGTGACATTGTTAGCTAAGTGAAACAATCAGATCATGAATCTAAGTCATTCAGTTTATTAAATTATTCAGAGCCAAAATACCATTCAACGACTTCCACCTGTTACTGTTTCAGGTTTCCCAATACTTTTGTTACTTAACAGTAAAAAACTTAGCTTTCACCATTAAACTTAAATGCGGGCTGAAGAACAACTTGAATTCTAAGACTGTACTTTAGCACGAGCTCTGTTTGGTTCCTTTTAGAGGCACGCACACAGTTGACATGTTGTGTACTGTAGTGTAACTACAAGACATGTGCATTAATTTTAGTCTTCAGTGCATCGTAATTGTAAGGTAAAACCAAGGGTTTATGTAAAACATTAAAATATCCAATGAAGTAGGGGGAGCCTATGCTGACTCTAATACAAGACTGCATCTGACATTTGCGTCTACAATTTCTTATATAGATAATTATTTTCTGTTTTCCAGTTTCCTTACAGATAAGCTGAGTCTTTTATTTCAGTTTATCCCTGGTAAATGGATCACAATAAATATTCTGTGCAAAGTATATACAATACAGCCTGTTATATAACAAGCAAGTATTTAGTATTAGTTTTTACTATTTTTATATGGGCCAGAAGATAGGAATGAACATTTTATGGGCCTATAATATTTTAGGTAAAGCTTGAGATATCAAACAGGAGTATATCTGAGATTGATAAGAGGAAAAAAATCATTCAGAGAAATAAATCCAGAACAAGAAGAAAAAAGGCAAACACTTAACAATGGCACAAATTCTCTGGAAACAAGAGAAAAGATTTATCATTGGCTGGACATACAGGCTTACTCTATACCACACTAAGTCATTTAGACAGTATCTTTAGTTCTCAATGAAAAATAAAGCACCATCGATATTTCAAAGCAATTACAACGATAACTAGTAGGCTGCGCTCATCTGTCAGAGCCCAGTCTAAGGAGAAAAGGCAAATACCACTTTTATGGTTTTGCTGCAGAGCTAAGTCCACCAAGAATAAAAATACAGTAGATTCCTTATTATCCTTGTCCAAGACTGCAGCTACCACTCTTTGGCAGTCATCCTTTCAGGAAGTTGCATGAGAAATCACAGTGAGGAAGCAAAGCCAACCAGCACATGCTGTCTAGGGTTCATTCCCCAAAGCCCGGATGTCAGTTTACCAGTGAGACAGAGGAAGGAAGCTGCTACTGATATTCTATGAGCTTGGATTCTGTGAATAGGGACCTTCATTTGCTGAACAGCCCCCCTGGGCCATTCAAGAGCAATTAAATTTGGTTAAAATAAGAAAGAAACGCTTTTTAAGGGAAAAAAAAAAGGTTTGAAGGGATTGCAGAAGTTGATTGTGCTAGAGCACTTTTACACAGGTTTGTTTTAGTTCTCATTTGTCAAGTCGTATTTAAGCTGGTCTCTTACTCTGAAATCCGATAACCTTTCTTTTCTCTGAGTTCTTTCTGCTAAACTAATAGCACGGTCTCTAATTCCACATGCAGCAAGCAAAGAGTTTGTTTTACCAGATAACAGTAGGTCTGGTGATCAGCCAATGCCTTAAAAAACCATTAGCCAAGTCAGGAGGAGGCCAGGAACTGCAACTGGTCGACAGATATTACCCTCTAAATCACTTTAAAATCACCTTTTCATCTTCTCTGCAAGCTAGCATTATTCATGCCTATCCTGACACAATTAAAAATTAAAGAATAATTTAAAAATATATTACTCCCAACAAGTCAAATACTTTGGTTTTGAAAAGAGAAATAAGTGTACTAGCGGCATTCTAGTAATATAGACATAATCTTAAAGTAAATTAAAAGCCATAACGTTCTTAATAAAATACAAGGAAAATTAGAAGAGTCTCAATCTAGATTGGATACAGAATGTGACCCTGAAACTGCACTTAGATGGACTGAAGTAAGAAAGCATAAGGAAGGTTATGACATTTATGACATCTCCGAACCCTTCACTCATTTACTGGGGAATAAAAGTGTTATGGTATGAAAAATAAGAAAAAGAAAGAAAGAAAGAAAGAAAGAAAGAAAGAAAGAAAGAAAGAAAGAAAGAAAGAGCAAGCAAGAAAAAAAGAAAGGAAGGAAGAAAGGATGGAAAGAAGGAGAGAAAGAGAAAGAGGAGGGACAGAGAGGAAGGCAGAAGGGGAGGGCAGTGAGTAAAGCAGAAAAGCAGACAACTTGAAGTCGTAATGATTACGCCAACGGCCCTTAACCACTTCTCCATAAGTGAGTGGTGAAAGAAGATCATATTTTGGACATAATAAAATTCTGTCTTTGGAGTACCTAAAAATAAATCACTTAAAATTATTTAGAATGAAGAATATGGCTCGGTATTTACAACCCCCTATACATAAGCACTGTTGAACATTATTACAAGAACTCATGATAAACCCCTCCATAGCCTCAGGTCCCTAGGAACATAGATTCCCAAAAGAAAGCATGGCTCTTCATTCAGAAGATACACTAGATCTTGATGATAGGATTTCTAGAAATTAATGTTACAATAGAAAATTGAAGTATTGTTCCTTTACTTCCTAAGAATTACTCATGTCACCCTAAAAGTCCACAGTACCACAGATATCATGGCCACCCACTCAGACTGAGCCCTCCTTTAATTAACTGCACACTTGTTCCCAATTTAAAGGCTATTTCTGTACTTTCAAATATTTTTACAATCCAAAATAAAAACTTTAATTTGAAATCAAACTATTATAGTCTCTCATTTAAAAAAAAATCAACTATTTAGAAAAAAAACTTTCATACATGAAAGTTCAACATGATCCTGACATATGAATAAAAGCTTTATAATGGATGATACATATCACATAATCATAATTGGTAAAGAAAAGGCAGAAATGGTGTATTATATTTATACATATGTGTCTAACATATACATACATATTTATGTACATTAATATATAGTTACATGTAATTTCCTTGAGTTATTTAAATTTTCAAATTCTGTCTTCTACTACTATTACTTCTATTAGTATGGCTAAACACTATGTCTTCAACCAGCAATAAATGTACACAATTGTTCTTTAGAAACAACTACCCTTCCTTTCTACTCCAAGGCTGACAATCTGATATTCACTGCAGTGGGTGTATTAGCAATAATACGTGTATTATCAAGTGAGACATTGCCCTTCTCCAAACAGAAAATTGAGAATTTTAGATGCATGCACTCTACTTGATTTTCTTTAAACTATAATATAAAGTACCTGACTGCTAACTGAAACTCAAGCGCATCAAACATAGAGGTCATCCCATCCAGTATGAGAGCTATCTTAAAGACATTCCATGTAAATATTACATATGTTTGTCATACACACTCTGAAAATCTTCTACTATTTTAATTTTCGTTATGAAAGGAATGTTTAAACAGCATCATTTTCTGCCTCAATTTCTTCTTTAGAAAAATGAGAAAGAAAATGACTAATAGCATTTACTGTGAATTTGAACTCTAGAATTTCAGGAGAGAAATATTATCTGAGCACTTTTTACTCCTTTAACTAAGTTGGCTTGTTAAAAATACTCTTAAATTATTTTTTAATATGTGACAGTAAACTAGAGCCCTAAGAATTAACATGAGTAAAATCTAAGAAGAAAATAGAAAGTAAATGCAATATACCCAGTAGAAAAAACAGTGTTGTTACCTTGCTGTGTTTTAATAATAATATTTTTGAAAATTTTAATTTAGTCACAAGTTCAGAAAAATAATGATTCAGAAAATTAAAAAGTAAGCAATGATGCTGTCTTTGTACCTATATTTCTCCTTTCTTCTTCATAATCTTGTTTCAAACTGTTGTAAATCACACATTATGATAAGAAATCACAGAGGCAGTAGTTGAAAGAATCCTTGTTAACTAAGTAAATACATACCATCTCAACTAATCCTTGATTTATAATCCATGCCAAAATAAGAAATAAAAAAAAAAAACCGGTTTCACACATGAGCTCTTACATTTTATTAAAAGACACAATATTAATTATCCTACCTACATTCAGTTATTAGCAAGAGCATACTTGCTATTTTTACTTATTCTAATTAAACACAGAGACATGCCTGAATTCCTGACAGTTGAAATAGCACACTTTGGTAGCCAGCACCATTTCACCTGCTGATCCCGGGCACTCAAAACAGCACTTCTGCAGCACTGACCGCCCATTTTTGGCAAGCCAGTAAAACTACTCTTAGAATTTATCAACAGTGTACAAAACATGTTTGGCTTAATTACTAAAGGCAGAATGCCATTATAATCCATTTTCTTTTTAAATTCAACTTGGTATTATTGGTCACAATATTCAGTTGTAGCCAGCTCCTCCTCAGACTGTGATTTAAAACTCAAACAAAAAAAAGTGTGTCTTTTAACACAGGCATAGCTCAGACACTGTAACTTTCACATAAATCTCAGAGCTTATTTGCAGTAAATTATGGGCTAATTTATGCACACACATAATCCTGAAGTCCTGAGGTGAAGCATAGGTGAATATATCACATAAGAACATAAGACAAAAGCCAGTGTCAATGAATACCCATTAAATTACAACTTGCCTCTGTGTGTGTGTGTGTGTGTGTGTGTGTGTGTGTGTGTGTGTGAAATCATACTAGAGACTGTTTAAGACTTTCAAGTTACTTTAGAATTTCAAAGTAAAATAATCTGTGAAATCAATTTCATTAACCCATTATCTTCCAAAAACTTTCTTGTGCTGATTGCTCTTTAAAGACTAACGTTATTATGAAAAAGAAAAAAGAAAAAGAAATATTTCAAAGTGTTCGTGTTCTAATTTTATGTGGTTTAGCAACTGAAGCAAATGCACACATGTTTGGGTAACCCATTAAGCAAGGATACTAGAATAAAATACCTCCATTCAGAAAGCCCTGTTAAATCTCACTCTGTCCTTTAGCTACAATTCTAGATACTGGCTTTAGAGCTAGAGACAGCGTTTACTCTCCCCTTCTCTGGTGACTGGGAATTTTGGGATGATGTTTCTCATTTAAGCATTTATTTAGTATTATTTCTTTTCTGAACTTTAATAGGTTTAAAGAATGAATACCTACAAGGCCGAATTAGTAAAAATGTACTTTTCCACTGAGTACCTACCAACTTCTTAAAAATAAACAACCAAGTCTTTCCATGTAACTATATAATGACTTATACTCTCTTTAAAATATTTCATCAGAAATAACATGTGACCCTATGCTTTACTATTTCTCCTATTCTTTAGCTTTATATAACAGGTAACGTTATTTTTTGCAGTTTATGCAATGTGTTACTCAGATTTGGCTAAAAACGTTTCAGGTGTGTACTTAAGAGTGCTCTTTGCATTTATGACCTAAAAACATAGACATGTAATTCACTGGAAACCCCAGTATAGAAAAGAAAAACACATATCGTGAGGAAGATAAGACTTTCAGATAACCCATAATACTGGTAATCTCTGCAGAATGTCTCAGATTCTGCACTTTTAAATAACTGTCACTAGAATATTCATGTCTACACGTATATGTGACAAGCTGAGATAAAATAGCAACCTATTCTTCCTTAGACAAGTGACTTTTTTCATCTCACTAAGGAATAGACTTTTCTTTGCTGTGCCTTATGTTTGAATGCTGAATGACAAAGCAAACCAGCAGAGGGCGGAACTGCTGACCAAACTGCGCAAGCCAACAAACGACAAAAACCAAAGGAAAAATGCAAACTTTTGAAGTACTCTACGTTCAAAGATGCATACGTTCATCCTTGAAGAAGTTGAAATGAATCGAAATAAGTAGCCTAAATCACTGCAAAATTTGAATCGCGCCACAAAAGCTCATCACAGGATGAATGAGAAGCAGCCTGTTCCCAGGGAGTGTGACGTTCCAACCATCAGAGCCAAGGTTAGCGCTGGGGCTCCTGAAGTGCTAACTCTCTTTATAGAGCGCTCAGCTCTGGGCATCAAGACCGATGGCCAGGCTCAGGTTTCTACTAAACCTGCGTTTTCAGACTGGAGTTGGCATTGTCTTTTTTTTCCCCCTGGTCTCCTCTCCTCTCCTCCCTATTCCCAGCTTCTCCCAGCAGTCCTGACAAAGCTTGCTTTCTACTGTGAATTGCTCAGGCTCCCCAACTCCAAAGGCTTTCTCCTGCCAGCCGAGTCTACAGCACCTAAGGGACCGCTGCAGCCAGATGCCTTTTTCGGGAAAGGGCGGGGGCAAGGGATGGAGGCAGGCGGAGGGAGGAGTGAAGTCGCTCTCCCTCCTCCGGTACTGACAGGGCTACAGTCAGCTTACACAGATCTGGTCATTCAATATTTGGTAGTGCCACGTAGGAACTTTTTCCTTACCTTCCTCCTCCTATCCCAGGCCCCCTGTTCTTTCTCCCAATCCCCAGTCATCCGCTCCCGACCCCAGTTGCTTGGAGACTTTCATTACCCTACAAGAGAGTTGCATGTCCAACCTGAAAGAAGAAGCTAGGGTCTTTTGGGGAGGGGAGGGAGGGTGAGAGAGGGAAAAGTGAGGATGTGAGGGGGACCTGGGGAGGAGGAGGAGGAGGAGGAGGAGGAGGAGGAGGAGGAGGAGGAGGAGGAGGAGGAAGAGGAGGCTGAACATCAGGGGAAGCTGCCCGGCCCGCCCAAAAGCTGCCCTGAACTCTACTTTATCTTCTGTGAAAAGTGTTCTACCAAGAAGCATTTCAAAATGCCACACACAAAGCGCTCTCAATCTTCTAGATTCATCCCCCCTGGTTTCTCTTATGTCCCCAAAAGTAAAATAACAGTCGGCTTCTCACTTCTTTGCAAACAAAGAAGTTTATCACGGTTCACTTTATACCCTCTATATTTTCTCCTCAGTTCACCCTTCAAAAGATATCCCCATTAGAACCAGAAGAAGCCCAAAGATTTGTTCAAAAGACAGTGTACTCTGAGAAAAGACTGTTCTCAAAACAAAAGCTTTGTACAACTGCCTTCCTGTTCACGGTAATATGTTTTTCTTTTTTCTTTCTTTTTTCTTTTTGCAAAGAAAGTGGGAAGGGATGCAGGGCTTTCTCTGCTGCTGTGTGCCTGACAGTTCTTTTAATCCTGACACCTACCTCCTCGCCCATTACTATCCAGCCTACATCCATCTCGCTGTCTCTTCAGTTTCCACTCAACCTGGTAGCGGCTACAATCTGGACTTCATTTAAAAGAATTGGGGAGAGGAAGGCGGCGGGGGGGGGCACAAAAAGAAGAAAGCCTGGTGGCAATGTCCCACCTCCCCAAACTTTTTATTTTTTTCTCTCCTTACCTCCTCTGACCTCTCTGGCTTGGAAGAGGAAGGTCAAGGCGAGGGTTGATATGGTGAGATCCCAGACCCACCGTTTCGTTTTCCACCTGGACCAGGGTTCCATCTCCAAGCCCCGCTCTCACAACTGTGAACCCACGAAATTGTCACTGCAGACCAACCTCGTCCCTTCCAAGGTGTCGCCTACGTTTGCTACTCAGCCATCCGGATGGGAGAGGGGTTAAAAAAAAGTCAAAAGGCTCTTTTTCTTTCTTTCTTCCTTTCCTTTTTTTTTTCCTTCTTTTTTTTTTTTTTCAATTTGATGGTTTGCTTCCTTCCTGTCCTTCGCCCCCTCCTCTCCCTCTGGTGTGGCCCCGCAGAAGACTGGGACCCTGAGTTCCGTCCTACTCCTGGCCCTGCCTTCAGACTGAGGGCAGATGAGGGGTTTCAAGAAAAAAAGCTGAAAGCCCTGAGCACCCCTAAAGGTTTCATGCTGTCGGTGGGCTGGACAAGAGGCTCCAGCAGCCCCCTCCTCCGCCCACTGCCCCCGCCTCCCGTGTGCCCACGAAACTGACAAGCCTACTGAAGGTCACACCCAATCACACGCCTCCCCACAGCCTTGAGCCCGCCCAGTCTCTCCCTAGAGGTTACAGACTTCAGCAGGACCAGCCCACCAGCCACCCCACCCCCCAACCCCTGAATCTTGCCTCTCTTCCTCAAGCCCCTGCCCTCCCCAAATCCCCGAAAAGAAATGGGAGGGAGTTAGGCGGGACTGGCGCTAGGCTCCTGCACGTTGGGAATGAAAGGAATTGCAGGAGAGCCCGGGAGCACAAGAGATATTCTAGTTAGTAGCTTCTGTATTCAATAAAAATCAAGTACTCTACTTGCACTGGTGTGGGAGCAGCTCGTTCTTCGTAAGAGGGCAGCAGTATGAAAAGGGAAGAGAAGGCCAGCATTTCTCTGGCCTCATGTCTGGAGTCCTGGGCTGGCAGCAGTAACCTTATCCCTAGACAAAAAAAACTTTGCTTCCTTACGCCAGGCACAGAACCAGTGGGCATTGCACTGCCTCCTCCCAAAAGTATTTTTACTATTATTTTTAACCAGAGACTAAAGAAGGTATGAATGTTGCAAAAACGAACCCTAAAAATCAAAATCCTCAACTTGTAGGTAAATACTAGTTGGTGACTTGAAAGTGGAGCTTCTCAAATGTGCAACCACTGCAGTGGGCTCACTGACAAACCTACTGGGGCTTGTTTCTTCAAGAACAGAGTTGCACTGTGAGGAAAGGGCGGGGGGCGGGGGGAGAGAAAGCATGGCAGCAGAAAAATAAGAGATCAATCTTTTACTTTTCCAACAGATCATGCCCTAATCTTAGATGAAAGGGGAAAGGGAGAGAAGAAAAAAAGAAAAAGAAAGCTACCTACAGAATTCTCCAGCTGGCAAAGTCCACAGTTTCTTTACTGGGCCTGGCCTTGAGCCTTAAGCTGAAAACTTGCCTACTCTACAGGGAAAGGCTAAGACGAAGGACACGCTTCTAAGAAACTTATGTCTTGTTCAGTGTAGTCCTCTTAACTCTAAACTGTAGATTCCCTGCATAGTTTCCCCTATATGTGCATGCTTCCGTCCTCTTGACTGCTCCTTTCCGTTTTCAGTTATTTCTCAAACATGTCTCTCCAACAATGTGTAGCATGTCCAACGTCCAGCAGTGGACACAAGTAGGAACAGTATCCAATAGGGACAGTATCCAATAGGAACAGTATCCAATAGGAACAGTATCCAATAGGGTACCAGAATACATTAGCCACTCCATAGAGATGTATTGACTGAACGAATACCTTTTTTTTTTTTTCTGTTGATCCACAGACTAGAAGCCAGGACCTACTGTGAGTATTTAAGTGATATCCATGCTTAAGGGTCTTCAGTTAAGTTTATCAAGCATGTGTGTTCAACTCTTTATTTGAACATGATCCTTTTAAGTGATCTGTTAAATTACGCCTAATTGGACCATTAAAAAATGTCTTCATAGGGCTTAATAGTTGGCAAGCTAGCTGGAATTGATAAAAATCAGCAATAGAATATATTAAAGACAACCAGAAATGCTTCAATATAAATGTAATTCTCTGTACCAAAGAACTATTCCCTAATCATGACTTTTCTTTGAAATCACAGTTTGGGGGTGGGGAAACTACTTGTTTCTTCTAATGAAGCCCACAGAATGTGATGTGTGGGATGCCATTTATCAGAGAAACAGGGCCAACTAGCTCTTCCAATCACAGTCTCAATTTGTTAACATATTTTAGTAAAACAATTTACTAGCATATTATGGTTGAGCCTGAACTGTCTGTCTACTTACAAATGACAAATCTCACATTGGAAATATAACTAATTCAGCCCCTTTGTCATGCCTCATCCTCTCAGATGGAAATTTTGTATGTATTTGTGGGTTCCAAACTTTTATACTTGCCTTTCCTGCCCAATTCTCTTTGCATGTAAAAATCATTTTCCAGGTCTTCACTTAAACGTAAAACAGTGAAATGAACACATACTGATTTAGGAACTGGCCAGTTACAGAGCTCACAACCCCATATCCAGTGTTCTAAACTGGAGCATTGAGAGATCCATGGACTGGTATTATTCTATGTGGGAAGGATTCAGACATAGCCTTCTGCTCACATCTCAGACCTCACTGCTTGTGAAAGAGTTCTTTCAGACAAAATGTCTTAAGTGAATAGAGTTATTGCAGTCTTATGGGCCTGTACTCTGTGGTCTGAATTCCTCTGGCCTTTGCCCAACTAGGCATAACCTGGGTCTGAATTAATGCCTCTGGAAGGAAGCACACTGGACTTACAGCGAGGTATAATTATGTCTAACCTTTCTAGCCTGTAGCTGACTGCCAGATGTTGGGTCTCCCAGGAACCTGTCCATGGACTTTCAAATGAACTCAATGAAAGAATGGATAAAAACAGCAAGCAGGGAGAAATCAAACAGAAAGATCCATCCAGGCTGCCCTCAGCTTCTCACTGGGGAACTTCTAGTAGTTATTTTCTGGGTGACCTTTCAGCTTGACATTGCTAATTGTTTAAACATACATTCAAAATTTAATAAAATGTGACAGTTTCATTGATGCAAGGTCTTAGGTTGGAAGCATAGGTAGTAATATACTTGCATTTTTATCCCATGAAAAAATGTTCAAGGCCTGTTGCCAACTTTGTATAGTAAGTTCTAATTTGTAAGTCTCATAAAAACCATGTAAAACCAGATAAAGAATAATCACTTTCTTTGTAACAATATTTTAAACAAACCATTTGTCTATATTGCCTTAAAAAAGAACTGTGATAGCCATTTTAATTATGGATTAGGATGTCAGATAAAGAAACTGAATGTTCTAGATATATTCAGAATCCATAGAACTTTATTGAATATCATTGAAATTCCACATCTCCTCCTTCATGTCCTCAGAAAACTCTAGGAACTAAGGTGGCCCTGTTTAAGAGCCAATATTTCATGTACTGAGACCTCAATAACCACACAGACACTAAAGACGCATTGTCCAAGATTAGTGTCCCTAATGTAAGCAATGTTAGAGGATCAGAGGCAGAGAAAGCTTACAATAACCCTTAAATTATTATAGGTAGATTAAGGAGAAGAAGTGGGCACTACAAAAGTCATTATCTTATAAAACATTTGGCATTCACTCTTGTTTTTCCATGCATATGTTTTAACCTTCTCCACTGTTAAAACATAGAAACCAAGCAACTTGTATATGCTGTCTCCCAGAACTATATCAGCTCTGCCTTCCTAGTTTTAATAGATGAATACACACACACACACACACACACACACACAGAGAGAGAGAGAGAGAGAGAGAGAGAGAGAGAGAGAGAGAGAGAGAAGGGAAAAAATCTGAAGTCTTACCATATTTTCCTGTACTAATTAATAAGAGAAGACTTGAAATTGTGAAAACATTTTTGAAAAGTGTTTTTATTCTGGTCTTTCTTTTTAAAAATCTCATATTTAGACTTGAGTGTTCTTTTCTTGACTTCAAGTCAATTATTTTGAGGAAAGAAGACTGAAACAGTACTTAGACATTCACTTTATAGTTTTCCTATTACATGAATGGAAGAAATTAGTCTCCTTAAAAGGGAAGTTAGTTTAGTTTCTCTTACCTCACAGATGGAACATTGTCTTGTATACAGTTGGGGTTGAGAGGAGCCAGTGGTGTTTATTTCCATGACATAACCACACCCACTAGAACTCACGATGAAAACTGTGTATTGTGCTTGTAATTTTGCTGTGAAATAATTCACAGAATTCAAAGAACTCAAATTTCGGTAAATTATTATTATAATTTACAGATAAACACTGTATTTTTGGAACACTGCCGATTGACAGAGGTTGCAGGTCCACACTGTCATAAAGGACCTAAAAATAAAATCAAAGCTAAGCAAAGCCCTCCAAAAGCAATGAATATGGTTGCGACATTCATATGTTTCACTCCTTAATATTTTTATTATTATTACATCCCTTTAATGGTGCTGAAGATATGCTTCAGCATTTGGTGCTGCTCTGGATGACTCAAGTTCACTCCCCAATACCATTGTACCATTGTGAGGTGGCTACAACCATCTAAAACTGCAGCTGCACCTCTGCTGCTTTCTATGGCCTTTGTGTACACACACACACACACACACACACACACACACACACACTACATACTCAGAGGGAAACACACATACACACAAAGACAAATAAATTATCTAAATATCTTTTAATTAGCTATGCTTCCCTGGAAGGTAAAAGAGCTCTGTGACTTTCACATGAACTCTGATGCCCCATATTTGACCACGTCCCCTGGATGGGGAAGCCTGGTGGCACGCAGAGGAAGGATAGCATGTTTCCTAGTTTTCCAATCAACAAGAGAGGGAAGGAAAGGAAACGAATTAACGCAGGCACAAATTTTACTACTTGATTTTTGGTAAACTTTTGTTTACAAAATAAGCTTTGCCATTTGTGAATGGGTTTGACATTTAGTATATTCTTTGGGTGTCAAGAGTATTTGTGACTGCTCAAACATACAGTAAAACTTCTTACAAATGATAGAATGGCACCAACATCTCCATCAGGGGAAAGAAAATATATCATTTAAATTTTCTGTTATTCATATGACTTTTCAAAGGGTAATACCACACTGACAGCCTACAGTGATGCTTTTTCTACCCAATGACATTCCAATTGAACTTAAGTACTGTTAGCTTCAATCTAGGGGATATTCTTAATAAGGTCAGTTAACGGAATAGGTTTAGCTTCATTAAATGGGATAATCTACCAAGTGTGTTGGAGGAAGCAAATGCACCATAGTGTATTATTTATGCATATGAGAGTCTAAAAATTAGAAGAAGAAAAAAAAAGTAAATTTAGGTGGCAAAAAGCCAGAACATCTAAAACAATCCCTTTTGGGAATCTCCACCCTGGATCTCAAGCTGAATTGTAGAGCATCAGTAATAAAAACAGCATGGTACTGGCGTAGAAATAGGCTGGTTGATCAATGGAGTCAAATCTAAAACCCAGAAATAAACCCACACACATATGGACACTTGATTCTTGACAAAGAAGACAAATCCACACAATGAAAAAAATAGTATCTTCAACAAATGATGCTGGTCTAACTGGATATCTAGATGGAGAAATGCAAATAAATCCTTATTTATCACCCTAAATAAAACTAAAGTCCAAGTGGATTAAAGACCTCAACGTAAATATCACCCTAAATAAAACTAAAGTCCAAGTGGATTAAAGACCTCAACGTAAAACCTGACACACTAAATCTGTTAGAAGAAAAAGTGAGGAAGAGCCTTGAACTTATTGACACAGAAGCAACTTCCTGAACAGAACACCAACAGCTCAGGCTCCAGGATCAACAATTAATAACTGAGATGTGAAACTGAAAAGCCTATGTGAGGCAAAAGACATGATCAACAGAACAAACAGCAGCCTACAGGCTGGGGAAAGATTTTCACCTACATCTGACAAAGGACTAATATCCAAAATATATAAGGAGCTCAAGAAATTAAACATCACTCAACCAAATATCCCAATTAAAAATGAGGTACAGAGCTAAAGGGAGAATTCTTAACAGAGGAATATCTAATGGCTGAGAAACACTTAATAAAATGCTCAGTGCCCTTAATCATCAGGGAAATGCAAAACTACTCTGAGATTCCATTTTACACCTATCAGAGTGGCTAAAATAAAAAACTCAAGTGACAGCACATGCTGGCAAGAATGTGGAAAAAGGGAATGCTCCTCCATTGATGGTGGTAGTGCAAACTTGTACAATTACTTTGGAAATCAATCTGTCTCTTTCTTAGAAAATTGGGAATAGCACTACCTAAGGACCCAGCTATACCCCCTGGGAATATACCCAAAAGATGCTCCACCATACAACAAGGACATTTGCTCAACCATGTTCATAGCCACTTTATTCATAATAGCCACAATCTGGAAATCACCTAGAAGTCCCTCAACCAAAGAATGGATAAAGAAACTGTGGTACATTTACACAGTGGAATACTACTCAGCTATTAAAAACTAGGAAATCCCAAATTTTCCAGGCAAATGGATGGAACTAGAAATGATCATCCTCAATGAGGTAACCCAGACCCAGAGAGACATGTATGGTATATACTAAGGGATAAGTGAATATTTACCCCACATAGATATCCTCTGAGAGACTCCACTTGGTGGGGGATGGGGACAGATACTGAGACTCAAAGCTGAACACCTGGTTAAAAGCTGTGAGTTGTATGGAAGAGATGGCTGATGGAAGGACAGAAAAAGGGTTATGGGGTGGTTGTCAAGAGTTCCGCAAAGAGATTATCAAGCTATCAAGGATGGGGATCTGGACCCAGGGGGGCTGGCAGGCACAAACTGTTGCCCCTACCAAGGACATTGTAACCTAGGCCCCCTGTTTAGATACAGCAGATGGACAGTTCATTCTCCACATGGAGAAGAGGAGGGGAGAGCAGGGGACTGCCTCTGACAGGAACTCTGGTGCCCTTGATTTGTTCACTGCCCCTTAGGGGAGAGGCTTTGTGGTGACACAGAGGAAAGGGATGCAGGCTATCCAGATGAGACCCGATAGGCTGTGATCAGATGGTGGGGGAGCAGGGCCCCACCTTTCAGAGTTCTAAGGGGAAGGGAATAGGGTGGGAAAGAGAGGGAAGGTGAGAACAAGGATGATAAGAGGGAAAGGTTTACAATTGAGATGTAATCTTTATAATTTAATAAAAATAATTCTTCCCATAAAAAAGGGGAATTTTACTCACAAAAAATGCATACTTTAGCCGAGCGTGGTGGCACATGCCTTTAATCCCAGCACTCAGAAGGCAGAGGTGGGCGTATCGCTGTGAGTTCGAGGCCAGCCTGGTCTACAAAGTGAGTCCAGGACAGCCAAGGCTATACAGAGAGACCCTGTCTCGAAAAACCAAAAAAAAAAAAAAAAAAAGAAAAAGAAAAAAAAAAAAGAAAGCAAAAATGCATACTTTAAATTCTTCATTCAATAGGAAGTGGCAACGTGGACTATTGTCCTTTAACTGTATTTCATAGTGTAAACAACGATTAGCAGAAAATGATAAATATATCATTGCACTTCCTGAAATTAGAAAGAAAAAAAAAAAGAGGCAGTCGGATCTCTGAGAGTTCGAGGCCAGCCTGGTCTACAAAGTGAGTCCAGGACAGCCAAGGCTACTCAGAGAGATCCTGTCTCGAAAAACCAAAAAAAGAAAGAAAAAAAATTCTTTCCTTTCTGCTTCTATCTTATTTTCACACTTTGATCTGCAGCAACCCATTTGGACTATTTCCAAACGACTTTATGTAATAGGTTTCATTGCTACCACATAAATAAAATCAATTATTAATACTTCTTAAAAATATGCTCCAAAGCCTAAAGAATCTCATGAAACAGTTTCTGAATCATATTCAACAGATCTGTTATTTTTATATGTCCTTCTTATATGTTTTCCAACAGATGGTACATATAAGATTTAAGACATGTAAATATGGTTAAAATTGGAATCAATCTGATTCTTAAAACATCTGTATTGAATAACTTCGGCTTAATTTGCTTTACAGCTCTTCAGCATTTAGCAGTCCTCCTATTATTATATTTTCTGCCAGTTCCAGGAAGGTCAAAGTATTGCACATTCAAATACTGGATAAACAATAGATACTATTTCAAATATACAACCTGAAAAGACTGAGAACCTCATATGGACATAAATATTTGCAATGTAGCCTTTAATCTGAATGATTTCTTTTATCAAAAGTGAAATGAGTTTGTTTTTATAAGAATGTTATTTTACTTAAAATTCTTAATGTTTTATTTAGTGTTCATAACATCTTCATGAGGTAAGAAAGTGGCAACTTACGTGATTTAGTTTTTAAGGTTAAGATCTGGTACATTCAAAGTTCAAATTAGGAATACATACAAAGAATATGTAAAACCTATTGGAACTTGCACAACTCTGCTTTCATTATGAATTCTGTCTTTTTAAGAGATGTATTTTTAGAATATAGTTATGTCTTACCAGTTAAATATTAAAATAATTCACAAATATCACTTCTGCCCATAAAGATCCCATAAAACCCCAATATCCTCCTTACAATCAAAGATTCTGTATAGTTTGTGTATATGTTTACATAAACATAACCAATAATCACTGCCACTTGCATTATCCATGTTCCTCTTTGCTATTTTTACTCAACATATTGAAACTGGATTTCTGTGAAAATTTGAATAGATAGTTAAGAATAGAAGAGAGAAAATACCAGAGTATGCCTATTAAGATTCCAAGCATCTGAGTTACAAATAAAAAGACGGTAACTGTGTTAACACGGTATGTTTAAGGCAACGAACGAAACAGTGCCGTGAATTATCTAGGCAATGTGCCATGTGCACAGAGTGACTCCATAAATATTTGAATTGGCCTAAATCCTACAACTTTACTTACATTCAAGGGAGAAAAAGTTTAATAATGAGTTAATTAACTACCAGGAAACAATTATTTTCTGTAAGAAATCACAGTTGACAGAAAATTTATAAGATTTTTAAAAATAGTATGGTGTTAAATGCTTTATTTGGAACTTTAAGGAATAAAATTTAACAACCTGATAGTCAGGAATATTTTAAATATATATGCACACATCCATATACATATTTAGAAATAGTTGCCTTGTAAGTGCTAATAAATACCCAAATGAAAATAAATCTAATTCAAAATTTTGGTAATGGATATATGGGAGATGGAATGAATACAGAGAACGTATGTTTTGTTTAGTTTCTAACTGAAGAAGAGAAAAGACTGTTTTTAAACCTGATTACTACACCTGAGCTTTGAGTGCTCAGGAACATTCACAGGGAATGCCTCTTAGGCCTCAGTCTATACAGTATTAACATATACGCATATTTGACTTGTATTCGAGATGTACTGCTAAGAAATTCTCCTCTGTCTCGAATTGGGAGAGGATTGTGTTCCTCACAATCTCAGTGGTTAGGACAAAGATAAAAGGGTATTTTTCAAGAAAAGCAATCAGCATGGGAGAAAATTGTACCTCTCCGGGGAAAATGGTAGGGCATGGTAGGGGAAATAGATGAGAAGAGGGCATGTGGGAGCAGGAAAGAGAGCACTGGCAGCAACTTGTACAAGAAAGAAGTGCTAGAAGAAGAAAAACCCAGAAAGTATTCAGGAAATACTGATTGGTGGCATATTTTCTAAATATCTTATCCTCCAAGTTAAAGAAAAATCCTTAATTGTTTTATAGTTTGTCTCCAAAAGAACTTGGGGGATTTCTATGGCAAGGAAGTGGCTGATGAAGTGTCTGAACATGCACTATAAAATATAAAATCTAACTAGGGTGACCATCATCACTCAACTAGATAAGTATGACCCATTGTGTAAGGAAGGTACAGATGAGAAAATTCCAGGGTCCCCAAGTATAGATGAATGACCATTAGCACACTGTGTCGATTCCTTAAAAAGCAAAACAAACCAACTTTTAATTAAGTGTTTCAACAATGTCAACAACTTCTTGCGATTCTATAAGTCTTCGGGCTCTGCTGGATTGTCCCGAGAGGACTGAAAAATCAGCCTGGATTTACTCACATCTAGTGACTCAGCTGAGTGGGCTAGAAATGCTGAACTCCAATGAGTTTCTACAACCAGGTAGTCATCCTAACTGTTTCTTCAGGCCTAAAAGACAACCGATTTTGAGGTCCTAGGCATCTTCAAGACAGGCTCATATGTGGTCTGATTTTACCTCTGTTGCACTCTTCAGCTAAAACCAATAATAAAACAAAGCCCAGTTCACTGGAAGGAGAGGAGTAATATATGCATGCAGTTGTGGCAGAAATCAGCAATAGCCCTCACTAGAATTGACTTAACACAACCGTCCATTTGGCTACCTATGCAAAATTTACTTCTCTTAGTCCTTCCCTTCAGACATCATTCAATTGTGTCTTCTATTAAATTCAATATTTTAAGATTTTAGATATATATATATATGTATATATACATACATATGAGGTTTAAAATATACCTTCTTATTTGAGTTAGGGTTTTATGCTTTATTGCTGTGGAGAGACACAATTATCATGGCAACTTCTATTTAAAAAAAAAAAAAAACAACATTTAACTGAGATTGTCTTATAGTGCAGAGCCTTAGTTGATCATTGTCATGGCAGGAACCATGGTGGCATGCAGGCAGACATGGTGATGAAGAGGTAGCTGAGTGTTCTACATCTGGATCCACAAGCAGCAGGAAGTGACAGACACACTGTTTAGGCTTGAGATTTTGAAACCTCTAAGCTCTAATGACACACATCCTCCATCAAGGCTACACCTCCTAATATGTACCACTCCATGCAAGCTTTCAAACCACCACATTCCACTGCCTGGACCCCATAGGCTTGTAGCCATATCATAATACAGAAATACATTAAGCCCAATTAAAATTTCCCATAGTCTATAACAGTCTCCTCTAAAAGTCCAAAATCTCTTCTGAGCCTCCTGGCGATATCTTAAGTGTAATCCTCTGTAAAATCAAAATAAAAAACAGATCACATATTTCTAACATACCATGGCACAGTATAAACATTACCATTCAAAAAAGAAAAAAGTGGGGAAGGAGCATAGTAAGGAAATACTGGAACAAAACAAGACCAAAAACCACCTAGAAAAACTCCAAACTTCATCACCATGTCTAATGTCCAATGCTCTCTTCAGATCTCCACCTCCTTACAACATTGACTACAAACACTTCTTCCTTTTGGGCTGGTTCCACTCCCTGTTATCAGCTCTCTTCTGCAGGTATCCAACAGCTCTAACATCTCCAACATGTTGGATTCTCCAAGACAACCCATGCTCTACCTTCACAAATGCCCAAAATGATCTTTCTTGGCCTTCATGCAAGACATGCTTAACATATGTCTGTCATCAGCTGCTTTCTTTAGCAGTGGAAGAAGATGCCATAATCCCTTGTCTCTAGAAACAGAACAAGTTATGCTGCTTGCTATGGCTGGAACATGCCCCCGTGCCACTGCCCTTGCTCAATTATATCTTCACCAGCTTTCCGTTTTTGATGGTTTCCTTCACTGCCTAAGCTTGTCTGTCCAGGAACTAGCTCTGTAGACCAGGTTGGCCTTGAATTTAGAGATCCACCTGCCTCTGTCCCTGAAGTGCTGGGATTAAAGGAGTGCACCACCACATGACACGTAAGAATTTTCTTTAATTCTTGTTCACAAATTGGAAGCTTACCTGGATGGAGTCTTGCCCTAAGGTTACTATTACTTTTATTCCACTGAGAACCAGGGTTTTCTTTGGTCTTTTTATCTCCTTGAACAGGGGATTTAGCTGTATTCCACTTCCTGGTACCCCATTTCTCCTTGAACAGCAGGTTTTGTGTTTTTTCTTGCTCATCTTGCTCATTTTCACTATAAATCTTCGTAAGAGTGAAAACTAATCAGCACAGGACAAAGCATTGGAAGTTACTCTGTCAATGCAACTAATCCAAAACTTTTCAGTTTAGCCTCAGAAAGATTTTTTTGGACAAGAGCAGAAAGCAACTACATACCTCACTAAAATATCACAAGGCCACATACAAAACTCTTTTCCTCTGAAAGCTATTGAGCCAGGCCCTCACAATTCAAATCACCCTCAGTACCACTGTCTTTCCTGTTCCAACTAGTATCCTACATTATGTACCCTTTAAACATTTTACTGCTTTCCTATCCCAAAGTCCCAAAGTCCACACTCCTTCAAATAAAATATGGTCCAGCCTATCTCAGCAATACTCCATCCAGTCCCTGGTACCAATTTTTGTTTTAGTTAGTGTTTTACTGCTGTAAAGAGACACCACAACCATGGCAACTCTTGTAAAGGAAAACATTTAATTGGGACTGGGTTAGAGTTTAGAGGTTTAGTCCATTATCATCATGGAAGGTAGCATAGTCAAATGTATGCAGACATGGTGCTAGAGAGGCAGATGAGAGTTCTACATCTGGATCTACAGGCATCTACAATTGACAGACACAGTGGACAGGCTTGGGCTTCTGAGATCTCAAAGCCCAAAACCTAGTAACACATTTTTTCCAACAAAACTACACCTATTCCAACAAGCCCACACCTCCTAAGAGTGACACTCCCTATAAACCTATGGGAGCCATTATCTTTCAAAACATCACACTTCTATTCATCAGGAGAAGTAAGAACTCAAAAGTCAAGATGTCAGTCCTGCACAAAACACTTTCATTCAAATGGACAAGTCATTAATTCATAGGATATACCAAGTTCAGCCACTGTCTGTTATCCCATAGAAGCTAGAAACATTCTGTTCCTTTTAACCCAACAATGCTATCCAGTGAAAATTTGATGGTATTTTACTATCTATAGTTCTGAGTCCAGCTTCCTAGGTTATGGTTATATCCTCACGAAATAGAATTCTTCTGTAAAATTATCTTTATGTGCAACTCAGTTTGGAACCTTTTATGGTCTCTTCATTTACATCTGTATTGGCATGGACTGGGTGAACTAGTGGCATATTTGATGAGAATATTTTCCAAAATGTTCTGGAGAGAGTTTTGTTATGACACCTACCTATGATCTCAGCATTTGAGGACTAAGACTGTATCTACACAAGTTTCAGACCAACCATATCTCCCTTGCAACACCTGTATCAAAGAGGAAAAATATTTTTTCATGAATCTCTTTTTTAAATTTTGTTAACATGTTTTTACATACACATCTATATTATTACACATATATATAATAAACTGCTTACCATGAAGAACCGTGAAACAATCAGGAATTATATAAATGTTACATTCATGGACTTTGGCTATTTGTATTTGTTTACCTTGAAGAAAACATCTTTCCTATCTTGGTGCATCTAAAATTCTGAATGTAAATCAATATCTATTATATTTCATCTCTATCAACTTAAGTCATCTATCTAGACCTAAAACCATATTAACCCCCAAACAGTTAGGCTTATATTGACACCATCTTTTCATTCATCTTTGAATTTTATTAAATTATAGATAATAGTAATAATTGAACATAAAAATTCTCTACTACTGAAGATATGCATATTCATTATTCTGATTTTGTGGGAATTAAAATGTTAATGATTTTTTCATATTCTCTTGTATAACCTGCTAAGATGAATTATTCTCATTTGTATGTGCATACAAATGCAGACATTGATTAGTACGTATGCAGCCTACCATAGACCAGATCCATGGGGGGGGAAAAAGCTATTTTCCATCTCTCATCCACAGAATCTGTAGTTCTATAAATCTGAAATTCCTTATTCTTTAATAGTGTGTAATATTTAATAGTCTTAAATGTAATGACAAAATTCATATGACTCCTGTTTTTAGGTGACTCATAAGAATAAGTTGTATGGAAATGTTATTAGTATTATTTTTTTGATAAAACTATTTAGTTATAATTTAATTTAGTGTAGCTCAGAATTTTTATATTTTAATATATTTTATTAATTTATTCACATTGCGTTTCAATTGTTATGCCGTCCCTTGTATCCTCCTGTTCCTCCCTCCCTCCCATTTTCCCTTTATTCACCTTCCCTATGACTGTGACTGAGGGAGACCTCTTCCCCCTGTGTATGCTCATAGGGTATCAAGTCTCTTCTTGGTAGCATCTCATTCTTCCTCTGAGTGCCACCAGGCCTCCCCCACCCAGGGGATGTAGTCAAATATGGGGTACCAGAGTTCCTGTGAAAGTCAGTTCGCACTCTCCACTCAACTGTGAAGAATGTCTTGTCCATTGACTAGATCTGGGTAGAGTTTCAACGTTTACTGCACGTATTTTCTTTGGCTAGTGCCATAGTTTGAGCAGGACCCCTGGGCTCAGGTATGCCCATCATAATGTTCTTCTTTTAGGTTTCTAGGACCCTCTGGATCCTTCTATTTCCCCATTCTCCCATGCTTCTCTCACATAGAGTCTGAATAGGATGTTCTCCCCTCTGTTCTACTTTCCTGGTAAGTGAAGACTTTCATGAGACATGCCCCTTAGGCTAGTGCCCAGATATAAGTGAGTATATACCATTTGAGTCTTTCTGCTTCTGGGTTGACTCACTCATTATGATCATTTCTAGTTTAATCCATTTATCCACAAATTTCTAGAATTCCTTGTTTTTAATACCTGAGTAGTATACCATAGTGTAAATGTACCACAGTTTCTTTATCCATTCTTCTACTGAGGGACACTTAGACTGTTTCCATCTTCTGGCTATTATGAATAAGGCTGCTAGGAACATGGTTGAGCAAATGTTCTTGTTGTGTGCTGGAGCATCTTCTGGGGATATTCCAAGGAGTGGAATAGCTGGCTCTTGGGGAAGCCCTATTCCCAATTTTCTGATATAGCACCAGGTAGATTTCCAAAGTGGCTATACTAATTTGCATTCCCACCAGCAATAAAGGAGCATTTCTCTCTGTCCACATCCTCAACAGCATGTGCTGTAAGTTGAAGTTTTGATCTTAGCTAATCTGGTGGGTTAAGATGGAATCTCAAAGTTCTTTTGATTTCTATTTCCCTGATGACTAAGGAGGTTGAGCATTTCTATAAGTGTTTCTGAGCCATTTGATATTCCTCTGTTGAGAATTCTCTGTTTAGTTCCAAGCCCCATTTCTCAATTGGGTTATTTGGTTTGGTGGTGTTTAATTTCTTGAGTTCTTTATATATTTTGGATATTAGACCTTTGTCAGATGTAGAGTTGGTGAAGATCTTTTCCCCTTCTGTAGGCTGTGTCTTTGTTCTGTTGACAGTGTCTCCTGCCTCCTTCTCATCCTCATGAGGTCCCATTTATTAACTGTTGACCTTGGGCTGGGTTGTTGGTATTCTGTTCAGGAAGTTGTCTCCTGTGCCAATGTGTTCCAGGTTCTTCCCCATTTTTTCTTCTAACTGACTTAGTTAGTGTCTCTGGTTTTATGTTGAAGTCTTTGATTCACTTGGGCTTGAGTTTTGTGAAAGGTGACAAATATGGGTCCAATTGCATTTTTTTACATGTAGACATCCAGTTAGACCAGCACTATTTGTTGAAGATGCTGTCCTTTTTCCATTTAATAGATTTGGCTTCTTTGTCAAAATCAAGTGACCATATGTGTGGGTTCATTTCTGTGTCTTTGATTCTATTCCACTGATCAACCAGCCTATTGCTGTGCCATTACCCTGCTGGTTTAATTACTGTTGCTCTGTAGTACAGCTTGAGATCAGGTATGGACATTCCTCCAGAGGATATTTTATTGTACAAGATTGTTTTAGCTATTCTGGTTTTTTTGTTTTTCCATATGAAGTTGAGAATTGAACTTTAAATGTCTTTTTAAAAGTTGTGTAGGTATTTTGATAGGGATTGCATTGAATCTGTAAATTGCTTTTGGTAAGATGGCCATTTTTACTATGTTAATTCTCCTGATCCATGAGCAAGGAAGATCATTCCATCTTCTCATGTCATCTTCAATCTCTTTCTTCAGAATTTTGAAGTTTTTTTCAAACAATCCCTTCACTTGCTTGGTTAAAGTAACTCCTAGATATTTTATATTGCTTGTGGCTAATGTGAAGGGTGTGGTTTTCCTAATTTCTTCCCCTGCATGATTATCGTTTGTATGTAGGAAGGCTACTGACTTTTTTGAGCTAATTTTGTATCCAGCCAATTTGCTGAAGGTGTTTATCAGCTGTAGAAGTTCTCTGGTGGAATTTTGGGGGTCACTTATGTAAACTATCATATCATCTGCAAATAGGGATAGTTTGACTTCTTCCTTTCCCATTTGGATCCCCTTGAGCTCCTTTTGTTGTCTTATTGCTATGGCTAGAACTTCCAGTACTGCATTGAAGAGATATGGAAAGAGTGGGCAGCCTTGCCTTGTTCCCAGTTTTAGAGGAAATTCCTTGAGTATCTCACCATTTAATTTGATTTTGGCTATTGGCTTGCTGTAGATACCCTTTATTATGTTGAGGAAAGTGCCTTGTATCCCCGATCTGTCTAAAACTTTAAACATGAATGGGTGTTGGATTTTATCAAATGCTTTCTCTGCATCTAAGGAAATGATCATGTGTTTTTTTTTTATTTTCTGTTGGTTTATATGGTGGATTACATTGATGGATTTCCATATATTAAACCATCCCTGCATACCTGGAATGAAGCCTACCTGGTCATGGTGAATAATATCTTTGATGTGTTCTTGTATTCATTTTGCAGGTATTTTATTTAGTATTTTTGCATCGATGTTCATAAGAGAAATTGGTCTGAAATTCTCTTTCTTTGTTGGGTCTTTGTGAGGTTTAGGTATCAACGTGACTATCGCCTCATAGAATGAATTTGGTAATGTTCCACCCATTTCTACATTTTGGAGTAGCTTATAAAGTATTGATATCAGCACATCCTTGAAGGTCTGGTAGAATTCTGCACTGAAACCATCTGGCCCTGGGCTTTTTTTGGTTGGGGACTATCAATGATTTCTTCTATTTCTATAGGGGAAATGGGACTACTTAGCTTGTTTATCTGTTCTTCACTCAATTCTGGCAAGTGGAATTGGCAAGAAAATCATCCATTTCCGTTGGATTTTCAAATTTTGTGGCATATATGCCTTCAAAGTAGGATCTTATGATTCTCTGTATTTCTTCAGTGTCTGTTGTTATGTCTCCCTTTTTATTTCTGATTTTGTTGATTTGGATACTGTCTCTCTGCCTTTTAGTTAGTTTGGCTAACAGTTTGTCTATCTTGTTGATTTTCTCAAAGAACCAGCTCTTGGTTTTGTTGATTCTTTGGACTGTTTTCTTAGTTTCTAATTTGTTAATTTCAGCCCTGAGTTTGATTATTTCCAAAATCTACTCCTTTTGGGTGTATCTGCTTCTTTTCTTTCTAGGACTTCCAGCGGTGTCAGTAAGTTGCTTATGTGGGATGTTTCCAATTTCTTTTTAAAGGTATTTAGTGCTATGAATTTTCTTCTTAGCACTGCTTTCAATGTATCCCACAAATTTGGATATGTTGTTCCTCATTTTCATTGAATTTCAGAAACTTCTTGATTTCTTTCTTTATTTCTTCCCTGACCCATGAATCATTAAGTAGAGAGTTGTTTAGTTTCCATGTATGTGTAGGCTTTTTGTTATTTATGTTCTTGTTAAAGTGCAGCCTAAACCATGGTGATCTGATATGATTCAAGGTATTACTTCAACCTTCTTGTATCTGTTGAGGCTTGCTTTCTGACCTACTATGTGATCAATTTGGGAGAAGATTCCATAGGGTGCAGAGAAGAAGGTATATTCCTTTTAGTTTGGGTGAAAGGTTCTGTAGATATCTTTTAGATCCATTTGATTCATGGCATTGGTTAATGATGTTATTTCTCAGTTTAGTTTCTGTTTCAATGACCTATCCTTCAGTGAGAGTGGGGTGCTGAAGTCTCCTACTATTATTGTATGGGGATCGATGTGTGGTTTAAGCTTCATTAATAGATCTTTTACAAATGTGGGAGCCCTTGTGTTTGGAGCGTAGATGTTCTGAATTGTGATGTCATCTTAGTTGACTTTACCTTTGATGAGTATGAAGCATCCTTCTTCATCCCTTTTGATTAATTTTGGTTGAAAGTCTATTTGTTAGATATTAAAATGGCTATGCCTGCTTGCTTCTTGTGATCATTTGCCTGCAATATTTTTTCCAGCCTTTTGCCCTGAGTTAATGTCTATCTTTATGGGTGAGAAGTGTTTCTTGAATGCAGAAGAATGTTGGATCTTGTTTATGCATCCATTCAGTTAGTCTGTTTCTTTTTATTGGAGAATTGAGACCATTGATGTTGAGAGATATTAATAACCAGTGACTGTTAAGAGTCTTAATTTTGATGTTGGTTCCAGTAGAGCGTTTGTGTGGTATTGCTTTTGCGATGGTGTAGTGATCTATTTCCTGTGCAGTTTTGGTTGTAGCTTGACCCTTTGGGATGGAGTTTTCCTTCTAGTACCTTCTGTAAAGCTGGATTTGTGGATAGGTACTGTTTGAATTTGTATTTGTCATGGAATATTTTGTTTTCTCCTTCAATGGTTATTGATAGTTTTGCTGGGTAAAGTAGTCTGGCCTGGCATCTGTGGTCTCTTAGGGTTTGCAGGATCTCTGTCCAGGCCCTTCTGGCTTTTATGGTCTCTGCTGAGAACTCAGGTATAATTCTGATACATTTGCCTTTAAATGTTAATTGGCCCTTTTCACTTGCCGCTTTTAATATTTTTTCTTTGTTCTGTATATTTTGTGTTTTGATTATTATGTGATGGGGAGTTTTTCTTTTCTGATCTATTTTATTTGGTGTTCTGTAGGCCGTTTGTATGTTTATATGCATCTCTTTCTTTAGATTGGGGAAGTTTTCTTCTATGATTTTGTTGAGAATAATTTCTGGGCCTTGGAGTCTGGAATCTTCTCTTTCCTCAATGCCTATTATCCTCAGATTTCTTCTTTTCATGGTGTCCTTGATTTCTTGGATGTTTTGTGTCAGGATTTTTCCAGATTTAGCATTTTCTTTAATGGTTGCTTCAAGATATATGATTGTACCTTCTAGATAGGAGATTCATTCCTCCATCTCTTGGATTATGTTTGATAGGCTCACCTTTGTGATGCTTGCCTTCTTCTCTGAGGTCTCACGTTCTCCTTTTTCTTCTGTCTGTGTGTTTATCATCGAATCCACTTTCATATTCAGATCTTGAACTATTTTATTGATTTCTTTCATTTGATTGTTTGTTTATTCCTGTGTTTTTTCCATTGCCTCTTTATAGGCCTTCAGAGCTTGAACAGTTTTATTGATTTCCTTTATATGCTTGTTTGTATTTTCCTAAATTTTTTCCAGTGCCTCTCTATAGGCCTTTTTTTATGTGTTCCACCTATTTGGCTGTGTCTTCCTGCATTTGATTATGAATTTTATTTGTTTCCTCCATTATCATCCTCATTTCTAAGGCTTTAAGGTCATTTTCTTGTATTTACGTTGTGTTTGAGTTCTCTAGGTTGTTTTCTTTGGGATAGCTGGGATCTGGAGATGCCATATTGCTTTGGGGTTTTTTGCATATGCTTTTACACTGCCCATTAGACATCTTGCCAACTCTATTTTTGGCAGGTAGCTTCTGGAGTTGGGTGGAGGGAGTCTGAGGATAGATTCACCCGTTTTCTTATGATTTCCCTAGGCCGGAAGCTCTGATGCTTCACTGGTCTGGAAGGCAGCAGGCGAGCCCTGTAGTTTGGGTCTTTCACAGCCAGTGATCCCCAGCTCCCCTGTACTCATCCTGGGTCTCAGAATGTGCACTGGGTCAGGCCAAAGTGTTCACAGCCTCTGGGTCCCCTTGTCGCACTGAAGCTCTCCAGGACTAAAACAGGTATGGCAGAAGGAGTCTGATGGCCACTTTATTCCCTGTCTCCCAGAGATTTCCATAGTCTCAGAGCTCTGATGCTCTGCTGGTCTGTGGTTCCTCGTAGCGTTTCAGGATCTAGACCATTTGCAGAGTCCAGGTTAGTGACATGGGGCCCAAACCACACGTACACTGAGTCCAGTTCATGTCTCTGGACCCAAGTGGGTCTCGGGGCCTAATCCATGCACTTAGTCCAGTTAGTGCTGATTCCAACCAGAGTCTCAGGCCCAAACCGCACACTGAGTGTGCTGAGTTCAGCTACAGTGTCAGGGCCCGGGCTGCACGCAGAGTCCAGCCAGAGTCTCTGGGCCAGGGCCATGTGCCAAGCTCAGCTAGAGTCTCAGGACCAGGACTGTGGGCCTAAACTGCCCACCAAGTTCAGCTAGGGACTATGGGCCCAAACTGTGGGCTGAGCTCAGCTAGAATCTCAGTGGCAGAACTGCACGCCAAGCTCAACCAGGGACTCCGCAATCTGAGCTCAGCTACGTCTCAGGGGCCGAACCAAGTACTGAGTCCAGTTTGGGTCTCAGGGCACAAGCCACGTGTCAAATTGAGCTTGGTTCATGGGGCCCAAACCTTGTACTGAGTCCCCTCTCCCGCAGCAATTCCCACTGGTCACCACGCCAATCACCTCTGGGAGAGGATTCCCAGCTGCAAACCTCAGCCGCCGCCGCTGCCACTCTAATCAGAGAAAATCTGCTTCTCTCCCGTGTGCAGGGATAAGAAAGTTTTGTGTATTTTGGTCCTTTCGAACTGTGGCGTACTCCCCCTTTAGTGAGGTAGGGAATTTGGTCCAGAATTTTTATTTAAAAAAAAAAACACTGTCAATATATATTGAGCATGTAATGTGTTTATGGTGACCATACTTATCTTGCATGTTTAGAATAAACAAAAACTTTCCATTTGTAGATCAGAAGAAAACTTTCTTTTCTTTCTCCTCCTTATATACAGAAATAAATACATAACACACAGAGTTTTGAACCTGCAAATTTCAGATTGAAAAGACAAGAAAAATTTGTATCATATCAATATTCACAGACTGTACATATCATTCACCTTTCACAAAGACAACTTTTATAATTTTAATGCTATAAAAAAGCATAGGTGAGTCATTCAAATATTTGTAGGTATAACTTTCTGTAGCAGGTTAAAGGAAGAATAATTCCCACTGCCTTTTTAAAATCAATAACAATGACCTACACTCTAACCTAGTCAGTTACCCCCCCCCCAATTCAAGCATTTTGAGAGCTGCTATAAAGTTCACAACACAACCTGAAGCATTAAAAGACCTTTTCTATGGGAAGGGGAGATCTATTCTTGCTATGTACATATTTTTTTAGCATTCAATCACATGGTAGCTCAGCTTACAGCTATATTAATTTATTTAATATATTATGAATGCAACTATGATCTCACTCTTTGTTCCCTTCTTCTTCCAATAAGAAAGGTTCTCCAATTATAGGACCAACACATAATCCAAAAAAAGCCATAGAGTTACTAAACATCATTGTCTGCAGAAATGATGACTGGCTTTCTGTAGATATTGCTTTTTAGAATTATAAAGGAGACACATAGCTGAACTTGTGCTGCCAGACTAGTAATACTTAAGAAATAGCTAGACCAAGTGTCAGTGTGCTTTCTACTTAGAAAATTGCACAGTGGCAACAGGGTCTGGTTTGCTAGTTTTCCCTTTGGGAGGGATTTGAAGGATTACAAAGAAACAAAAGTACAATTTAATCAAGATTTTATCACCTGAGCACCTATGTTGAGCAAGGTGCTCATTTCTTTTCAACAAAAGAATCTGAATTCTGAGCCTTGATGGGTGCCACAATTTACTCAAATGCACACAAAAACTCTGAATGTGTTTTAAAAGTTGAAACATTTCTCATTTCCATAACCTTTAATAACCCAATAGCCCCAAGATTATTGAATATTTTCTAAACAACTAACAATGTAGCAATATTTGTTCTTTTCCTTTTGATAAATAACACGACAAAGTAACTCTTCCTCCTGTGTAAAACATTCAATCCCTCCATTACCCTGTGACCAGGAAAATAACTTCATTTCCAAGAGTATCCTTCACACTTGCCAGAATCTCAGTTGACTCCTGATGAGCTTTCTCATTAGCACCCTTTGCACTTATTCTATTGCTTACCTGATGTAATATTTAAATGGATTAAAGCATAGTTATTTGTCATAGAAGATACACAAGAGTAAGATAGGTAAAAAGGGCTTGTAATACCATGTTACCTGTTAACTTTTTAATGTGATAGAATCCTGTTTCTATGAAGTTATACATTAATCTCTAAAGTATTTTAAAATAAATGTTGAAAGATACTGTACAATTTACTCTGACCTGTGTTTTTTACTAATCAAGACAGTTTATCCATCCTATCATTTTTCTTTAGTAACATTTCAATTATTGCACATTATTCTATTTCCATGTCTTAGAATTGATTTTGCAATATGCTATTGTTTGTTACTTTCCCCTTTGTTACATGGCATGTAATCACTTATAAGTGGGTATTACCCATAAAGTACAGGATATCCATGCTATAATCCACAGACCCAAAGAAGCTGCATAACAAGGAGGGCCTAAGGGAGGATAATAGGTTATGTAGCTAAATAAATTTATGTAACTAAAATATGCCTATAAAACTGAAAGTTATAGATCTAACAGTAAGATCATTAGACATTTTATCTTACCAAGACTTTCCAGACATGAAAAATTAAGTGCTGCTTTAATTACCTAAGTGATGGTTCTTTATTCTATTTACAAGAGAAGTAGACATGCCGCACTTCTATTGGTACTGTTGAGAGGGTAAGTCCCTAGTGTTTTAATTTATTAATATTAACTGGCAGTAAGTTAAAAAACTGCAGCTTTATATACATACTTTGTGCATTTTTACATGGAAAATTTCTTCTTCTTTGCAACTACTGCTCAGTTGTTTTGTTTTTCTCAAGTATTTATCCTTTTGATTCTCAATATTCTTTAAGGATGTGTTGGTCACACTTAGTTACAAATCTGGTCTAGAATTCACTGAGTAGCCAAGTATGTCCATGAACTTCTGATTTTCCTGCTTTTACTTTCTTAGTCCTCGGGATATCAAGTTGGGCAAGCCATTGCTGCCCATTCCCTCAAATTTTGCTTCATCTTTTACCCCTGCATATCTTGTAGGCAGGAAAAATTATGAGTCTACATTTTTGTGGCTGGGTTGGTGTCTCAATCCCTCCATTGGAAGTCTTGCTATTGTTATAGGATATGGCCAATCCTGGCTCCATATACTCCTAGCTAGGGTCACCCTCATAGATCTGTTGGAAGTTTCCACTGTCAGGTTTCTAGCTCATCCCAGAGATGTTCCTTGCCCAAGTGATCCCAGTTCTCTCTCCCTCTATCTTCCCCACACTTGATCCCTCCAGTTTCCCTTCTCATCCCCTCTCCGACGTAGTTTCCTCCATCCATTCACCATCATGTCTATTTTATTTCCTCTTCTCAGTGAGATTCAAGCCTCCTCCTTCGTGCCCTCCTTGTTACTTAGCTTTGTGACTTAAATATGGAGATAGTGTCAGAAAACACCAAAGAATTCTATTCCTATGGATAAACTAATCATGGCTAACCCCATTTAAAATAATTGTGGTGTTAAAAATACAACTAGTTATTCAATATATCATAAACATTATGTTAAACACAACATTTTCTAAGAGAATTGCTAATTCATATAAATGAGTCACAGCTAAGCTTTGGAAGGAAACCTAAACAAAATGAACTTTGTATATGACAAAGATCTCATTAAATAAGTTTGTCTTTAGACTCATGTTAGGACAATTAAATTTTTATTGGATATAAAACCAGAGCTGGGTATGGTGGTACATGCCTTCAATCCCAGCACTCGGGAGACAGAGGCAGGTGGATTGCTGTGAGTTCGAGGCCAGCATCATCTGCAAAGTGAGTCCAGGACAGCTAAGATAACATAGAGAAACCCCGTCTCAAAAAAACAAAAAAACAAAACAAAAACAAACAAACAAAAACCAAATTTGGTGGGATACTAATCATTTTTTTCCAGGAAATATTAGTATTTTTGTATGAATATCCTTAAAGGTTAATGGTTATTCTTATGGTGTAAATTAAGGTCATCTTTTTTTTTTTTAACTGAAGTCAGGGATTACTAATTACATTGGTGGAAAATCTTAAGTTAACTTGCCTACAGTGACCATGGTCTTCTGTTACTCGTTTTAACAGTGTTTGACAGAGCAAATGGAAAATGCTGTAGACGATGGGAGAAAGTTACGAGGATGGACATGGGGTGTGATGTTGCGCAAAGAATATGTTTGCTTCTGGAGATTCCAAGCTTATATCCACCTTTGATTTTATTGAGTAATAAAATTGTTCTCAGGGCCCACACAAGATTCACCCAATCAACAATAAGTTGGGCTCCTAGGGCCCACCCTTTACCTCTGAATCGCTGGCTGTTAGTAGACTCTGGGAAAGGAGAAGCCACTGCCTTTATTTATATCCCTACTCATGAGTAAACAGGCTCTAACAGATATCTCCAAACCAATGGCCATAGAGATAGCCCTAGCTCTTCTCAGTGGATCAAAAACCCAAATAAATAGTCATAAATGTGTGAGGGAGATTAGTGAGCAAGAAGTGATGATAAAGGAATGTGGGGTATGAACAGCCAGTGAGGCTTGTACCTATTTGAGCAATTGTCTCAAACCAAATTTAATTAATGACAATAAGGAAATTATTCTCGCATATGTGCCTTGGCAACTTCACAGATGAAAATCTTAGATGGAAAACATCAAAGAAACAACATGGAGAAAAATTTTAAAAGCTATATTTTTAAAGGTTCTCATTCATATATATTCAATGGAAATGGTAATTTTTAAAAAGGAAATAATTTTTATTTAAATCTTAAATTAAAAATTTTAAAGTGTGCACAAAGTTGTGGGGGGATTAGTTTATACTTGACCTTTTATTATGGTAGAAGTTATGCGAACATGGCTTTCAAGAAATAAGACAGTAACTGATCTAATACTCATTATTCAAAAATTAAGTTAATTGAATTTTTAAAATTTGTAATGTTCTTTTTAACTTCAACATTCTGTCACAAAGATCTGCTTTCAAAACTACATTCTCAAGGTGTCTACTTCAGAAAATCATAAAAATGTGTGCTGAATAATTTTGCACTCAAAAATTAAACAAATATTCATTGAAAATTAACTGTGTAAAACCCCTTGCATTTTTTAAAGTAGGAAGAAAGTCCTACTATTAACAAGGTTATATTTAAGTGACATCCCACTTCTCAATTGTCTTTGACTATGTTAAGAAAATATTTGTCAAAATATGTCACAAGGGTAATACCACAGTTTAAAAACTTGGAATTGAAAAGTATCTCATAAAGAATTTTTCTTTACATCTGCCTAAGCCTTACAACTAACAAAGTAGAGTGGTCACCAAAAATTAAAGCTTAGCAGGTAAGATATGTGGAAAATTCCATTCAGCCTTCCAATTTGATCTCCTTGCTTTAAAGATCAGTTATTATGGGACAATCTGAACTATGTGTGTGTTTTGGGGTGGGTATTTGATGATGAAACCAAACTACCTTCCTTCTTTGTACTAATATGCTATTTTTGGAAACTTTGAATTTCAAAGAGACATGAAAGACTGAAATTATGAAAGAAGAATTCGAAGTCTTGAGAGCTAGAAGTCTGAGGTGAGGAAAAGAATGTGAGGTTTGAAATACCAAAATAAATTAGTCTAGGCATGAACTCTGTGAGAGCCAGAGGTACCCTAAAACAACCCTTTCCAGACTTGGTGTTCTGAATCCTTCTATTCATAACTTCCTTCTCATATGCCTTATTTTAATCACAGCTTTACTCCATGTAAAATCAATTTAACAAATGTATTTAGTCTGAAAAGCCTTTATTGCTTAAAAAATAAACTTCTGCTACTAATTACTGATCCTACTTAATATATACATATTTAAGATAATGTCATATATAAGAAGATGGTCATCCTGTAACATAGGAAACACTTTGCAGTTTCAGTCTTTGTGAACAAAAAGAAATTCTTTTAATATAGTAATGGCACAATACTGAAATTCAAAAAATTACATTTAATCACTTGTCTTCAACCAAATTTTCCAATGTGATAAATATATAACCACACAAATTTTGGATTTGAATGTTTGGCATTGAGTCCGACAAATATTTTCAATTAGTGCTTCAGGAGTCAAATCTCCTGTCTAATTTAAATTAGTATCATTAAGCTATCATCTGTGTCAGAGAAAAGAAATTAAACTTAGCACATCTGCAAAGTTTTACAGCTAGCCAAACTCCACTGCCTCTAGGCAGGCCACCCCCCTCAAAAAAAAGTAAATAAATACAATAATTAATGTCACTTTCAGCTATTCGGGCTGAAGCACAGTGTTACATTGCGCTTGAATGGTGCTGGTGGAAGGAGTTGGAAAACAGGAAATGGAAGGGAAAAAGAGGCCCTTTCATGAATTACTGGGTCTCTAGACTGCAAGCTCCTTTCACCTCTGAAATGTGTTAATATACCTTTACGCTGAGAAAATTAAGACATGCAGCAAATTAATAGTCTAACATAATTAAAGCAACAAGGGCAGTTTCATCTTTTTAATAGTCTTTCATTGTCAAGGTTTGTCTAAAGAAATAAATCTTTATTAATGTCTCTCACTGAAAGATGACACTTCTTGGGAATGGAAAGCTGTGCGGGCCTCTTTCAGATGAAAAGTCTTTGCTTATTTTTAGGAGCTGTAGTGTGTTTTTTAAAAGGTCTTTTACAATAGAACTATAGTTTTGGTTTCTAATTTCTATGAAATCTTTGAAGTTGTTTCTTTTTTAGATTCAAGGTCCTTACATGGAAAGGGAATTGCATTTGTAGTGCATAGTCTGGTTTTAATTTTTCCACCCTACTTCAGCTGCCTACAAGCATGAATGGAAACCTAAAAAACTATTTCACACTAAATGCACTGTAGGAAGGGTGTGGTGCTAGTGGTTAGGGTGGGGGACCCGTAGCTTAATTTTTTTAGTTCTATTTCTGTCTTAACCTCTAGCAACCCTGTTGTTGAGAGTAGTTATGTTTACACTTACGGACTCATTCGTCTACCTGAGACCCGGCTGCTATGACTGTTCCGCATTTTCTCAAAAGTGCCACAGATTTTGTTACCTATCCAACTGAAACTACTTTTCTTTCAAATGTACTTCCTGATACAACCTTTAGTGATACGGTCTTTACAATGTCTTATTTGTATGATCTTCCTAGTGTTTGTTCACTTGCACCGGCCATGTGCAATAATCACAGTCATTTCAATTACACTCACCCATCCATATTCAGCCCACATCTCCTCGTATCCTAAAGTTCACTCTGCCATGGATAACGGGAACTCACATGACTAACTTAGACCACAACAGAATGTATTTGAAAGAGTCCCCCAGTCTCTTTCACAATCTCACTCTTCCAGGGGACCTGAGTTCAGTTCCCAGAACCCATATCAACATACTCAAACTATCTATAATTCTACCTCCAAGGCATCTAACAACATTGTCCTCCATGGGCATCTGTCTTCAAGTGCACATACTCACATAGAGATGAACAAGCACACATAATTAAAGATACCTGTAGACAAATAAATTAAAATAAATCTAAAAATATTTAATTTAGTTATTGCCTACTTGATATATAATTGGCAAATTTAGTTGTCACCCGTAAAGAGCAATAAATTTTATATGTACTCATTTTACTATATATTTTCTTCTGCTCATTCAAGCTTTTTAAAGTAGTTTTATTAAACATATAAGGATATTTCAATTTTTATAGAATACTTAATATTATTTTGTTATGACATGGCACATAGTTTTAAAGATCTTCTTACATGTGATGTGGTACCTCTAGGCCTTCTTCATAGTAAGGTTTCCTAGTTATGTAGCTAACATGAATTGTTTCATATATTTAAAAACAATGCGTTCAGTCAACAAGAAAATGGATCATAGAAAAGATGCTACAAACAATGCAAAATTAACAGAAAAAATACATGAAAATGGAAGTAACTGAAGAAAAGTGTAAGATACTAACAGAATGTATAGTTTTCTCATCCCTGACTTATCTAAACTCATGTAACTGCAGCCTCTTACTCTGACTCACATACGCACACATCAGTCATTAAAGTCATTAAAGTGCTTGCCTTACAAGCATGATGTCCTGAGTTCAATTTTGTCAAGCCCATTTGAAAATTTAGAGCACAGTGGAGCCCTCATAATCTATTCAAATACTGGCCTTGCTGCCAGCTAACTTATTGTGCTTGGTGAGAGACACTGTTTCAGAAATTACAAAAACAAAAAAAGTGAACAGCACCTGTAGACTTTGATCTTTGACAAACCTACCTTATTTAGGATTCTTTAACATGTATACCTCCCTTCCGACCCACTTACCCTATATAGAAGAGAAAAAAGGTTAATGGGGACAGGAGAAGTAGACCTTTTTAGACTCAGTTCCTTGGTGCAATTCCACTCTTTCTCATCAGGACTCCAACAGACCCATTAAACAACAGCAGCTGCAACCCAGAGCAGCAGCTAGAATCTGGAACCTCGAAGCTTTATGTGGAATATTTCTTTCTAGGAGTGTCAAAGAAGAGTGATGAACAGCCAAACAATAAGAAGTGATGCAAAAACCAAAAAGCCAAGCCTCTGGTTTTGGGCTCAAAACCTCTCAGACTCCTCTGTGCTAGGATGTTTATCAGCTGGCAAAGACCATGTCTCTGAAAAAGGCAGTTTCTCTTCTAATGGATAAACACCATGTGTCCTCTCACAAGTCTGTTTCCAGAGGACAAATACCACAAGCCCCCACACAAGTCTGTTAAAACAGAAACATGTTTACATCTACTATAGGCACCTGAAGAATGACAGCTAGTATATATACAAACATTCACACATGAATATGCACATACTTACACACATATATACATTTTCAAGGGACAGTAAAATACACATGGCTATCCATTGCAGCACATTGACATTATTTTAATTTTTTTCGAGTACTAATAATGATCTATATTACTAAACTGGCTTGTATGTAACTTTTGTAAAGTTTAAATATTATAAAAAATTCACAAATATTTTCCTGAATGGAAAAGCATTATGATGTACTAATAAAAATATTATCCATCCCTCCCCTTAATTTCTAAAGACAAAACTAAATATACAAAACCGATAACTTCAAAAAGTATTAAATTTAAGTATCCCTTTGTCATAATGGTCTCTTTTCTATTTACTTTCACAAAGCTACTTGTTCTAATATTACAGTTTCTCAGCTTCACAGAAGGTTTGACATTCTGGATCTTTTGTCTCCACAGATATTTTCTTACTTATATTAGTTTAATGTCATTATCTAAACTCTTTCAGTCTTAAGTGTCCCACAAGACTTCTATGTCAAAGTGCTGGTCCTCAGCATGACGGCATGTGTGGGAGCTGGTGGGATATTGGAGTGAGTCTTGGCAGAATTCAGGTTACTGTGTGACATGCCTTGAATGTGGCTACCGGACGCCTGGGATATCTTCTCTCTCTCTCTCTCTCTCTCTCTCTCTCTCTCTCTCTCTCTCTCTTTTAATCTCCATTTCAGAGCCAACATGTTCTGAAAAGCTCCCCATAAATGATATTTCATCTTAAAACAGACCCAAAGCTATAGAACCAGTGTGGTAGAGGGAAATATGGACACTGTGAGACAAAGGTAATAATTATTTTAAGATAAATGTGTTAGGAATTATGTCACATGATAAAACGCTGACTCAGTTTCCCAATTTTAAATTTTATCTGTCTTTCATTAAACCACTTTCTCTTCACTATCTGCAACATCATTACTCAATCAACTCCTTCTGTAATATTCTAGAGGAACCCAGCATTGTCATTTCTACAAAATCTTTACTAGTATGTCCCATTATATTTTGTTGAAATCCAAATATAGTATTGGGTAAAAGAGATTTTTTTCAGTAGGCTTTTAGTGATATGGTAGAAAGATAGAGAGCGAGAAGCAGAGGTTTATAATTGTTATAGGGCCTTAGTCTTCCAGCAATCCAGTGAACTTGTGACCTTCACTGGGATTCCATGTTTTTATTTTTATTTCTTGACATGGCAGGATGACTGGAGTGTGATAGAGTTGAGTGTTTTTCTTTGCACAAATTGGTGGTAATTAGTTCCTGATAAAGCTCTTATAAGTAACACTGGGAAAATAGAATACCAGTGAATTTTCTATTGCTGTAGGAAAATACTAACAATAGGTATTCTGTAATGAAAAGAGCCTTTATTTGATTTCCCATCCTGGTGACTGGAATATCCACACAGCATGGCAACACAATCCTCCAGTATTGCAACATGGTGGATAAAAAGGAAGCAACCCAGTCCTGTGAAAGAGGCCACACATATGGAGCAACTGCATTTTTTCAAAAACTTACTCATGAGACCAAACTCTCTCTGTGAAACTAGTATTAACTTCTTCCAAGAACAATGGCCTCTTTGCTTACTTTTTTATATAAGCCCCATTGTCGCACACCTTTAATCCCAGCACTTGGGAAGGAGAGGCAGGTGGATCTCTGTGTTTTTTAGGCCAGCCTGGTCTACAGAACAAGTCCAAAAGATCCCAGGCTCTGTTACACAGAGAAACACTGCCTCAGAAGACAAACACACCCTGAATGATTGAATGAATAAGTGAATGAATGAAAGGAAGAAAGGAAGGAAGACAGGTCCAATTCATAGGTTTAATATTTCCACTGTAAGGAGACACCCAGCTCACCAGAAGAGGTCTGGTGAAGGAAGACAATTCTGTAGATGTCTCCTCTCCATCATAAATGTATGAGGAAGCTTTGTTGGATGCTCAGTATGAGCACTGGTAGAGCTCCTCGGTATAAGAGCCATATGAAATGCTATAAAAAATAATTTGGACGATTTTACTATAAAAATTCAGGTGAGATGCTTTATTACTGGCTTGGGCAATGGCAATGGAATAGGGGAAATGACCAAACTGAAAAAAAATTTTGATGTTGCAAAATATTTTAGGAATAAAAGTCTACAGTTACTCTAAGATGATTTCAGGGAGTAATACTTTATTATACTTTTGACAAACTGGTTGCTTTTGTTTTGAAATAGTTTATTTGAAAATTCATTTGTAACAATGTGCAAATAATAGACAGGCTGGACCTATGACTCCATGGAAAAGTACTCAGTCACATCCATGAGCCCTTAGGTTACATTCACAAGTGAGATTTACAATAGATCAGAAAATTCTGTGTGTGTTTGTGTGTGTGTGTGTGTGTGTGTGTGTGTGTGTGTGTGTATGTGGGTGTGTGTGTGTGGTGTGTGTGTAATCTCATAAACATTATAGACTTTTTTATATATATATAAGTATATATAACTATATATATTTACAGTTATATATTATTATACTGTTTCTATTTTGATCCTTGTACTTCTCAAATTCAATAGACTCTGGTTCTGTAAGATTTAAAGAATAAGTACCAACTAAGTTGTTAATCAGTTGATTTCCCAGTCTACATGCATTATGTTTACAGTGAGCTTTTAAGCATCTGTGTGTTTAAAAAAACAAGAGAATGCTAAAGTAGTAGCAGGAGAGAAAGCTCACTTTTTTCTTGGAAAACTTTCCATCTCTCAATTTGCCTAAAGTGCAAATTTTCCCAACTAAATGTTCTACTTTTTGTCTGGAAAATTTGCTTGGAAAATCCATTTTGGATGATCTTGTACATGTCATAAATAATATTATGAAATATAAGGGCCTTCAAAGCCAGTTTAATGCTACCCATGATAATTTTATAGGAAATGAAATACCAAACAAAGAATATTGGCCCTTTCAGATTCAGATTCAGTATTAAGGGACTATGTTAAGATGTGCTTGGAATTATTTTTGAACCAGCCCTAAGGTTACTTTATATGCTCATAGGGTATCAAGTCTCTTCTTGGTAACCTGCTATCCTTCCTCTGAGTGCCACCAGGCCTCCCCATCCAGGGGATATAGTCAATTATGGGGCACCAGAGTTCTGTGAAAGTCAGTTCACACTCTCCACTCAACTGTGATGAATGTCCTGTCCATTGGCTAGATCTGGGTAGGGGTTTGAAGTTTACTGCCTGTATTGTCCTTGGCTAGTGCTATAGTTTGAGTGGGACCCCTTGGCCCAAATCTGCCTATCATAATGTTCTTCTTTTAGGTTTCTAGGACCCTCTGGATCCTTCTACTTTGCCATTCTCCCATACTTCCCTCATCTAGAGTCCCAATAGGATGTCTTCCTTTCTGTTCCAGTTTCCTGGTAAGTGAAGACTTTCATGAGACATGCCCCTTGGGCTAGTGCCCAGATATAAGTGAGTATATACCATTTGAGTCTTTCTGCTTCTGGGTTGACTCACTCATTATGATCATTTCTAATTCAATCCATTTGTCCACAGATTTCTGGAATTCCTTGTTTTTAATACCTGAGTAGTATTCCATAGTGTAGATGTACCACGGTTTCTTTATCCATTCTTCTACTGAGGGACACTTAGACTGTTTCCATCTTCTGGCTATTATGAATAAGGCTGCTAGGAACATGGTTGAGCAAATGTTCTTGTTGTGTGCTGGAGCATCTTCTGGGGATATTCCAAGGAGTGAAATAGCTGGCTCTTGGGGAAGCCCTATTCCCAATTTTCTGATATAGCACCAGGTAGATTTCCAAAGTGGCTATACTAATTTGCATTCCCACCAGCAATAAAGGAGCATTTCTCTCTGTCCACATCCTCAACAGCATGTGCTGTAAGTTGAAGTTTTGATCTTAGCCATTCTGATGGGTTAAGATGGAATCTCAAAGTTCTTTTGATTTCTATTTCCCTGATGATTAAAGAGGTTGAGCATTTCTATAAGTGTTTCTGAGCCATTTGATATTCCTCTGTTGAGAATTCTCTGTTTAGTTCCAAGTCCCATTTCTCAATTGGGTTATTTGGTTTGGTGGTGTTTAATTTCTTGAGTTCTTTATATATTTTGGATATTAGACCTTTGCCAGATGTAGAGTTGATGAAGATCTTTTCCCAGCCTGTAAGCTGTCGCTATGATGTTTTTTAAGAAAGTTTGTACGTACTTTCCTTTTGGCCCTTGAGAAGGCTGTGACATGTTGTGCTGAGCCTAGGAAGAAGTCTGTGTGACAATACTATTGATATCTTCCAGGGACTAAAAACAATCTCCAAACATCTGCTACAGACCTCAAACATTCCAATTCTTTAAACAAAGACAAAAGAATCCCAGCCCAAATCCCAAGTTTTATTCTATTAGGTATTCTAGATGACACTCTGGCTAGCTGGCAATTTACAGTTTGGTGAGATCCTCAAGAAATCCAATTTAACAATATAAAATAAATCAAGTTGTTTTACGTTGTCCAATTAACTGTAATTTCTTAAGTAGAGATAGGAAATAGTGTGGATGCAGAGAGTTATTTTGAACTCTTTTGGTTGGATCCTAGTTTCTTTCCCTTCTCCTCCACATGGTCTGTTAAATTGTATTCCTTTCTCCCTCTTAAACTCATCTGCTCAGAAAGCCTTCTAACAGAAAAAAAAGTGCCAAAGCCCGGTCCCACAATCCTGACATTTCTTAAAGCTGCCCAAATTCCTTTCACCTGAAGTCCACAGCAACCTAAAACCCTGCCCTAGATAACCACATCTGGGCACAAGCAGACAGATTATTTTCTTTCCCCTACAATCTATAAAACTTTTCTTGCCATGGTCGGCCCATGAGTTTCTCAGGTCTCATCCTGAGGTTGACGAACTACCCCAGGACCCCATTACCAAATAGACCTGGTTTTATTTTTAACTTTTAATGGGGCTTTTTTTTTTCTGGCAGAGATAACCTATCAGTAACTTGATAAATTATATATCATAATGTAATGCTGTGATCACCTAGGTCGCCCAGATTGCGAGACCCCTGAAATGACCTCCAGGACTCGATACCGATCCAACATACACAGGGTCCTGTATTATGGGCTCAGGCTTTGGGTCACAATCTTTCTTGACAGAGCAGGATAGGAGAGTGACCCCGGACCTTCAAATGTAATAGGATTATAAGGGGAAAAACTGTAATTAGGGGTTGGGGTCACAGGGAAGTAAGGAAAAACCAAAAGCTGGCGTTGTGGGTGACAGGAATGTGGACCTTGAGGCCGGTTGAGTCCAGGAGGCTGAATCTCCAGGGAAGCTGTTTTATCTCAGAGGATCATTGGGAGTTAATTGTATCTAATCTCTCAGGTGGAGTTTCTGGAGAGTGCTGGCATGTCTAGTTTATGGCAGTGCGTGGTCATTCCTGCATTGCAGGAAGAAGTGAACTCACCTGTAAAACAAGTTCTCACAGATCTTGACATTAGTTGCAGAAAATGCATTACATACACAATATGGCATTAATTTTGATCTTACAATACTTTATCCAACCATTCTTGCTTAGAAGGATATCTTTGTTGCTTTCCAATCTTGGAAAGAATGGTTAAAGCTTTTTTGAATATTCTTGGACAAGATTTTGTGTACGTAGAAGTTCAAATCATTTTTGTAAGATTACCTTTAGCTTTGAAAGAAATACCAAAATATATTACAGTGTCTATATTACTTATTATTTCTACTACTGAGAAATAAGAGTTTCTGTTACTCTCTCTTCTTAAATAATAGTATCATGTTCTCTTTGTTCTGCAATGGGTTATGTATGCACATCTCTGTAGGTGTGCCTCTCTATATGTATGTGGGGGTGACACACAGATAGAGAGAAGATAGATAAAGAATCATAATCCTCACACTGTTAGGCTCTGGAGATAATGGAAAATTGTAGGAAGCACCCCTGAAAATAAGCATTGGAGATACAAGGACTGTCAATTAGTTGCCTATTTCCTTCAGTGGAATAAAATGAATGGTGCTTGGTCATCTGGAATGCTGGAGTGACTTGGTCATACAGTTGGTAATCCTTCCTTTGCTATTCTATTAGGAGCCAGCCTCCACCTGATTCCCAATATCTTCAGCATTGTTTAGGCCCAGTCCTGCAGTGATGGAGAAAGCCCCCTCCAAATAATATGCATCCTCCATGACTAAAATCTATTCTTATGCTTATCACAGATCTTTCCTCTAGGCCCTAACTGTGAGCTATGTTAATCAGCCAATAGAATCCATTGTTAACATAAATTCTACTATGTTTAAATGTGCAAGAAAAGCAAACCAAGAGGTCAGTTTTTTTTTCTTTTGCTTTGTTTTAGTATATGAGCATATTTTTTTCCACTAATTTCTGAAATACCAGGGGAACTAAAATTGGATTTCAGGGTTTCCAGGGCAAAGGTTAAGAAATAGGCCTACATCAGGTAATCTGGCCAGCTGCAAATAAGAGTCCCACCAGAAATAATGTTGCCTGGTGACTGAATGGAGGAGGTCCCAGAGATAGAGTTGATAAGAGACCCAGTTTTATGGCCACATTCCTTCCTGCCCACCAGAGAAAGGCAACCAACTGACCCTAGCACATCAAGCTGCATCAGGACTAAGCACACTCTTTCCCACTGAGGCCAGACAAGGCAGCCCAGCTTGGGGAAAGGGAACCAAAGTCAGGCAACAGAGTCAGAGACAGCCTCTTCTCCAACTGTTAGGGGACCCACATGATAACCAAGCTGCACATCTGCTAAATTTGTGTAAAGGGCTTAGGTCCAGCCCATGTGTCCTCTTTGGTTGGTAGGTAGCTCTTTCCCTTGAGCCCCCATGGGCCTAGATTAGTCTACTCTGTAGGTCTTCTTGTGGTGTCCTTGACCCCTTCAGCTCCCTCAGTCCTTCCTCTTACTCTCCTTACACACGGTTCCCAGAGATCTGCCTATTGTTTGGCTGTGAATCTCTGTATCATTTTCCATTAGCTGCTGGATGAAGCTTCTCAGAAGATAGTTATGCTAGTCTCCTGTCTGTAACGTAGCAGAGTGGTTTATTAAAGCAGAATGAGCTAATGGCAACAAAGCCAGCTATATTATATAGATTCAGGTTTATTGGAACAGTGTGGGAAGCAGAGGGAGAGTATACACTAGGGGTGGGGCAAAGAGAAAGAGAAAGAGCAGGGTGATGGATAAAGGGGCAAGAGGCAGCAGAGCCAAAATGGGTAAGTTATATAGTGAATGGTCTCTGGAAGATGGGAAGACCTGGCCCAAGACAGAGGGCAAGGCTTACCAGCTGTGCCCTGTACCAGGACATAACACAGAGTTTTCATAAATAGTGTCAGGAGTTGCCTCTCTCCCATGGTGTGGGTCTCAAGTTGGCCCAATTCCCTCAATCTCTGCTCCATCTTTATCCCTGGACACATTGTAGGCAGGACAAATTTGGAGGCAGAACTCTTATGGGTGGGTTGGTGTCCCCCTCCCTCTACTGGAAGTCCCAAATAGCTACAGGAGATGACCACTTCAGCTTTATTAGTAATAGCCAGAAACTGTAAACAACCTAGATGTTTCTTGACCAAAGACTGGATAAAGAAAATGTACATTTACACAATTGATTACTAGTTAGTTAATAAAAGCAAGGACACCATGAAATTTGCAGGCAAATGCATGGAACTAGAAAAAAAAATAGCCTGAGTGCTGTAACCCAGACCCAGAAAGACATGCATGGTATGTACTCACTTATAAGTAGATATATGCCATAAAGTACAGAATAACCAATCCAGAATCCACAGACCCAAAGATGCCAAGTAACAAAGAGGACCCAAGGGAGGATACTTGAATCATACACAGAAGAGAAAATAAAATAGACTTCAGGAGTGGATGGAGGAAGGGAACTGGGTGGGAGATGGGGAGGGGAAGGAATAGGACTAAGGATCAGATGAGGTGAGGGGCGGATGAGAGAGGGAGGGTTGGAGATGAGAGGGAGAAGGTTGGGGAAGAAAATGGAAATTAATGGGGCATCTCTGGGATGACATGGACACCTGAGATTGGGGTCTCCTGGGAGTCTATGAGGATGACTCTAGCTAAGACTCCTAGCAGCAGGAGATATGGAGCCTAAGGTCAGTTTCTTGAAGGCTACAATTCAGTGCCCACAAGGAAGGCACTGCCCCAAGTTTCATTCTTTACCATTCATTGTGTAGACTGTCCCCCTTAAGGCCTTGGGGTAGGAGAGGGGAGGAGTAAGGGGGTATCCTTGACAGAAAATTGGTTAAAAGCATTTTTGAATTGTGAGATGGAAATAGATTTTGGGGGAGCCATGGGTATAAATGCTATAGGTTAGATATAAAATGTTCCCATAAGGTACTGGCCTTTCACACTATTTGGAGTTGATGGGACTTTAAGGTGGTGGGACTCTGGGTAAAATATTGGGTCTCTAGAAACACATCCTCAAAGAGGATAATAAAACCCCAGCCCTTCTTCCTGCTTCTTCTTCCTAGCTACCATGATGTGATCAGTTCCTCTGTCAGGTGCTTCAACTATAACCTTACATACTGACATAGGACCAAAACAGCTGAGCCAAGCAGCCAAGCACTTGTAGACTGTAACAACTGAAGCCATGAGCCCAAATACAAAGACAAAAATCTGGCTGACACAGATTTCAAAATTCAAGGAATCTCATCAAAGCTTGTGCTCTCCAGAAGCACTTCTAAGCATTTGAAAACTGTGAGAGTAGAATCAATGTATTCACAAGGAATGTCAATAATTTTAGTAACAGAAAAGTATGTGCTGAGTCGAATGTTGAGAGTTTATTAATTTTCAGGTAGTAACACTAAGGACTTCATAAAGCTTACAGTGCTAGGGAGGAGAGATCTTCAGATCTTCAGAAATCACTGTACAATAAATGCATATAGCACATATAAATAATATTTTGATAGCTATGAAACATATGAATTGGCCAGGCCAGGTAGTCTTAGGAAATGATACTTAGAATGAAAATCAACAGAACAGTAGGTGTTGTCTATTAAAAAGAACAAGATAGAAAAATCTTGAAGGGAGATCATCACATGGCTGGAGTGAAGAAAGTATGTATAAAAGACTGGAGAAAGAATGGTGTCTCTAAGGAAGGGGAGGAAGAGAGAGAGAATATGAATATATGAATTTCTTAGATTTCTGTTTGTTTGTTTATGGTTATAAATATAGTTGAGAAGTAAGTGGATTCAGTGTGATACTCCATAGTTTCAAAATAGCTTCTCCAACTTCATAGAAATTTATTGGGCTATATAGACAATGAGTCTGGTAAATTTTGTTGCATGATTTTTTATTTTTAATTTTCAAGTTCTGATTGATAAAGTTTAACAAATGAGTTTGGCTATACCTGGGACGTGAGCTAGTTAGAAACCAGCAATAAGCTATAAACAGGCTGTTCAGATTATATTTGCATTTCAATAACTTTGCCCTGCTGGCGGTGTGAAAACAGATTAGACATAGGTCACAGTGGTGGTGCGGAGATAATTAAAAGAAAATACATGTCAGAGGGAATTTGAGCTTGGAGATAAGTGGTTCCAAGACATAGAAATAAAGGAATAAATTCAAGTGACGCTTTAAAGGGAAAATGGACAGTGTTAACTTATTTTATATTCATGGTTTTTAAGACTGTTGACAGAAGAGATGAGCACGTAATTTATCTTCCAGTGTAAACCTTTTTAGGAATCAAATTCCCTACAATATCATCCTTTCGGATATTTATTATGAGCAAAGAATTTAAGTCTAGAATATGGAAGAAAAAATAAAATGTATCCAAACCTAAGTTCATAAGAAATTTTGGAAACATAAAAAATTCATGGAGAGGGATAGGATAATGATAAAAGGATATCTCATAGTATTGTTTTATATAAGAACATAAGAGGAAAAAGATTTAAATTAAGTAAGCTGAAGAATAACCAAAAGCAATGATAATAGCCCCTAATGTTTGCGAGGTAGACTCTCGAACCCCATTGATCAACACCTCATCTTTCCGATAAAACTTTATTGCTGAAGACATGATAATCTTCAGTCACAGAACATGGAAAAATTAAGCTAGTATTGCTTGGAAGTCTCATCTTCTCTTTCGCATTGATGGCAAGTGCTAGGCACGCCAACAGTGGAAAATAGTAATTATCAGTCTTATCAGCTGTGAATACTCTGACTGAAGCATCACACTGTTATGTGAATAGCCAGCAATGTTTTTATTAAATTTAAGGCCACTCTATCAGACAGAGCTCATGTCTGCCATTATTAATGGGGGCAAAAATCTGAGTCTTGTTAGATTATGGGCTTTAGGGAAAACCTACTGTTGTGATTGTGCCAAGTAAATATAGTATTAAACAGACTCCTTAAAGGCTTATCATCAGATTCACAGATAAGTATATCTCTAAATCCTTATTGATAAACTTCTTTTTGCAGTAGATTATGATTAAAATGTAGCCCACAACTGATCAACATGTAGAGAATAAGAAATTGAGGAAAGCTCCGCTTTAAATTTGACATCTTATCAATTCTTTCCTAACAAGAATCAGATACTATTGCAGAAGAGCAGGGAATAACTTATTTTAAGAGACAGAGGCAGTGGTTGACAGAAGCTAATCTATGTTTGATGATTTAAAAGGAAAGTTGCACACATGACTGATAGTGGCACTGACTCCATGCACAATACATATATAAGATCCAGCCAGAAAAATCATAGCTAGGAGCCAAGAGATGATTAGGAAACTCTATTTCTAACGCTATTTCTTTCTAAAGAGCTTTTGGCAATTGATGTCTGCTGGAGAGATAGGCAACTTACTTCAAGGGCATGGCCTCTGAGAGCTACCAATGATCCAGTAGATGGTCCTGCACTCCTATGTTTATTGATATCACCGAATGAACTCAATGGGTTCATATAAAGAGGTAAAATTCATAAAGTTTGGAGAGAATAGTGATGGTGGAAATGGAAGTTATTGTAATGGAAAAGATGGTCATGGACTTGGTCAATCTCCATTATATGCATGTAAGAAATTCTCAGTCAATGAAAGCTTAAGTGAGTAAACGTATAATTAAGGGTTCTTTGCCACTACATACCAACTTAAGGTCCCAGCAGGTACTTATACCTAGACTGTAATTTGGAGGAACAGGAAGCACAAATGCAGAACACAGGCTCCTTGAAGCCAGCCAATCTCATTTTAAACCTCTTTTCCTCAAATAAGGTAAAGAGTAAAAGGGTAGCACATTTTTTAATGTGCTAAGCTTGGTTTTTTGCCATGACATGAACACACTGCAGTGCATTTTAACATATTAACCACAAGGCAAGTTTGATTATTTACCACTTTCCAGAAACAGCTGAATCATTTATGATCCCATTTATACAATTTTCTCTTATTTTCTTATTCTGTGGAGACTTTTGTCAAGGTTTATAAAGAATTCAAAATTACATACTCAAGTGTTTATTAAATGACACATATCTTGGTTAGAGTGTCATTTCTACCTACTCTTTTTTTTTAAATTTTATTAATTTATTCTTGTTACATCTCAATGGTTATCCCATCCCTTGTATCCTCCAATTCTTCCCTCCCTCCCAGTTTCCCCTTATTCCCCTCCCCTATGACTGTTCCTCAGAGGGATTACCTCCCCCTGTATATGTTCATAGGGTATCAAGTCTCTTCTCGGTGACTTGCTGCAAGTCATAGGATACACTTAAGGAGAAGATATTAAACTCATTTTTAAGTGTGTCATTTAAAAAATGAAGAAATGGTACTAGTTCATATGATTATTGCAAGAATTAGGGAAGCAAATCCATATAAGAACCTTAAGAAAACCACATACACATAGCTGAAACAAAATAAATATAAACAAGATTTTTTAAAAAAACTCAACATTTAACAATAAGTAGAGTTCTAGCTATTTAAATCAAATTATCTGAAAAAGAAATAAATTGATCTCACTTATACAATATCAAAACTTTTTTAAAATAAGAAATAGATTTAACCAAATAAAGTAAAAGATATGAACAGTCAAATTTCAACATATTGATAAAACCTAGGAAGGCACAAATAATGAAAAGAGGCCCTGTATTCATGGATAGGGATATATTTATTCTACTTTGTGAAATCAATAGAATCCATATAGTCTCTATGAGAATGCTGATGAAATTCTTCATAGAAACAAAAAAAACCTAATAAGTTATATAGAAATACAAAATCTTCTGAAGAGCATAGACAGAACAGTCAGAGTTATGATACCTCCTGATTCCTAAGTACATTACACATTAAAATAATCAAAGTTTCATAGTACCACCATTAAAGCAGAAACTCAGACCAATAACACAGAGGAAAGAGCATATTGTATACTAAACATATTTGAAGCCAAATTTTATTTATCAAGTATACCTAATGAGGAAATTAATATTCTCTTCAGTTTTTGGGAAATTAGAAAGCCACATGAATATAAAAATAATTAAGGTGTAGTCCTTCTTTACACCAGTCACTAAAAATAACTAAAATATATTAACCATCTAGATGTAAACCCGGAAGTTGCAAACTCCAAGGGAAAAAAATGAGTTATTTCCTTTTGACCTTGACAATGATCTTTTGATTTGCGTAAGCAAGGGTTGCTATGGATACCTAACTCTGGGATGCTCCAGCTGGTAGGTGTCTACCTTTACAGCTGCTATAAATGCAGGAGAGAAATTCCAAGAAAGTCGTGAAGGATCTGGGTAGTCAGGAAAAAAGCTGCTTGCCGGCAGCTGGCCCTTAATCTGATTTTATCAGTAGTCCCACCAGAAAAGGAGTAGCTCAGGGGTCTGGAATGGCCAGCCCCCACAATAAACCACAACCTTATTGTAGAATGACCCTGCACAGAGCTCCCTGCAAGTGCATTTGCCCCATCCTTTCCTTTCCACCCATATGATAATTAGGCTCTGTGTTATGACCAATTTGTCCTTCCCAGTGTAACCCTTAGAACTCTTATAGACTTTAGCCCTGAAATAATAAAATGAGCTGCTTAAAACTGACTTCTCGAAGTTTTCTCTATCACACTCATGGCCTTCTGAACCCTGTTTGTAGCTTCATCTCCCTTTGTTCTTCTCTGTCAGTGGCTAATGATCCCTAAGGGAAGAGAGAACCACAAGGCAGTCTGGGAGGCTGGATCTTCTGCTTCTCAAAGGGCAAAGTAGATTGCCCACAGAGTCTCATCTACTATAACAAAGCCACTCGACAGGAGCTGATTCAGAGAATGGATCAAAAAGAATGGAACCAAGTAGAGGGAGACTTGCCAAAAAGGCAGAATCCTTTCTCCTAAAGTTAAAAGTGAACAGTTTGGAATCACAGACCATTGGAACAAAAGGAATGAGCCCAGGCAGAGTCTTCCAAAAAAATGGAAAGCTTGCTTAAGACAGTTTCTGCAAAAGTCAAAGAAAGGAATTCCTTTACACAGAAGCGTTCATGTATTTCAGCCAGGGCATGGTCTGAAGACCTACCAAGTGGCTCCCATGAGCCCTAGAAATGCCAAGGTTTCCCTGACACTCTGTTGTGATTGGATTCTTTAAAGCCAGAAGTGATTCCTGTATCACATTTTGCCAGTCAACTTCAGAAAGATTTAAACACTGAAATGGTTAGAACTAACATTGCTCTCAGAAAGTCACTATCTCAGAAGAAAAAGTGGGTTGAGGTGACAGGTTTTCTCTGCTGGCAAAATAAGCCAACTCAAGTTAAATTAAAAGTATACAAAGGCAGATTCATGTAGACAGGGAGCAGGGGCAGAAAGAGAAGGAAAGAGAGCTTGAGTATGTAGGGAGAGAGAAATGGAGAGGGGGTGCTCCTGGGGAAGAGGAAGGATGCCAGTCCCAGGGCTGAAAAGTTCAGAGTAGAAGGCAGGTCATGCCAGGCATGCCTTGTAATAGGTAGAGTCTGAGAAAAGGTGAGAGAACCTAGAGGCCAAATTCACTTTGGTATGTTAATAAGACCCTCCCACATTTGTCCCAGGTCTGAAAAACAATATCCCAGCCTTCTGTTGAAAATAAATGAATCAGGGACAAAGGAATCATCTATTACTACTTCCTGCTGACATAGAGCCATCATTATGGATGGCAGTGGGGGGGGGGGGACACAAAATGCTGGAATGTTGGCCAAGTCCAAGCAGAGCAGAGTGCTTTACTTGTCCAGGTTGTGAGACCATCTGGGGTTAGCTACTTTTGGAGCTGTCCTTGATGCAGATTTTGAAGAAACACCTGGACCTGGCAGGATTCTCAAATGTGTGCGTGCGTGTGTGTGTATGTGTGTATGTGTGTGTGTGTGCACGTGCATTCGTGCGTTCATGCATGTTAGAAGTAGGAATTAAAGTTAAGGAGTTTAAGGAGGAAAATTATTTCTTGGGTATACATTTGAAACATTTAGGTCATGGTCTTGATAGTTGGAAGAGAGGAGGGCATCCCAGTACCAGGGAAAGGGGAATACATCTCCATCTCTGGAATAGGCAGGTGTCAAGAGACACAGGCCATTGATTGATAATACTTATTTGGGGTCCATTTGACCTCTGAGAAGTGGATTCTAGTGGATTCTCAGGAGTTTCCAAGAGCATTTTAAGTTTACAAAAAAGATAAATCTTAGATATGTTAGTAATATCACTGTTTGGAATCTGTACTGAAAACTACATTGTAGAAAACGTAGTAGATTCACGCCATTGTTTCATAGTAGAAGTTTGAGAAATTATTTTAAAACCTCAAGCTGGTGACTGTGATAGTGGATCTATAATGCAATGTTTCTCCAGAGTTAGACTAATAATTTATCAGAACTCTATTGATTAATGTTAAAGCTCTGAACTTTGAAGTCTGAATGCGACAGTAGCATAGTGAGGGGAAGAAATCTGAAGGACTTTCATATACCTTACATCACTTTTTTTTTTAATCACCATTTTAGTTTTTTCATCCTCCAACCATCATAACTTAGATTTACCAACCTTAAATAGCTTCTTAAACACTAAACCACTTTCTTAGATCCTCAAAACTTAAGACTTCCTATTCTCAGACTTTATATAAACTTTACACCTTTTTAGTCTAATTATTTACCACTATGTGACTCACATGATTGATTACTGGGAGCAGTCACTTGTCAAGTGACCTTCCTTAGATAAGGGAATAGCAAAAGTTACTTCTTTCTCTAGTCTAATCTTCAAACCCATTGGGGACCTGAGAAGGATAAATGAACAGGAAGTACAAACCAAGCAGCTTCTGAATCCATTAAAAATGACAGAGACTTACTGCTACATGGACAGTCATTTACCCGTTGTTCTTCTGTGTTTGGTGGGACATCCATCTCCAGTTGCCAGGCAGTGAAGATCCAACAGATTTTTCTGTGAAGCAGGAATTTTGAAAGGGGTGACTGTCTCCTTTGTTTTGGCAAAGTAAGGAAGTCAATGTCCTAGTGTCCTCTGTCCACAGGTTGGACAGTGTGTTGTCAGCAGTGGCAGGAAAGGGAAGTTTATAGCCCAGGGACCAGGTTTTGACACATATGAAACAAACTTCAGGTGGAGAGTCTTCTGCTCCCATCTTCTTCAGAGGAGGAGATTAGAGCAGCTGACAGGAGCTGATGTCTCTCTATTACAAAAAGAAAAAAAAATCTATATTTAAACATTTTAAATAGCATATTCCACAGGCCTCTCAAGTGCCTAAAGACCATCTGTCTATTTAAATAAATGAACTTTGCTTATTTCTAGTTATCAATGCTAGGCTTAACCTTGGAGACATACAAGAGGCTAAATAAAGTTCATTCATGTTAGGTTTGAGGCCTTCACAATCTTTTTATTTTTAATTTTTTTCATTCTTTTTTTGCATATACATTTATATTATTATACATATATACAATAAACTACCAATACAAAGATATACCATGAAGCAATCAGGAATTATATAAATGTTACATTCTTTCTTTTATAATATTTTACTAATGTATTCATATTACATATCAATTTTTATCCCATCCCTTGTATCCTCCCATTCCTCCCTCCCTCCCATTTTCCCCTTACTCCCCTCCCCTATGACGGTTCCTGAGGGGGACCTCTTCCCGATCATAGGTTATCAAGTCTCTTCTAGGCAGCCTCCTATCCTTCCTCTGAGTGCCACCAGGTCTCCCCATCCAGGGGACATGATCAAATATGGGGCACCAGACGATGCTCAAGCACACAACAAGAACCTTTGCTCAACCATGTTCATAGCAGCCTTATTCATAATAGCCAGAACATAGAAATAAATGTTACATTCTTAGTGTTTTGGCTATTTATATTTTACAACCTTGAAGAAAACACCTTTCCTATCTTTGTGCATCTAAAATTATGAATGTATAGTTCCTGTCTCACAAATATGTCTGTCAGATATATTGGGCTTGAAGGCTGCAGATGATGCGCCAACATTATAGAGAGTTCTGGATGTCTACTCAGGTAGCAAATTGTCTCTGTGATCTTCTCATTTGGGAAGCTGCCAACCTGCACCCCTGTATACACAGGTAATTAATTTTATTCCTTCTCAAGTCTCTGATAGGGTTGAAGACCAGATAGTTTAATTTTACAATTAAGCTTAGTTGTTTAGTGGTTAAGATGTTTTTAGGTCTATATAGATGTTTTAAGCCTTCATAATTTTAAATAGTAGCTCTTCTAGCATCAAAATAAAACTGTGAATCATAGATACAGTTCATAGTGAAACTGGTACCTTTGCTGATCATAATATCTTGCATAATTTTTGGACATTGTAGTTTTCTATATGACTTAGTTTATCCAAACAGCTAAAGCTTAAAAGACAAAGAAGGTAGACAAACATTATTTTAAAAATCTATACTTTAATAACATTATCAAAATGAGGCTAAGAATATTTTTCAAGCCAGTAATTTTTAAGCTTTTTCTGTTTTGTTCTGTTTGGTTTTTGTTGTTGTTTTGATTTGGTTTTGGTTTTCATTTGGTTTGGTTTGGTTTGGTTTGGTTTGGTTTGGTTTGGTTTGGTTTTGATTTTTGAGACTGGGTTTCTCTGAGTAGCCTTGGTTGTCCTGGACTCATTTTGTAGACAAGGCTGTCCTTGAACTCACAGCAATCCGCTCACCTCTGCTTCGAGTTTTAAGCTTTTAATTTTGAAATCCTTCAAACATTTTTAAAAGAAGTTTAAAACCTCTCCATTGTGTGTTTTTGTAATATTAAAATAAAGTTCCTTTTTAAAGAGTGAAAACATAAAGTTTAACCACAATTTTCAAAAGGCAAGACTAAGTTGAAACAGTCGTGTGATATCTTTAAACTAAAATACAAAATTTGGCTAACATCAAGATACATTCTTGTACATGAACACATTAGGTAGCCTTTAATTAAGATGGCAGTGAAGGTCTATGTTTTTCTCACAATAGACAAGGCTGCCAGCCTTAATCAAGATGGCAGTGAAGTTATGACTCCACTTTTTTTATCCCATAGCCAAGATGGTGACCTGCCACGTGTTGTTTATATCGCTCCCACTGCCAGCCCAGGTTATAGCCAAGCAGTTGCAGTGGACTATTTAAAGGGACCAGGCTGCTTCATCACTACCACCATTGCCACTGCCTCCACCACCAAGGCTGGGCATGGACAAGAGGGAGGTAAGGTAGCAGCGGTAGGGATAGGCGGCATCTGGACACATGTGCAAAGATGCTCAGCTGCTGAAGCTGTGTGCTGAAGGAGGGAAGGGGTATGAGAGCACAGTTTCCAAAAACCCTGGACCCATGAAGTTCAGACTGAAAGTGTCTGTGCAAAGTCTGAGACAAACCCAGTTTGGACAAGTTTCACTATAGGCACGCCAGGGTCATCTGGGAATTGTTTTTAGACCCACTAATGCCCATCATCCCAGTCTTTGGTGTTTCTGTATCCAAAGACTCCCTAGAACAAAGACCTGTTCTATGTTCTGGAATAGATGGGCTTGCCCTGGTGTGGCCATGACTTGATGGGTATCCCTTTTCCATACAGTGGATGAATTACAAGATCAAACCCAAAGACCATATTGAATAGACTAAGATTGATAGCAAGAATGTTCATCAAGCAACGCAATCTGGCCATACACAAAGTTCTGAAAAGAAAGTATTGGACCTCTTAAGGTGCTGGGAAAGGATTGCTCATTGAGCCTAAAGTGGATTGTGTCAGGTGCAGAGAAAGATAGGGCGAAAGCAGGTTTCCAGTCCCCACATGTCCAAGAATGGCTTGGCCCTCTTGGCTAGGGCCTCAACTCTTCCTGGGTTCTCAATACCAAGATAATAGACACCAGAAGATAGGGTTTCTCCTCTGATGAAATAAGCCAATTCAAGCCTAATTAAAAATATCTAAGGTCAGGTTCATTGGGGGCAGCTGTCAGGGAAGATCACTGACGTTATGGGGGGGGGTGGTCAGTGAAGTCACCATACAGATCAAAGATCAAAGATAGATCAAAGAGAGAACCAGAGGGCACAAGAACATGCAGGCAGAGAGATAGCCAGAGAGGGAAGGAGGGAGGGAGGGAGAGAGAGAGAGAGAGAGAGAGAGAGAGAGAGAGAGAGAGAGAGAGAAGAAGAGAGAGCACCAAAATATCTGGATTATATAGTGAAGATCCTCTTGGGGAGAGGAAGTCCAGTCCTGGGCTAGAAAGCATGGGGTAGAGGGTGGGTTATGCCAGACATGCCCTGTAATTGGTAGGGACTGAAGAGTGCTTGGATAATCTAGAGGCCAGGTCAGCTTTGGTATTTTAAATAGACACTTCAGCCACTTGCTCAGGCTCTGAAACCCAACACAAGGTACGTGAACAAAATAGACACTTTGTTTTGAAATATGTCAACATTCCATTGGAAGATATTGTTTAGATACATGAGACAGCTCAAGACCTCACTCCAGAAAAGGCCAGCTTCAAAACAAGGTTATGAGGAGAGCAGGGACTGCCTCTGACATGACATATGGTGCCCCCAATTTGACACTTCCCCTTGGTGGGTAGGCCTGGAGGCACTCAGAAGGAGGGGAAGCAGGCTATCCCGACGAGACCTGATAGGCTGTGCTCATATGGCCAGGGAGGGCGTCCCCTTCTGTTAAAAGTCTAGGAGACGGGGAATAAGGCAAAAGGGAGGAAAATGGCAAGATACAGTGAAGGGATTGGGATATAATCAGTGAAAATGGTTGTGAGTGACCAACAAAAGTAGCTCTTCCAAAGACACAAAGAAGAAAAGTAGCTTCAAAAAAGACAGGGAAGCAGAGAAATCTAACCGTGGAGTGTTTAATCTTGGACTCTATTACCTGACGCATTCTGCTTTCTCATCATAGACCAGAGAAGTATGAAAAGCTGAGCCATAAAAAGCTTTTCCATACAATGGACGGATTACAAGATCAAAGCTAAATGACCATATAGAATAGATTAAGATTGACAGCATGAATGTCCTTCAAGCAACCCAGTCTGGCCAAAAAACAAAGTTCTGAAAAGAAAGTATTGGATAAAATAAAAGAATTGTTCAGCCCATGGTATCTATATCAAGGAAAGTGACTGTATCAGCTGCTGCTGAGAAGACAAAACTTATTTCCCAAACAGTCTCATCTATTATAAAAAACCCAGTAATAACAGTTGTTAATGGGAGAGGAATCCAAGATGGCGGCGAGCAGTGTGGACCGGGTTTGAAGCTCCAGTGAACAATTCAGGGAATTACACAGATTTCTGAGCCAGGAACACCAAGGTCCCGACACCACAGCAGCAGGAGTGCTCCATGGTTCGGAGGGACCAGGGTGCAGAGGACCTGCGTGCCCCTACACACCGGAGGAGTGCAGATTTTCTCGGATCAGAGCAGTGGCTGGACAAGCGGCATCAGCGGCACCAGCGGCAGCGACTGAGGTTTGCAGCTCAGAGCCTACCAGTGGAGGCAGTTAGTGTGGTGGCTAGTGGGAGTTGCTGCGGGAGAGGGGACACTGGACAGGATTTGGGTCGCAAGGTGCCTTGTGACCCAAACTGGACTCGGCGGACAGTTCAGCCCCAGAGTCCCGGGTACAGCTCAGTGCTCAGTGCTGTGGAGACGCTGACTCAGCGCAGCAGGCAATTCTGCCCAGGGCAACAGCTTAGCACAGCCACAGCTCCCCTGCTGTGACGCAGGCTGAGCGGAGCGCTCAGGTCCACCGAGGACGCCAACTCAGCACAGCCGCAGTTCACCTGCTGTGACGCAGGCTGGGCAGAGCACTCAGTCCCACCGAAGGCGCCAGCTTAGTGCACCCGCAGTTAACCTGCTGTGTCGTAGGCTGGGCGGAGCGCTCAGGTCCACCGAGGGCGTCGGCTCAGTGCAGCTGCAGTTCACCTGTTGTGGTGCAGGCTGGGCGGAGAGCTCAGTCCCACCAGAGGCGCAAACTCAGCGCAGCCGCAGTTCACCTACTGTGATGCCAGCCGGGCGGAGAGCTCAGTCCCACCGGAGGCACTAGCGCACATCAACGAGCAGTTCTGCTCAAGACACTAGCTCTCCTCAGAGGACAGTTTTGGGGCACTGACGCAGGCTGTGGTCAGCACGCAGATTCAGCCCAGAGGCCCTAGCTGGACTTGCTGGGCAGATTAAGCCCAGAGATTCTTCCTGAGCTGTGCACACAGGCTCGGCAGCCCCAAGACTCTGGCTGGACTATGCACGCAGTATAGGCCCGGGGTCCCGGGCTCAATTCAGCTTGCAGTGTGGGTCCATAGTCCCTGGCTGAGCTCGATGAACAATTCTGCCCAGGAGACTCGGGTGGAGCTCGGCATGCAGTTTAGAGCCAGAGTCCCTAACCATGCTTGCCAGTCAGATTGGGCCCAGAGACGCTAGTAGAGCTTTTGGCACAGTCCCGGCTCTAAGACTCTGGTTGGACACAGTGTGCAGTTTGAATCCAGGATTCCTGGCTGAGCTGCACGGATGGTTCGGGCATGAGTCAATAATAGACCACAGCACGCAGTTTGGCCAAACACCCCTAGCTGAGCGTGGTGAGCAGTCCCAGCCCAAAAATTCTGGCTGGACTCTGTGTGCATTTTGAGCCCAGAATTCCTAACTGAGCTCGACAGATGGTTCAGGCCCTGAGATTCTAGCTGAGCTCGGAGGGTGGTTCGGGCCCAATGTCCCTGGCTGGACTTGGCAGGGAACCCAGAAGGCTGTGGATACCTTGGCCTGACCCAATGCTCATCCAGAGACCCAGAACGATTGCAGGACCCACAGCACAGGGGAGCTGAGGATCACTGGCTGTGAGAGCCCAAACGACAGGGCTAACCTCCTGCCATCCACAACAGTGAAACATCAGAGCTTCCAGCCTACAAAAATCGTGAGAAAACAAGTGAATCTATCATCAGACTCCCTCCATCCATTTCGGGAAGCTACCCAACAAAAACAAAGCCGGCAAGATGTCTAAAGGACAGAGTAAAAGCATACACAAAAAAACCCAAAACAACATGGCGTCTCCAGTTTCCAGCTATCCCAAAGAAAACAACCCAGAGAGCTCATATACAATGGAAATACAAGAAAATGATCTCAAATCCTTAGTAACTAGGATGATAATGGAGGAAACAAATAAAATTTGTAATCAAATACAGGAAGACGCAGCCAAACAGGTGAGAGACATAAAAGAAGCACATAGAGTGGAACTGGAAAAATTTAAGGAAAATGCAAACAACCATATGAAATAAATAAATAAAATGGTTCAAGCTCTGAAGACCTATAAAGAGGCAATGGAAGAAACTCAGGAATATACAAAAAATCAGGTGAAAGAAATAAAAAAATCAGTTCAAGATCTGAAGACGAAAATGGATTCAATGATAAACACACAGACAGAAGAAAAAACGAGAACGTGAGACCTCAGAGAAGAAGGCGAGCAACACAGAGGTGAGCTTTTCTAACAGAATCCAAGAGACAGAAGAACGAATCTCAGGTCTAGAAGATACAATCACAATCTTGAGGCAACCATTAAAGATAATGCCAAATCTGGAAAACTCCTGACACAAAACATCCAAGAAATTCAGGACACCATGAACAGAAGAAATCTGAGGATAATAGGCATTGAGGAAAGAGAAGATATAAGACTCCAAGGCCCAGAAACTATTCTCAACAAAATCATAGAAGAAAATTTCCCCAACCTAAAGAAAGAGATACCTATAAACATACAAGAGGCCTACAGAACACCAAATAGAATTGACCAGAAAAGGAAAACTGCCCATCACATAATAATCAAAACACAAAACATACAGAACAAAGAAAAAATATTAAAAGCTGCAAGGAAAAAGGGCTAAATAACATTCAATGGCTAACCTATCAGAATTACACCAGACTTCTCAACAGAGACCATAAAAGCCAGAAGAGCCTGGACAGAGATCCTGCAAACCCTAAGAGACCACAGATGCCAGGCCAGACTACTTTACCCAGCAAAACTATCAATAACCATTGATGGAGAAAACAAAATATTCCATGACAAAAACAAATTCAAACAGTACCTATCCACAAATCCAGCTTTGCAGAAGGTACTAGAAGGAAAACTCCATCCCAAAGGGTCAAGCTACAACCAAAACTACTCAGGAAATAGGTAACTATACCATGGCAAAAACACAACTACACAAACACTCAATTGTAAACAACATCAAAATTAAGACTCTTAACAGTCACTGGTCGTTAATATCTCTCAACATCAATGGTCTTAATTCTCCAATAAAAAGACATAGACTAACTGAATGGGTGCATAAACAAGATCCAACATTCTTCTGCATTCAAGAAACACATCTCACCTATAACGATAGGCATTACCTCAGGGTAAAAGGTTGGAAAAAAATATTCCAAGCAAATGGTCACAAGAAGCAAGCAGGCGTAGCCATTTTAATATCAAACAAAATAGACTTTCAACCAAAATTAATCAAAAGGGATGCAGAAGGACACTTCATACTCATCAAAGGTAAAGTCAATCAAGATGACATCACAATTCTGAACATCTATGCTCCCAATACAAGGGCACCCACATTTGTAAAAGATCTGCTAAAAAAACTTAAACCACACATCGATCACCACACAACAATAGTGGGAGACTTCAACACCCACTCTCACTGAAGGATAAGTCATTGAAACAGAAACTAAGCCGAGAAATAACATCATTAACCAATGCCATGGGTCAAATGGATCTAACAGATATCTATAGAACCTTTCACCCAAACAAGAAAGAATATACCTTCTTCTCTGCACCCCATGGAACCTTCTCCAAAATTGATCACATCGTAGGTCACAAAGCAGGCCTCAACAGATACAAGAGGACTGAAATAATACCTTGTATCCTATCAGATCACCATGCTCTTGGACTGTAATTCAACAACAACAGAAACAACAAAAAGGCTACATGTACGTGGAAACTAAACAACTCTCTGCTAAATGACACATGGGTCAGGGAAGAAATAAATAAAGAAATCAAGGAGTTTCTGAAATTCAATGAAAATGAGGGAACAACATACCCAAATTTGTGGGATACATTGAAAGCAGTGTTAAGAGGAAAATTCATAGCACTAAGTGCATTTAAAAAGAAATTGGAAACATCGCACATAAGAAACTTAACAAAACAGCTGGAAGCCCTAGAAAAAAAAGAAGCAGAAACACCCAAAAGGAGTAGACGTCTGGAAATAATCAAACTCAGGGCTGAAATTAACAAAGTAGAAAGTAAGAAAACAGTCCAAAGGATCAACAAAACCAAGAGCTGGTTCTTTGAGAAAATCAACAAGATAGACAAACTGTTTGCCAAACTAACTAAAAGGCAGAGAGACAGTATCCAAATCAACAAAATCAGAAATAAAAAGGGAGACATAACAACAGACACTGAAGAAATACAGAGAATCATAAGATCCTACTTCGAAGGCATATATGCCACAAAATTTGAAAATCTAAGGGAAATGGACGATTTTCTTGATCAATTTCACTTGCCAAAGTTGAGTGAAGAACAGATAAACAAGCTAAATAGTCCCATTTCCCCTACAGACATAGAAGCAATCATTGATAGTCTCCCAACCAAAAAAAGCCCAGGGCCAGATGGTTTCAGTGCAGAATTCTACCAGACCTTCAAAGGCGAGCTAATACCGATACTCTTTAAGCTACTCCAAAACATAGAACTGGATGGAACATTACCAAATTCATTCTATGAGGCCATAGTCACATTGATACCTAAACCTCACAAAGACTCAACAAAGAAAGAGAATTTCAAACCAATTTCTCTTATGAACATCGATGCAAAAATACTAAATAAAATTCTTGCAAAATGAATACAAGAACACATAAAGGATATCATTCATGATGACCAAGTAGGCTTCATTCCAGGCATGCAGGGATGGTTTAATATATGGAAATCCATCAATGTAATCCACCATATAAACAAACTGAAAATAAAAAAACCACATGATCATCTCTTTAGATGCAGAGAAAGCATTTGATAAAATCCAACACTCATTCATGTTTAAAGTTTTAGACAGATCGGGGATACAAGGTACTTTCCTCAATATAATAAAGGCTATATACAGCAAGCCAATAGCCAAAATCAAAGTAAATGGTGAGATACTCAAAGAAATTCCTCTAAAATTAGGAACAAGGCAAGGCTGCCAACTCTCTCCATATCTCTTCAATATAGTACTCGAAGTTCTAGCCAGAGCAATAAGACAACAAAAGGAGATCAAGAGTATCCAAATGGGAAAGGAGGAAGTCAAACTATCCCTACTTGCAAATGATATGATAGTGTACATAAGTGACCCTCAAAATTCCACCAGAGAACTCCTACAGCTGATAAACACTTTCAGCAATTTGGCTGGATACAAAATTAACTCAAAAAAGTCTGTAGCCTTCCTATACACAAATGACAAGCTTGTAGAGGAAGAAATTAGGAAAGCCATACCCTTCACATTAGCCACAAGCAATATAAAATATCTAGGAGTTACTCTAACTAAGCAAGTGAAGGACTTGTTTGAAAAAAATTTCAAAACTCTGAAGAAGGAGATTGAAGATGACATGAGAAGATGGAAGGATCTTCCTTGCTCATAGATAGGGAGAATTAACATAGTAAAAATGGCCATCTTACCAAAAGCAATCTACAGATTCAATGCAATCCCTATCAAAATTCCTACACAATTTTTAAAGACATTCAAAGTTCAATTCTGAACTTCATATGGAAAAACAAAAAACCCAGAATAGCAAAAACGGTCTTGTACAATAAAAGGTGCTGCGTAGGAATCTCCAAACCTGATATCAAATTGTACTATAAAGCAATAGTAATTAAAACAGCATAGTACTGGCACAGCAACAGGCTGGTTAATCAGTGGAATCGAATCGAAGACCCAGATATGAATCCACAAACATATGGTCACTTGATTTTTGACAAAGAGCCAAATCCATTCAATGGAAAAAGGATAGCATCTTCAACAAATGGTGCTGGTCTAACTGGATGTCTATGTGTAAAAAAATGCAACTGGACCCATATTTGTCATCTTGCACAAAACTCAAATCCAAGTGGATTAAAGACCTCAACATAAAACCAGAGACACTAAGTCACTTAGAAGAAAAAGTGGGGAAGAGCCTGGAACATATTGGCACAGGAGACAACTTCCTGAACAGAACACCAACAGCCCAGGCCTTAATGTGAACAATTAATAAATGGGACCTCATGAGGCTGAGAAGCTTCTGTAAGGCTAGAGACACGGTCAAGAGAACAAAGCGACAGCCTACAGACTGGGAAAAGATCTTCACCAACCCTACATCTGACAAAGGTCTAATATCCAAAATATATAAAGAACTCAAGAAATTAAACACCACCAAACCAAATAACCCAATTGAGAAATGGGGCTTGGAAGTAAACAGAGAATTCTCAACAGAAGAATATCAAATGGCTGAGAAACACTTAAAGAAATGCTCAACCTCCTTAGTCATCAGAGAAATGCAAATCAAAA
>OU015753.1:67038639-67073731 GCA_907169655.1 Acomys percivali | reverse complement strand
TAAACAGAGATTCTCAACAGAAGAATATCAAATGGCTGAGAAACACTTAAAGAAATGCTCAACCTCCTTAGTCATCAGGGAAATGCAAATCAAAACAACTCTGAGATTCCATCTTACACCCATCAGAATGGCTAAGATAAAAAACTCAAGCGACACCACATGCTGGAGAGGATGTGGGGAGAGAGGAACACTCCTTCATTGCTGTTGGGAATGCAAACTAGTACAACCACTTTGGAAATCTATCTGGTGCTATCTCAGAAAACTGGGAATAGGGCTTCCTCAAGACCCAGCTATTCCACTCCTTGGAATATACCCAGAAGATGCTCCAGCACACAGCAAGAAAATTTTCTCAGCCATGTTCATAGCAGCCTTATTCATAATAGCCAGATCATGGAAACAGCCTAAATGTCCCTCATTAGAAGAATGGATAGAGAAACTGTGGTACATATACACTATGGAATACTACTCAGCTATTAAAAACAAGGAATTCTCGAAATTTGTGGATAAATGGATTGAGCTAGAAATGATCATAATGAGTGAGTTAACCCAGAAGCAGAAAGACTCAAATGGTATATACTCACTTATATCTGCATACTAGCCCAAGGGGCATGTCCCATGAAAGCCTTCCCTTACCAGGAAACTGGGACAGAGGGGAGGACATCCTATTGGGACTCTAGATTAGAGAACAATGGGAGCATAGCAGTGTAGAAGGATCCTGTGGGTCCTAGAAACCTACAAGTAGAACATTATGATAGGCAGATTTGGGCCAAGCGGTCCCGCTCAAACTAAGGTACTAGCCAAGGACAATACAGGCGGTAAAATTTAAACCCCTACCCTGATCTAGCCCATGGACTGGACAGTCTCCACACTTGAGTGGAGAGAGGGATTTGACTTTCTCATGTACTCTTGTGCCTCATATTTGACTATGTTCCCTGGAGGGGGAGACCTAGTGGCACTCAGAGGAAGGACAACAGGTCACCAAGGAGAGACCTGATACCCTATGAGCATATACAGGGGGAGGAAATCCCTCTCATGAACAGTCATAGGGGAGGGGAATAAGGGGAAAATGGGAGGGAGGGGAGAATGGGAGGATACAAGGGATGGGATAACCATAGAGATGTAACAAGAATAAATTAATAAAAAATAAAAAATAAAAAAAAGAGTTGTTAATGGATCAGTAAAAATGGTTCTGAGTGACCAACAGAAACAGCTCCTGGAAAAAAAAAGAAGAAAAAAAGCAGCTTCAAAAATGAAAAAAACAACAACAGAAATCTAAAATGTAATGTGTACACTAGGTGTCTATTGGTCTGTGCCTGAATAAACCACTCTTTAGATTATGAGAATCTTAATCTCAGGTTCATGGGGTGGAAGGGTGCGACTTGTGGGTATATCTTTTAAGCTATTTTCTTGAGTACTTATATATCCCAGCCTTCTCCACCCCAATCCCTTCTATCCCCCAACTGTTAGAAGACCCTGGTGCTGTCAGGGATGTAGTGGTGGGGAATACCACAGAAGAGGGAGTGAGAGTGGTAATAGGAAGATAAGAGCAAGGGGATTACAATCAGGATGTAATGTCAGTAAATTATAATTAAAAGAAAAAAAGAGCCTGGTAACATGGCAGCCATAAAAATAAAGGCACTGACCTTTTAATATTTTAAAGCTTAGGCCTTAACTGGGCAGGCTCTCAATTAGCTTATCTAAGCTAACCCAACTGCTTACCTCCAACCTGCCACATGGCTAGCTATACCTTCCAGGCTCCTGGTCATGTCTGCTTGCTCCTCGTGAAAAAGCCTTATTTTTTCTTTTTCACAGAGTACCTTTCTCCCTATTAGGAAGTCTCACTTTCTACTTATATCCTGGCTGTTGGTTGTGAGATTTTTATTTAAGATAATCAGAGAATGTCATATGTAAGTTAGGAAAAAGCAGAGACACACTTGTACACAGTGTACAGGTCTTAGCTAAGGTTCTATTGCTGTGAAGAGACACCATGACCAAAGCAACTCTTGTAAAGGCAAAAATTTAATTAAGGCTGGTTTACAGTTTCAGAGGTTCACTCCATTATTGTCATGGTGGGAAACATGGCATTATGCAGACAGACTTGGCATTGGAAGAGCCAGGAGTTATACATCTTGGTTCACAGGCAGCCAGACTTCCATGCTGACTGGGGACAGAGCATAGGAGATTTCAAAACACCTACACAGCTCTTCCAATAAGGCCATACCTCCTAATAGTGACATTGCCTATGGCTAAACAGTCAAACACATAAACCTATGTGGGGCGGCCACCTATTCATACCACCACAGTACCTCAACACCCAACAATAGGTAGGTGAGGAAGAAGAGGGGAAAGGGAATCTAGACCTGTTTAGATTGCTCCCTGCTAATTAGGGGCCTCAGGTTCCTAATGACAAGTCCAATCTTCTTTATCAGAATGAATATTCAGCAAACCCAGCAATCCAGCAATCCAGTAATCCAGCCATAGCAAATGCAGCAGCAGGAGCCACAACAGCAGGGGCAGCAGCAGGGGGAGCAGCAGCCACCACAGGCTGTCTCAGGGCTCTCCCATTTATATACCCTCTCAGGAGTTCCCAGACAGAATTAAGCTATTTGCAGCTGTCAAATATCCTGTCCTTACCCAGGCGTGGTGGCTCAGGCTTTTAATCCCAGCACTCTGAAGGAAGGCACAGGCAGGTCGATCTCTGTGAGTTCGAGCCCAGCCTGGTCTACAAAGTGAGTCCAGGACAGCCAAGGCTACACTGAGAAACTCTGTCTTGAAAAACAAAACAAAACAAAAACCCTGCCCTTGTCAGAGCACAAGACACATTATTGTTAGCTTCTGAGGACAATCTGAAGCAGTGCCATATCCCACAGCTGGGATTAAAACAAAAACACATTTACATAACATATCTGGGCTTGTTAAAAAAGAAACCAAAACTCTCACTACCCTGACATACATTTGAACTCACAGAGTCTGTGGAAGCATGCACCGGGCTGCACACGTTCAACCTAGAAGAGTTCCAGAACTAAGAGGCAGAAGTGGACATGGCCTCCCATAACTAAGCATGAAGTTACCTCCAACTGACATTCTCTGACAAAGGAATTGTTTGTTCCAATGGAGTCTCACTGCTATATTATCTATACTTAAGGGATAGGCTCATGCTCAGTACTATTTGGTAAAAACAAAACAAGTCAATGGTGTTTTTATAGATATTCTGTCTCATATTGCTTTGTTTGAGTATTCTGTTTATTTTTTGACTGGTCTTTTGCTTGTATGCTGTGGTTTCTAATTTTGTGTTTTTATGTTTTTATTGGCGTGTTTTTTGTTTTGTTTTGTTTTGTTTGTTTGCTTTCTAAAGAGATAGAGAAAAATGTGTCAGTGGAGTTGAGTGGGTAAGGAAGTGGGGGAGATCTGTGAAAGAAAAATCATGATCAAAGTATGGTTTAAATATTCTAAGTATTAAAAAAAAACCCAGATGATTAAGTCAATGTCAACATAAAAGTCTCCTTTATGCCTGTGTTCCCAAAACCATGGCCCACATTGCTCTGTGAAAGTTCAGACTTGGCAACTAGCACAATAAATTGATGATTTCCAGCTATTATTAGTGCTGTGACAAATTAATTTCCCTTACTTTCTTCATATTCACCCACAAGAAGATAAGGAAAGACCATCACTGCAAGTTTGGGGTTAGCTCAGACTACATAATGAGGTACAGCTACATAATGAGGTATAACCTGGGCTATATAATGAGGTACAACTAGTCTTACTCAGTTATATAGTGGAGTCTTCTCTAAAGTTCAAATACAAGATCAAAGGATGCAAGAAAAAAGGAAAGGAGAAGAGAAAAACAATAGACGAAGAGAGAAGAGAACTCCTCAGGAAATGGGACTTCTTCCTAAGTTCCATCACAATGTGCTCCCTCATGTGAAAACCAGCTAGATGGCACTCACTGGGACAGTGATGTGTGTGAACATTGTGGAGCTGAGGAACAGTGCTTCACAACAAGAGTGGCAAGTGTGTAGTCTAAACAGAAGATAAAAATCAAACAGAGAAAACCACAACATGATTTCAAACATGTGAAGGGAGCTGCTGTTGCTGAGCACTGGTTATAGCCGCCCAGCATCTGTCTTCCCAGCTCCTTCAGATTGCTTGCCAACTATGAGAACCACAGGAATTGACTGCAGGCACATAAAACTCTGGACAGGGCATGGTAATCTTTGCCACAAAATTAATGGGCTGTTCTGGAAAACCTCACCTTCAGGAGACTTTCACTGTGCTTGAATGTGCTCTGATTTTCTTCCTGAGATGCCTGGTCAGCAGAAATCCATATAGTTGCATAGCAGGCGACAGAGGACTTGCAATTCTCACATTGAAAGTGTAGAAAGCAACTACACAACACTGTTTGTTTCTCATATTTTTCTTACAGGCTCTTATAAATAGGACTCTCATGCTGTCTTTTTCTTTTCCCAGAAAATATCTCCATTCCCAACTCAGATTTTCCAGACATTTAGTATCAAGGTACTAGGCCGTTGTTAAATGATAGGTTCAACCATCAAAAAGGAAGCCTACGCTCCCACACTCTGATTTTTAATGTGTCCTGTTGTTTGGTTAAATAAGTAGAAGAGTTTACATCTTCTCTTTGAGTTTCTACAAAAGAAACTGTCTCCTGGTTTCATTATCAAGTAGACGCAAACAGTTAAAAGATAGATAAGTGGTTGATATAGGGTCTATGATAGATAATAGATGATAGAAACATATAAGGTAAACAACTTATAGAAAGAAGATAGATATGGACATATTCAAAACAGAGTTATGTTTCAGGTTAAAAAAAAAAAAAGCTCATCATCAGTCAATTGGAAGTAGCCAATTCATGAAAGTGTTCCCAAGTAGGATAAATCCCCCAGCCTACAGCCAATCCAGTACAGTCTGTACTTTGATTTTGTTTGGCTTATAAATCTCACATCTCATATTTTTGGGCTGAGCTTCAAGAACGTCTCTTTTTTTAAAAAAAAAACTTCTACCTTCAAGAATCACTTAGTGCAAATCATTTCTGGAACATTTCCATAAAATTTCAATTTTAACATTGCTATATGAGAGTGTCCCATCCACTGAAAAATACCTTAGAAAATTGAAGTTTAAAACCCAACAAAATAAAGATACTAAAACCCAAGTTTTATGTACTTTTGGGGTCTTCAAGTGTGGCCACACATATTCTTCAAAATTCAAAAAAAAATTAATAAGGTATGGACAGAACAAATTATAGCCAAACAAACACCTTTATCATAACACTCTAGCTGAGGACTTTTTTCTCTTTTTTCTCCACTGAGAAAAGCCCTTTGAAGAAAATTTAAGAATTACGGCCATTAATATAAACATATTATTCAGTTAAACCATTTATTTATTTACTGGTATATTCTCAACATCTGGAAATGTGTTGGTCATTTAGCAAATTATTAATCCCTATTAAGTTCAATATGTAAATTACTAGTTGCATCGACTTATTTTGTCTCCAACTTGAATAAATCTGAATCATGCAATAATTTATACACCAAATATTAAACACACCACCTTTACTACGAGGCAAAATTTTAAATTATCTTGTGGTGTTGTCTAGCTTCTTGATGACAGCTCACTTGAGTCATCTATGCTACTACTCAATTGCATTTAAACTTCCATTGCATCATTGCTAAACTTCCATTGCTAAGATTTCCAATCTCTTTTACTGAGTATTGTTTTGGCTTCCATTTCAATCCCCTCTTTTTCATAGAGATAGGATTTGGATACTGCACATCAAACAGACTGCCTGGTTTGCTATCTTGCTAGAGATATAAGCTTCTCATGTTTAGAAAATCAATAACAAAAGCAAAACAAAACAATGACAACAACAACAACCAGTTCATACAAAGTTTCTCTGAACTGCACAGTTTTCAAAAGCAGTGATTTTTGCTTTATTTAATTCATACATCAAGTACAACTTAGGGACTATAATAACATTAGTCAAATGCTGTTGGAATAAAAATCATTGGTTATTTTAACAAATTTCCTGTCTGGAATATGACACACTACAGAATTTGGTATTTTGGTTCTGCAAGTAAGAGAAAAGAAGTAACTGTGAAAGTTTTAAATGAGTGTGTAAATTCAAACAAACAAAAAAACTATTAAAAATTCAATTTAGCCTAGCAACCACAGATCAGTGTGCCATGTTTCTTGGCTTCTATGTGTAAAAGCACAATCTTATAGAATTCAGCAAGCAATTTTAGTTTACATAAGTAAACTCAATAAAATCTGAGTGAAGTAATCCAGCTGATCCATCCTTTCGTAGAGGAATTTACAGTAAAAAGCCTTGGATTGTTATTCTGATGGAGACACGTGCACTCAAGCAGTGCTTTCTGTCTCTATGTACTTAAGGCACTGTGTGAAAAGCATGGGTACTTAAATAGGATTGGTTGTGTTAAACTAGGCTGTCACATCTCTGGTTTTGACAACTAAAACAGTTAATGATGAGCCACACTATTCAGTCACTGTAGTCCTGAAATGATTGACTTTACTTCCTCAAAACAAGCTCCTGCAGCTCCTCAATTATGGTTTGGCATGTGTGAATGAAAGCCTCATGAAGGACTTATGACTACATAATTTAGGTGCAAAAGAATAGCAGTTATGGCCTCTAGACCCTTATCATTACACTGCATTTCCTGTGGTTATTCTGCAGTAACTGGATCACCAGCTCTTAAAACATCTCATCGAAATAAAACCTTGAAAGGTATCAATCACAAAACCAAGATGTTTGTCTTTGTGTGTGTGGAGACTTTAGAGGTTATCTAGCAAGCCCTGGCCTTTTGGAAGTAGTATGCTATACAGGGGCCATATACTAAAATAGTTAATTAGAGAAAAGACGTCTGCAGTGTTTTCCAGTTTTGCAATGACAGTGCGTTACCGTCCATTCTACCTTCAAGGTGAAATAGCTTTGCATATATACCTTCTTAAGGAATTCGCAAAAACTATGGCCCAGTTGTTAAATTTTCAGTATAAAACCCCTTTAAACAGTAATGAAGGATAAGCATATCGTAAGTTGATATTTCCTGGAGTAATATATTTAACTTACTCTTGACAGCACACTTTAACAATATTATCCAATTCATAAAGTCTATCAGTTCCTCATTGTCAAACCAACAAACAAAATCAACTTTGTATTTTGTTAGAAATATCAGAAAGTATTTATTGTAATTTTCAAGGTATACATTATTTCAACTAAAATACAAGCACCAACACACATATGCATATGAAATCCTCCTTCTAATCCTAAAATAGTTTTAGGAGAAAGTGAGACTGTTGTGCCCAAATTTTGAAGAGACTCCCTGAACAGACCACCAAATGCCAAATACAACAGCAAGCAAGTCTTTATTGCACATTTGAACCTGACCACCCCTCCTATGCACTGACACAGCAGATACAGGGAGATGGCCTCAATCTCAATTGAGAGGGTTTTTTAAAATAGGCTTTAGACAAAGAAATGTGTTTTATAGTATATGATTGGATGGCATTTGGGCAGAAAAGCTGCAAGCAGGGAGTTAAAACCTTGGCGTTTCAGGGTTGGGTAATAGGCATAGGGGCAAGTTGACCTATAGAAAAGATTGCTTGAAGCAGTCATGGGGGCGTTAGGAATGTTGGCCTGGCTTCTCCTAATTGGTTGTTGCTATGTGCCAGACAACCTGCAGGTCAGCTTGACCAGCAGAGAGTATATTTGGACTTTCCCAAGGTGAGCTGGTTATATTGCTAGGGAATATTTTTCTGTTTAGACCAGTTGTGTGTTTTTTTTTTTTTTTTTTTTTTTTTTTTTTTTTTTTTTCTGGAGTCTGGGTTCAGCAATTGTCCAGGTTTAACACAAAATGAAGTTTCTTTTTCACAATGGAGTCTTTACAAGGTCCTTACAAGGCAAAAGCAGATAATAGCAGAAAACCTCACTAAAGCACAAAAGAATGATAATTATTCTTGTCTCATGAAGCAAAACTTGCCTTATTTTGACTGACAACCACATCTTTGTTCAGTGTCCTGGAGAAGATTGGACTTAGTGGTTGTAAATATCATTGATGAGTAGGAAGTATGCCTTCGCTAATCACACGGACAAAGGGGGATTTTGTAAAAGGAATGTTAAAAGACTAGACTGGAAGTGTTTCTCCAGAAGTAACAATATTAGGGAAGAATCACCCATAATCACTTACCAGGAAACTGGGACCGAGGGGAGGACATCCTATTGGGACTCTAGATGAGAGAACCATGGGAGAATAGCAATGTAGAAGGATCCAGTGGGTCCTAGAAACCTACAAGTAGAACATTATGAAAGGCAGATTTGGGCCAAGGGGTCCCGCTCAAACTAAGGCACTAGCCAAGGACAATACAGGCGGTAAAATTTAAACCCCTACCCAGATCTAGCCCATGGACAGAACAGTCTCCACACTTGAGTGGAGAGAGGGATATGACTTTCTCATGTACTCTGGTGCCTCACATTTGACTATGTTCCCTGGTGGGGGAGACCTAGTGGCACTCAGAGGAAGGACAGCAGGTCACTGAGAAGAGACTTGATACCCTATGAGCATATACAAGGGGAGGTAATCCCTCTCAGGAACAGTCAAAGGGGAGGGGAATAAGGGGAAAATGGGAGGGAGGGAAGAATGGGAGGATACAAGGGATGGGATAACCATTGAGATGTAACAAGAATAAATTAATTAAAAATAAAATAAAATAAAATAAATAAGTTAAAAAAAGTGGAGGGTTTGAATGTGGGCCTCCCTAAAAACTACTGCTATCCTCAGAGTTCACTGCAGAGCTCTCATGTGTGCTAAGATAGAACACACCCTCATTTGGAGACTACTTTTTATAAACTTTGAGTTACTTTCTAAATTTGAGAAACATATCTTATTTAGAGCAACTTTAGAAACATTCATTCAGCATACTTACTTGACAAACATCATTCTTAGTGCTTGCGTTGATTGTCATGGTATATCATAGTTGCCATATAATACTTGCTCGTTCTTCCTCTGAGAAAGATTTATTTCTACTCAGATTGACCATGCGACATACTGTCTTATTTTTCAACATGACTTACTTTGATTAAAAAATAGCGAATAAGGCAGCACTACTCCCAATTTTCTGAGAAAGTGCCAGATTGATTTCCAAACTGGTTTAACAAGTTCACACTCACAGCAGCAGTGGAGGAGTGTTCCCCTTTCTCTACAACCTTGCCAGGATGTACTCTAACTTGAAATTTTTATCTCAGCCATTCTGATAGTTGTAAGGTGGAATCTCAGAGTCGTTTTAACTAGCATTTCGCTAATGACTAGGGACGTTGACCATATCCTTAAGTGTTTCTTAGCCATTCGATATTCCTTTGTTTAAAATTCTCTGTTTAGCTTTGTATCCCATTTTTTAATTGGATTATTTAGTTTGGTGGTGTTTAATTTCTTGAGTTCTTTATATATTTTGGGTATTAGCCCTTTGTCAGATGTAGGGTGTGTGAAGATACTTTCCCGGTCTGTAGGCTGTCATTTTGTTCTGTTGATGGTATCCTTTGCCTTACAGGATCCTTTTAGTTTCATGAGGTCTCATTTATTAATTGTTGATCTTAGAGGCTGACCTATTGGTATTCTGTTCAGGAAATTGTTTCCTGTGCTAATAAGTTCAAAGCTCTTTCCCACTATTTCTTCTCACAGATTTAGTGTGTCTGGTTTTATGTTGAGATCTTTAATCCATTTTTCCATTACTTCCTTTTTCCCCTCACATCCTCTGTGTTATGCTATCTCCTTCTAAACACACCAATCTAAGTATCCTACACTAGCATCCACATATCAGTAAACATGCACGGTTTGTCTTTTTGGATCACACAGTATAATATTTAATCTACTTTCCTGCAAATTTCATATTGCTTTATAGTTAAATAAAATTCCATGTGTACAAGTATTCCATTTTCATTTCCCATTTAGCAGTTGATGAAGATCTAGGCTATTTAAATATTTTAGCTACTGTGAAGAGTACAGCCATGAACATAGATGAACATGTATCTGTAATAAAACATACTTCTTTGGGTATATGTCCAGAAATAGTATAGTTAGATCAAAACTAAAAATAGATCTGCCATAAACAAAAATGTTTCTTTTAATGTCTTGTGTGCTTCCTAAATTGTAGGCTTGTTTAAATCTTATTTTAGAATTCTCTATTCTTTTATGCTAAAAATTCTGTCCTAAACTCATGAATATTAGATGACTCTGATGTACTGTCATTATACTCCTAAAGAGTTTGTCCTGTTAGAATCAGAAGAATCAAGAGCATGCAAGTTATACAGTCCTCTCTTCATCATGTATTATGGATTTCTGCAATGGGTGTATGTGGAATACCATATCCTAACTTAAGAGCCCTTGTAATTAATATTTTATTTGAGAGTAGTGTGACCATATGTCTGTTAATGACATAAACATTAGTGACACTGAGTGAGACCAAGGACAGCCATTTTAAAAACATTCTAGAAGTCAATGGAAAAGACTAACACGTAGAGCAAATTTAAAACATATGTACATTTACACATATGCATGACAATTAGTGAAATTGTGTGTGTCGGGGGGAGACAGAGAGACAGAGAGAGAGACAGTTTAATGTAATGATAGACATGTAAAACAAATCATTGCTTTAATGTATATATAACATACTTTGAATGATTTCAGGTGACAATTTACATAGAATGCTAAAGCTTAAAACTACATTTGAAAATTTAGTTCCTGACCCTGAAACTCGTAACTACATGTGATTGACAATTACATGCAATTGAAAAAATTGAAGATTTTTAGAATAAGTTAAGAAATAAATGATCAGAATGTCACATTGTTGCATTAAGTGATTTTTACATGGATAGAAACATTGTCTCTGCTCTAAATTGGCCAAGACAACATATTATCTTTAAACTTATCTGTGAAAGGATCAATTTCTGCTTTTTGGATTTTTAGCTTTACTACCTAAATTCAAATACTTTCAGAAACTGTTTTTTTTTCCTGTGTGTACATAGTAACAGCAGCACTAGAAATGAGAAACAGCAAAAATAGTATAGTTTTAACCAGCAATCCAATTAATTATATTTGATATTTTCTTAATAAATAAGTAAAAATGAAATGAAATAGTAGAAAGGACATTTTCTTTCTTTGCTATGTGTCATTTACTCCTTCATACAAATATAGGTCAATTGAAACCTACATCCTGAGTTGGTTCAAACCTTTCCCAGACCTGCTTCCTTACTAGCAAATATATTGTTCTGAAGCACATAAGCTGTTTACTGAGTATTTTCTCTTTTTAACATGCTTGTATTCTATAACAATGCCTCATTTGGTTTACTTACAATGTAACTTCATTTACAGGATATCAAAAGGCATGTATGCCACAGCAACTCTTTCACACTGTATTCTGTGTTTATGGAGTAAAGTTTTGTTGACATACTCAGATGAAGTTTACTGACTTTCACCACTATTTCTGTGTTAGAATGTATAAAAACAGCTCATTGTATTTAACCATTCTCATGGTGACAGATATTTGGATATGTTTATTACAGGTTTATGGTGTTATAACCAATCCTATTCATATTTTTGTATGGTCCCTCTAATATATTGCTAGAAATTTCTATACTATATATTTGCCACGGAAATTGTTTGGTTATAAAATGTGTATGTGTTCAAATCCACACTGTAATGGAATAACATTTTTATGTGGGATTACTAAGCAAACTCTACAAAATATGTAGCCATGTACACCAATTATTATTCATATCACTGCAAATATTAAATATTAGTCAATGTGGCATTTTTTGTGCTACTAGGCATAAAGTGAAGTCCATTGTGGCATATTTTGAAATACCACAGTTGCTTTCAGCAGCATATATTTTTCTCTCCTATACACAGTGCTTAGATTTTCTTTATTTTTTTTTTATAGTTTAATATATTTTAGTAGCAAACTTACAGGAACAGCACAAAGACGGACAACATTAAAAATATTTAATTGAACGAAGGACAACTCAGAAAAATATAATGAATGGATGGAATCTACTGTATGATGAAATTACTACAAGCATCATTTAGTTGCTGCCAATAAGAAATTTACTTATTTTTTTTAATTCAAAATGCTGGCATTGTCCAAAAAATTTTAACAGGTTTATGTATAATTGTTATAAAGCTGAATTATTGAAATGTGTTCACTGAAACATTTTGCTTGCATTAATGCTTCACATCTTGCATTTATATTAAAAATTCACACACAAATGAAAAAGGAAAACTGCCAATATATGATTTCTATCCCCTATTTTTCCATTCACAATCTATACTCAGGGACCTTTGACCCCATGGAAAAAATACCTAACATTCAGAACTAGAGATAACAGAAAGAGGGAAAAATTTTTTTTGAGAATGAAATGTTTCCCATCAGAGTGCACTCTAAGGCACGTTCTCCTCGTATGCGGCTTGCTAGCCGGATATTTTTTTAGCATAATTGTTAAATGTTTGGCATGGATAGCACACAGGTTGTTATCTTCAAAAAGACCAACCCTAGCCTCCTACAAAGCACCAGTACTGCACTCTGGAAGCGCACATCTGTTTTGAAGTCTTGAGCAATTTATTGCACCAAACGCTCGAGGAGGAGCTTGCAAATAAGAAATTCAGCAGACTTATGATAGCGTCTGATTTCATGGAGTGCCACAGTTCCAGGCCTCTGTCAATGAGGTTTCTTCACTCCTACAGTACAGGGCACACTCTTGCAAGCAGCTTTTGTAGCCAGTTGTTTCCTGGGTGCTTTATCACCAGTGGATTTGCGGGCAATCTGCTTTGTAGGAGCCATGGTAAGGGCACCTCCACACCTACCCCTCTTCTCCTTTGGCTGGTGCTCGGCAAGTGAGAAGCTGTGCAGGCATTAGAGGGCAGCTGTGGCTTGGCGAAGGCTGCAAACACAATTGATTTTCCATGGATGACCTGCTGGAACACATGAAAGGGACGGACCTGCAGATTCAAAGATTAAGAATCTCCTTGACACACAGCAACAATGGGATATCGGACAGCAGTCCCAGTGAGGATCCAGTACCGATAGCGTAGGCCTCCAACCAGACCCATGAATTGTAGCAATGAACATTTGAAACTAAACATATGTGGACAAAAGGCTATACTGCGTGATACACTACAACTTCTGTGACAAGATTTATTGTTTGTCTGTTTGTTTTCTTTTACTGGGGGAAGGAGAGGGATTTTGGTGCATGACGTGTAAATCATAGACATTCAGTAAAAGTAAAAAAAAAACAAAACAAAACAAAACAAAAAAAAGGAAAGAGTTATGGAAGAATAAGGAGATAGAAGGACCAAGAGGGCCCAGGAACTCCACAAGAAGATCATCAAGGCTGGCAGATCTGGACGGGGCAGGGGCGGGGGGAGTGGGAGTAGGGCTGTTCCTGCAACAGTTGTTGCACCAACAAAAGACAATGCACGCGGTAAACTAGACCACTATTTCTGCTCATTCTCTGTGTTGTGGGGAGAGCAGGGACTGACTCTGACATGAACTCTGGTGTCCCCTCTTTGACCACTTCCCCTTGGTGGGGAGCTCTGGTGGCACTCAGAGGAAGGCGAAGCAGGCTATCCGGATGACACCTGATAGGCTGTGATCATATGGTGGGGGAAGAGGTCCCCTTCTGTCACAGACCTATGGAAGGGGAATAGAGTGAAAGGAGGCGGGAGGGGAAAACAAGAAGATACAAGTGAGGGCATAATAATCTGGAGGTAATATTAATGAATTATTTTAAAAATGTATATAATTAAAAACGAGTTGTTTATGTGTGACAATATTTCTTTATAGATATTCTAAATGCTCTGATTACTAATCTTTTGTGTCTATGTTTTGCATAACTCCTTTAGTGTGAGTTAAACCATTTGGCCTTAAATTTTATAAAAATATAACATGTAATTCATGTATTTGTCAGTTCTCTTCAAAAACTTCCAGCTGATGTTCGCAGTAAAGACAGAAGGATAGACTTTTATAGGTTTTGATATTCTTTAAAGCATAAAGTAGCACTTAAATGAAAAAGTCACTTCCAAAATCAGTAAGATTTGTTATTGAAAACCATTTTTTTCTAGGCTTGGATGTTTTATCATTGTTCAGAATATATTAATTTTAGAACATTTAGTTTTAAGATAAAGATATCTTCTTGTATAACAGCTGTGTGTGTCGGGGGTGTTCACCCATGCCAGAAGACAAGTGGATGTCAGTGGATGTATCAAATTTTGGTCCTTCACTGAGACATGACTTCATTGACACACTATACACTAGGCTAGCTGACTCTTCTCTTCTAGGGATTCTCCTGCCTCCAATTTCTATCTCCTTGTAGTACCACCAGTCTTATAAGTCGTGCAGTATATCACATGGTTTTTGTGGATCTCAACTTAGGTCTTCAGGCTCGTGCAGAAGGCACTTTGACTATGAAGCCATTTCACAGTCCATTAGCTTGGGTTCTTGACTCTCTGTTTTGCATTTTGATGTTATTAATGGCCTTTGGCACCAGAGAATGCAAAATCAATATATCTTTGCAATCAAAACACACTAAAAACCAGTGGAACACATACACTTGGGTATAGTTTAAAAAAAAAACTAAACAAGAAGATAAATTTAAATAATCACTGTGTCTCTTAGAGACCTATAAAAATCTCCAGTTTCATTTTTAAATTTTACAAGGTAACATGAAAACTGAATCTTAATTTATTCAAAACAGCATCACTAATGTGAAATGAATAAAATATGTGTATTAACTAAGTTGAACTAATGTACCACAAAGAATGCCGACTTTCTCTCTAACTTCTGATTTTAATAGAAAACAAATCAAAAGAACAATGAAACATCTCGCCATTAAAGAAAATATTAGTTCAAGCAAATAGAGTTGGAATCATACATGCAACTTAACTATTGCTATTAAGGTTCATTATGTATTTTAAATCATAGAAAACTTTGGCTTTTTCAAGTGGCAAACCTCACATATTTCTGCAGAGTCCTCTGTTATGTTTTTGCCATTGTCTGTGTAACTCCTTCATATGGGCAGCAGCTGGGGGTTATGCAACATGAAAACCATGAAATACTGTTGTGCATAATTCCTAATGCACGTTTTATGGAGAACTTCACCCGCAGCAGAGCTACACATTTAAGCCTTAGATATATTATACATTGTAATATATTTTTTGAGAAATGACTTTTGTATTTTTCAGTAATATCAAACATATGATATATTTTCTTTTATTTAATTGAAAATGGATTTTTCATGCAATATATTCAGATTACTGTTTCCACTTGCCCAAATCCTCCCAGATTCTTCCATATCTTCACCTTCCTTCCCACTTTTTTATGCCTCCTTCTCCACCCTGCCCCTCCCCACCTGCATACCCATTGAAATCCATGCCCTTTCTTGCTCTTTCTCAAAAAACACAGAGGCAGCTAAAAGAGAAAAAGAAAAACTAAATAAATAAAGAAAAGAAATATAAATAGGACAAAGTTAGCAAGCAGAAAAAAAAAGAATCAAAGTAAAAGTAGAAGAAATACATCTGGACACAGAGAGGTTCACATATTCACAGACACAGAAATCCCATAAAGACAGAGAATTGGAAACCCTAATATGAGCAAAAGTCCTGTAAGGTTAAAATAAAAAGAAAAGAGCCCAGACAAAGCATTATCACACACACACACACACACACACACACACACACACACACACACACACACACACACGAGAGAGAGAGAGAGAGAGAGAGAGAGAGAGAGAGAGAGAGAGACAGAGACAGAGACAGAGACAGAGACAGAGACAGAGACAGACAGAAAGACAGACAGAGAGCGACAGAGACAGACAGACAGAGACAGATCATTGAATTCACTTTGGATTGGCCATGGATCCCGCCCTTATTTGTTGTTTGTCTAAGCACTGAGACCTGAGACTCCATTGGAGTGAACCCCTGTTACCTTTGTGAAGTGGTCATTAATTGAAGACAGTTTCTGGGTTAGGGATGGAGGCCTGCTTTCATTTTCCTCCACCCGCATGAGGACCCCACCTAGCTCAGACCTGTGCAGGCCCTGTGCATGCTGCCACAGTCTCTGTGAGTTCGTATGTGTGTCATTCCTGCGGTGTCCAGGAAGCCGTGTTTCCTACGTGTCTCCCATCTCCTCTGGCTCTTGGATTCTTTTCAACTCTTCTTTTGCATAGTTACCTGAGCCCTGAGAGGAGAGAGTTGATAAAAACATATGTCATTTAGGGCCAAATGCTCCACAGCCTCTCAGTCTTTGTACTTTGTCTTGATGTGGGTCTCTGTATTGGTTCCCATCTACTGCGGGAGGACGATTCTCTGATCTTGGCTGAGCATGGTCTATGAGAATAGCAGTGTGTCCTTAGGACTCACTTTATTGCTACATCCATTATGTGATTTCAGAGGCTCCAAAATGTGTCCCTGGATGTCCAAGAGCTGATGAAAGTGATCTGGAGTACAAGCTGACACTGTAGACTGCAGCAGTGAGATTTGGCAGCCAACTAGAGTCTGTCTCAATTATTCTTCTCATCAGCTATTGAAGTTATTTCCATCTTTAAAGTGAGGTAGGTAATATTAGTCTTGGTTAGACTGCAGATATATAAGCCTCACGGCTTTTAAACCTAAGAGATCTTTTTTACTTTGTTTACATTTGTCATGAGTTGCCTGGACTTTCCATCACATCTGCTGCCTGTGACACAGGTGGAGAGGGGAATCACTATATTAAAAGGTGTGATTTGCTGGAGCCAAGGGAGTTTCCACAAATAAATACTTAAGGCCAGACAGCCCATGTCATTTCCATTTGCAACGCACTAGTTGACACTCATCATACAACTTCACCCAAACTGGAGGAGTGTTAAAGAGCATTCCTCCCACAGGGCTGGAAATAAAATATCTACAAAACCTAGTATGACGTTATGGCAACCGCAGGGCTCTTTGGGATGCTGTACTAGGATATGTGAAGTGTCTAGCATAGTGCTCGTAGCATACACTCTGTATTTTACATAATACTACAGTATTAGCAAGCAAGGATGAAAACACATACAAGCCAGAAGTGTTTACAGCTAATTTATGGTCTATCAAGTTACATTTTTTTCTATGCACATATTTTAAAAGTTCAGAAAACGTTGGTTTTAATTTTTAAGCTTTTAAGGTGACATCAGCATGACTTACCACAATGAGCCAATATGAGATCCACTAATTTAATTAGAAAAACCAAAGACTTCACAACTTGGAAATATTGTAGATACTTCCAGATTTATGAAATCTGATGGAAAGCATCTTCACCTGACAAAGCATTTGTTATTTACTCAAATGACAAATTTGGAGCAATACATTTTATAAATCAATTAAAAAGAGATTTTGAAAAAAAGAGAGATTTTGAGTCCTAGACCTAGAAAATCAATTTTGTTGCCCAAGGGCCTACAATTCTTTACTAGTAGAGATGGGGACTCCCATGACTCATCTCTTTTTACTCTCAGAGGAAAGACAAATACTTTCCAAAATATTCTGATGTTTGAAGTTCTATGCTCCTAGATTATTCAACACAGAGGAATTTCTTATTATGTATAGTTTTATTTGCTTGAGATGGGGTCTTTTTATGCACCCAGGCTTGCCATCCTTCTTCCTCAGCCTCCTGAGTGCTGAGATGATAGGTAAAGACCAATACATGTAGCAGGGATTTTACTTCTCATAAACGGAAAATATTCAGTACTGTATTTACGACTATAGTAACCACTGTTTCATTCTGTTTGCATTTGTTGGATATATATCAGGAACAAAATATTGTAGTGTATCAGAAAATAAGATTTCTTATACAAAAAACACTAACGGCAAGCATTCTGGATCTTTGGTTCTTACAATTACACTGCCCTTTCCACTATGGTTTGCTTCAAGTCTTAGGTGCAAGGGTTACATTGCAGATGCTTAAATTGGGGTTGAGTACCCTGAAAGCACCTATTCCCTGGATTTTGACCAGCTGTAGATCTCTACTATAATTTGAAGTTTGCTGCAAAAAGAAGAGTCTGTGATGAGAAGTAAGCATTCTTTGAGTATGAATTATTGGTTTAGGTAAAGGACAGAAATAGGTTCTCCTCTAAGCTCTATGACCTCTGTAGCCATGGGTAGTTGTTAAGCTTTGCAGTGCCAGGCATGAGTTCACTTCTGTTGAGTGGACCTTAAGTCAGATGAGACAGTTGTTGGTTATCCCTAAGTGCTACTGTTTCACCATTATGGATTTCTTGCAAGTCCAGCTACTGCTGTAATTCACAAGCTTTACGACAGGATAGGACTAAAGGTTGTTCTTCTCCATGGGCAGCTTATAGCCACCTTCTAGTACTATATGAGCCAGAAAGAATCAAGCTGGAAGTGATCTTTAGTCACCCTTGAGAAGTGAAGCTGGACAGAATGACTGGTAAGGTAAACACAGACACATCAACTCTTTGCTGAGAACACTGACCACGGCATTTTGTTGTATCTCATCTTAAACCTAGAGAACAGAAAGTATCGTGAAGCACCTATATGTACAACAACACGTGCACAAAGATTCTCGTCAGTTTTATTTGTAGTAACCCTGCATAGGAAATAATCAAAATATAATTAAATACGTGGCATGTTTATGTCATGAAATACTATGCTGGGTTACAAATAAACACAATTAATATAAAAAACTGGTTGTCTCAAAGAAATTATTCTGAGTGAAAATATCTACCTTAGTTGTCAGTACCACATGACTTCATTAACATAGTATTCTTGGATTGATAACATGGTAGAGATGAAAAACAGATGGATTTCTGAAAAGAATTAAAACAGAAATGTTTGTGAAAAAGATGGCTGTAGTTACAATGTAAAAGCTTGAAGAAATTTTTGTGCTAATTCAATCATTTCTATTTTTGTGGTGATTACACATATCTACATACCTAATAAGTATATAATGAAGGACACATACACTATTACTCATTAAAATAAATGAATGGAAAAGTAGAGCCTCCAAATCAGTTATCCAATAGCAAGTGGTCGGCCCTGATATACAGATATAAGCAACATTATATAGACTGAGAAGGTTGTATTTATCTATTTAGTAATAAAATCACATATACATGTGCATGTAGCAGCAATTAAAGAGATAGAGACCATGAATTTGAGAAAGGACAAAGTGGGTATGGGAAGGTTTAGAGGGAGGACATTCTTCACAGTTGAGTGGAGAGTGAAGACTGACTTTCACACGAATTCTGGTGCCCCATATTTGACCACGTCCCCTGGATGGGGAGGCCTGGTGGCACTCAGAGGAAGGATAGCAGGCTACCAAGAAGAGACTTGATATCCTATGAGCATATACAGGGGGAAGAAGTCCCCATCATACACAGTCATAGGGGAGGGGAATAAGGGGAAATTGGGAGTGAGGGAATGGGAGGATACAAGGGATGGGATAGCAATTGAGATGTAATATGAATAAATTAATAAAATATATTTTAAAAAATAAAAAAGAGGAAGGAAAGGAAAAATAAAAAATGATATAATTACATTTTAATTTAAAATAATAAAAATACTAAAAGAAAGAAAAGAAGTGAAATCTGGGGCTAGAGAGATGGTTGCCTGGCTAAAAGTGCTTATTTTACAAGCATGAGGAGATGAGTTTGAATCACTACCACCCTGATAGAAATCTAGTTATGGACATGTATGCCTAAAGTCCTAGCATTGGAGAGTAGAGACATAACACAAGATACTGGGCCTCATTGGCCATCCTACCCTCGGGCTCACTGAGAGACCCTTTTCCAAAGAATAAGACAAAGCAAGACACCTAACATTGTCCTCTGACCTCAATATAGTAGTATGTGTACCTACAGCACATGCACAATACACCACAACACAATATAGATAAATAACACCAAATGAACAAAAGTAATGAAATTTTATAAAAGCTTGAAATTGTACTAATGATAATGTTCTAGTTTTAATAGTATAATATTAAAGAAATTAGGTATTACCATTAGGGAAAGTGAGTGATAAGTAATATATGAGACTTCTGTATGGTTTATGTATATTCCAGTAATCTTATAATTAATTTTTTCTTTTCTTTTAAATTTTAGTTTTCAGTACAACCCAACCACAGTTTCTCCTCCTCCCATTTCGCCCAGTCCCTCAACTGCTCCCAGCACCCCCACACACTCAGTTCCACTCCTCCTCCAATTTCCCTCAGAAAAGATCAGGTTTCCCAGGCCTCCCACTGAACACAGCATAACAAGTTACAATAAAACTAGCCACAAACCCTCATATCAAGGCTGGGTGTGGCAACGCAGTAGGAGGAAAAGGGTCCCAAGAGCAGGCGAAAGAGTTAGATACACCCCACCTCCCATGAAAACACCAAGCTAGCAATCATAACAGGTATGCAGAGGATGTAGTGCAGAGGCATGCAGGCCTCATGATCGAGGCTGAGGTTTGTGTGACCTATGAGCCCTGTTTAGTTGATTCTGTGCACCATGTTCTCTCGGTGCCCTAACCCCCTGGCTCCTATACTTCTTCCTCCTGCTCTCCCATAGTGTTCCCTAACCACCAGATAGAGGGACCCATTGGAGATCTCCAATTTGGGCTCTCTCAATACCTCATATTTGGCTATGGGTCTCTGTATATGGTCTCATCATGGACTGGAGGAAGCCTCTCTGACGATGATTGAGCTAGGCTCTGATTTATGAGTGTATAAGAATATCATTAGGAAGAGGGAAGGAGAATGGGAACTGGAAGATACAAATGAGGGGATAACAATCAGGACTCAATATGAATAAATTATAATAAATAAAAACAAAAAAGAATAGGAATAATAGTTAGGAATAATTTTATTGATTTTTTTTCTATCATAGATCTCTGGAATATCTAGCCTTGAGTTCCTCATTATCCAAGCAGTGTCTAGCATGGGCTCTAAAGGGTAGACACACTAAATACTTAAAAATATAAGAACAAAATAAGAACATGCAGTTAGATATAAATACACATATACAAGTTGTGGCTGAGAGCATAACCTGGGCCAGATTTGGAAAAGAAGTAAGCCCAAAGGATAATGTGAATGAACATCATGCTTACAGTATAGAGAGACTAAAGAATGTTCTTAAAACAAACTGTTTCATAGTCAACAGTGGTTTGGTCCCTTGTAAAGAAATCAGATAAGTAATATATATTTGGAAATCAGTTGAATATTAATTCAGAAATAAATGATATATTTCAGGTAGTTATATCATTTGAAAAAATATTGTCTTTAATAGTGATACCATATGAAAATGAACATGAAGTATGCTTTAATTGTTTCACACTCTGCACAGATTTATTCATAAAGTATTGTCAATTCTATTCTATCCAGTCTTTAGTGCAGGAACCAGATTCCTGTCTCTAACTCCTATGTTTTTCTGTTCTTGTGCAGATGCCTCCTGTAAGACAGTCTTTAGGTTTACATGAATATTTTCATTATAGTAATAAATAACATCACTTGCTGTGAAGGTTTGCTTTCAATTGTTTGCAATGGTTGACACTTTTTTTGGATTTGATCTATAATGTTTAATTTTCAAAACTACTAAGTGCACAAATCATTATTAACTTTAATAGAACCTGAGGTGAATTCTGAATTCCTTTGTAACTAGGGAATGCTTACATGTGAAAACTGTTCTATCCCCATCCACCTGCATTTGCGGTTTGAAGCTTCTATCACAGTGCAGAATAATAATATATCATTATATATCAATATATCCACAGGTATATCAATGAAAGTGGGTAAATTTTGTCCTGTTTTCATAAATATGAGTGGAAAACAACAACTGTGACACAGCCATCATCCTGCAGGCAGAGAAAAGGAGGGAATACTCAGAAGTATGCCCTTAGTTCTAAAAGTATAGTGATCATGTAATTTACATAATAAAATCAAGAAACCATTAGTGGTAATTATGAATATTTCTCTAAGATGATATTTATTTCCATATACAATAGGAGAAAAATACAGTGGTTATTTTCTGTTACATTTTGAGTTTTGGGCCATAAAAATAATATATTATAGTCTCAAGCTTGTGACATTACAGAAGCTTTAGTAATGTTATAGATAATTAAGGTTTTTCCAGTGTCTGACTGATCACCAATCTGCCCCAAATAAAGGACATCTTCAAAAAAATGTAATACTTCCAAGTGTAAACATATTACTGTCTGCATTGTTTGATGAGGAAAGGAATGCTTTTGTCTGGAAAAGTTTCTATTCAAAAATCTCACAATATGAATTTAATTAAGATGTGAAAATACAATGACTCTGAAACCAAAGATTCTTTAAGCCTAGACAATTGTAAAACCATCACTAGCTGATATTTTTGTTTGTTTAATTTCTCCGCAGGCCTTTTCATTGTTTCAAATGAACAGTTAATAAAAGTTACCAAAATTGTGGTTTTCTATTTTTTCTCTTTAACAACAAGGACAAGAATAATAATAATAATAACAATAACAACTAAGGATGACTTTAAGGTTTAAAATAAATGATGAAAGGGGTTTGCAAGCAGATCTAATAATGGAGGGTCACTTGTCAGTGGGGTCTTCCACAGGGATGAAAGTTGCACATTCCTCAAATTATGCAGACTAAAATCTTGGGAATGTGTGTTTTAAAGTAAGAAAAGTATGTATTTGGATTGTCTTTCTGATACATATTTGTCTTCAGCACAGATAATCCAATTCAGGAATCAAATAAAAATCACAAATCCAGAAGTCAATATATAGGCACAAGACCAACCTATAGGGTTAAAAAAAAAAGGATAAAAATTTAAAAAATAAAAAGATAAAATTAGTAAATGAAAAGAGAAAGTCCTAACATGACATTATGATAGACAAGGAACCTCCAAAGTTACTTTTGAGTTCATTTCTCTTTGGTCATCTACTGCTGAGTATCCTGCCTCCCCTTAAGAGTAGTTTGTTTTTCTAGTGAGACTTCCTTTCAGAAAACTAAATTTACATTTACAAGTAGTTATCAATTGGAGATAACATCTGGGTTAGGGATGGGGGCTCCTGTCCATTTTTCCTTTCAGCTCCATCTGCTGCAAGCTCATATACAGGCCTTATGCATGTTGCCAGTGAGTTCATATGTCCTTTAGTCCTGGTGTTTTAGAAGGCTTTGTTTCCTTGGTGTCTTCTAGGCTCTCTGACTCTTACACTGTCAGTCTTCTTTCCAGAGTTCCCGGAGTCCTATGTGGGGGATTGGATAGAGATGTCCTGTGTAGAGATGATTATTCCAAGGTCTCTTTAGATTGCCCAGTTGTAGACCTCTATTGTTGTTGTTGTTGTTGTTGTTGTTGTTGTTGTTGTTGTTGTTATCTGATAAAGACAGAAGCCTTTCTGGTGGTGGCTGAGCAAGGCATTGATCTATGCGTATAGCAGAATGCTACTAAGAATTATTTTATTACTATATACTTTAGTAGAAGAGTAGCATTTTGTCTTATTCTACACTCATGGGTCATCTAGTCTCAGGGGTCCTGGTCGCCTTATCAGTGCTGGGCATGGGTTCCGTCATGTGAAGTGGGCCATAAGTCAAATCAGACATCAGCTGTTTACTCCCACAAGTTTTGTGACACCACTGAACTACATATTTTTCAGGCAGCACACCATTGTATAATGAAGGGTGTGTAGATGTGTTGGGATTTGTGTTTCTATTTTGGTAGTATGAAGCATATCTTCCCATATTAAGAATACACCAAGCCAGGGTTTCTCTAGTTAGCCCTCTTATCATAGAACCTCCTCTGTAGGTCAGGTTGGCTTTAAACTCAGAGACCTACCTGTTGCTGCCTCCTATCTGCTGGAATTAAAGGTGTGGGGCACCACATTCAGCTCATTTCACACAGTTTAGAGCAAGAAGACATCTGATTACAGTGCAAGGCAAATGCCACCCAAGGACGGCAAGCAGTGGCAGATGGCAGCCGTCAATCACAACAGAGTCTTTAACAAGCTCCTCCTTCCCCCTGTTTTCTACACTCCCAGCACGTGCATATCAGATACTTTACTGAAACCATGGTTCTTAACATTTGTCTTTAGAAACTGCACCTTATCTTTTTTTAAATTTTATTAATTTATTCAGATTACAACTCAATTGTTATCCCATCACTTGTATCCTCCTGTTCCTCTCTCCCTCCCACTTTCCTCCGATTCCCCTCCCCTAGGTCTATGACCGAGGGGGACCTCCTCCCCCATTACACGGTCATAGGCTAGCAAGTCTCATCTTGGTAGCCTGTTTATTATTTCTTTGAATGCCGTTAGGTCTCCCCACCCAGAGGGGGTGCTCAAATATGGGGCACCATAGTTCATGTCAGAGTCAGTCTCAACTCTCCACATAACTGTGGAGAATGTCCTGTCCATTGGCTAACTCAGAGTAGGGGTTTGATGTTTACTACTTGTATTGTCCTTTGTTAGTGCAATAGTTTGAGCAGATCCCCCTGGGCCCTGATCCACCCATCATGATGTTCTTCTTGTAGGTTTCTAGAATGCTCTGGGTCCTTCTATTTCCCCATATCCTATATTTGTTTTACCTAGAGTCCCAGTGAGATGTCCTCACATCTATCCCAATCTCCTGGTAAGAGAAGACTTTCATGGGGGCATGTCTTTTGGGCTAGTGACCAATTAATTATAAGTGAGTATATACCTTGTGAGTCTTTCTGCCTCTGAGTTAGCTCACTCAGTATGATCATTTCTAAAGAAATCAATTAATTAAATACCACCAAACCAAATAACCCAATTGAGAAATGGGACTCAGAACTAAACAGAGAATTCTCAACAGAAGAATATCGAATGGCTGAGAAACACTTAAAGAAATGCTCAACGTCTTTAGTCATCAGAGAAATGCAAGTCAAAATGGTTCTGAGATTCCATCTTATACCCATCAGAATGGCTAAGATAAAAAATTCAAGAGACACCACATGCTGGCGAGGATGTGGGGAGAGAGGAACACTCCTTCATTGCTGTTGGAAATCCAAACTTGTACAAACACTTTGGAAATCTATCCGGCACTGTCTCAGAAAACTGGGAATAGGGCTTCCTCAAGACCCTCCAATTCCACTCCTTGGAATATACCCAGAAGATACTCCACCACACAACAAGGACATATGCTCAACCATGTTCATAGCAGCCTTATTCATATTAGACAGAACCTGGAAACAGGCTAAATGTCCCTCCATTGAAGAATAGATAAAGAAACATTGCTACATTTACACTTTTGAATACTATTCAGCTATTTAAAACAAGGAATTCCTGAAATTTGTGAACAAAAAGATGGAATTGGAAATGATCATACTGAGTGAGAAACTGTACCTTATCTTGTAAAGAGACATACAACTGATTTCTGCTGGTGAACAAAAGGTTTTTAGGAAATTGCAAATTTGTTTACATGACGTTTACCTGACTCAACATCTCTTTGCAACTTATGGGGTCCAATGCCATGGTGAGTCAAGCCTGGTGGTACTGGGGAGGCTGAGACTGGAAGACAACATATTCAAGGTCACCTTGTGCCTCTGAGCAAATCTAAGGCCAGTTTGAACAATTCTACCAAACATTTTTCTCAAAAAATAATATATTAAAAGAAGACGGCTGGCATAGAGTTCAGTAATGTGTTATTCCGCTAGCATGCACAAGGTCCTGAGTTTAGTCCCCATTATTGAGAAAAAAAAAATGACAGTGAAAAGTAAATAGGCAATTTTTTTCTGAGCACTTCAGAAGAGACCATTAAGTGTTAAATCATTAACAACAACAAAAAAAAAATGGTATTTTCCTCACCACCACACTGAGTACATTCTGTTTTGAAAATACGACTGACACTAGGACAGACAATAAAACACCATCCACAGCTGCTGAGTAAGGACCTATTTATAGACTAGCTAATAAGTAACTAAACAACTGATTTTCTGAGAGGTACAGATGTGAACTAAGGAATTTACTATGTAGTACCTATGTGACCTAACAGGCTTCATAAGATTTTTTTTTTCAGCACTGTGAGCTCCCAGAAAGAATGTTTGGTATGTTGGCCAAAGACCAAATTAGTCAGTAGCTTTGAATAAAACTATGCTTCCAAAATAGATCCTGTAATAAAGGCAGAGAACCCAGGAAAGAGCACAACCAACCATAATGAGGCTCATTCACTGAGGCTTCACTTACTGAAGAGTTGCTCCCATTGAACCATACGAAGAAAAAAAAAAATGGAGCCTGCTTGTTTAAAGTAAACTTCTAGATGGCATAGCTCCAAGCTCAGCTTCTGTTATCTCTTCAGAGATAAAGGAAACTTCTATGATAATATGCTTAGTTTTACAATGTAGCTTTTTATTAATTTCCCCAATGATTTCTAAATAAAGTTATATACTATTAATTAAAATTAACTTAGCATTAAAATGCAATATATAGATATTAGATTCTATAAGTTGAAAGGTTGGATATAGTGATTATTTCTTTAAGCTCAGTTACTGGCATTTTGTGAACACTAAAATAAGGATGACACCGAAATATTCACTATGGGATACGTTAGAATGTATTCTAAAAATATCTGTAACTTTGAGGTCTGATGAACAGGCTTTCACTGACTGGACAATTTCTCTTGTGTTTCCTCTTTATTCTTCAAGATCACACACATATGCATAAATGCATACAAGCATACATACATACATGTACATATGAAGTGGTAACCACATATTTAGTGGCCAGAAGATTCATTCAGAATCCATATTTCAAAGCATTTTCTTTAAATTTGGGGTAATTTTTGTTACTATCCAGAATACTTCTGACAGAGTATTTGCCAGACAGTATGTCCTGCTAAGAAAATATTCATCAAAACCCACTTCAGGTATGAATTCACATATAAATATACATATTCATTTTTCCTTCTTCTTTGAATCTTTTATTTGATTTTGATACAGGATCTCTGTAGCCCTCATAGCCTGATATTCAATATCCACATTTATATTCTACTAGATCTTTCTAAAATGTCTAATAAATTCATATGAACTAAACTGTTTTATGACATCTCCTTCTTTTCAGAGAACATCTCTTTATATTATTATCTTTGTAAATATTTTCTTCTCATTTAAGACAATTTTTGGGCATCCTTCAATATTCAAAGAAATTCTGCCTGTGATGATTTCTCACTTCCTGCAGACCTATAGCCACACCATCATATTATTTATAGAGTCATGAAATAGTCACCTAACTATGCCATACCATTCTTTAAAAAAACATTCTGCCCACCTTATAGCTGAGAAATTTTGAAAGGATCATGCCTTATACAACAGCATATGTCCTTGTTCGGACACACAAACATATACCTCACATGACAACTGTATTTGAATGAGAATTAATTCTAAAAGACTTCACAATCTCTCTAGGATTAAAAATAACTCCTCACTAAAAGAATTAATAAACTCCACAAATTAATGTTAAGGTAGATACAGAAAATCTAGATTAACAATATACCACTCACCACAAAATAATTATAGCCATGGATTTCAGTAAATTTTTATCAGTTTTGTCTTTTATAGTAATGTTACTCATTTGTGAATCCTATCCAAATATATAATCTTAGAAAAATATTTTCTCAAATTCGTGTCACACTGCCTTTTTTTATGTCAAATTTCTGGGTTATTTTTCTTTACCTAGTTTTCCTGTGATTATAGCTGCTAGAAGACAATGGAAAAGCCAATAATTTCTACTATTATAATCTTGAGTATACATTATATTCCATGTAAATGTATAGACTAAGTATGCTAGACTTCATAACAGAGAGGAAACACTTCTCTCAAGGGTTTGCTTAGACAGCTTTAAATAGAGAAAAGAGAAAAGCTAAATTTAGTGTGTGATTTATCTAACAGTCTCTTTCTCCCTCTTTCTCTCTCTTGAGGATCCACGCACTATTTATTTCTCTTGGAATATATTAGCTGCCATGGAAGCTCCTACTCACTTGTAGTGTTGATGGAAGCACATATCTCTTTTGGTCCTATATTTCTTCCCTCCTTTTATTGAAATTGATTTTTTCCTCACATAATGTATATGGAGTATAGATTTCCTTCAAGTTCCTCTCTACATCCCCTACTCATCTGTATGAACATTGTTAAAGCCCTTGTGCACACTTTAAATATGTATGGATCCAGTAATTAGTGAAAATATGGGTGTACAAACATATGGACTGGATATTGATGTTGAATATTTCCCCCAGATGCTCTCTCCCTTGGATTTTGAGTCAATTTCTTAGAGAACTTGGTGCTAGACTGGCTGGCCAGCAAGCTGCAGCATCCTCCTGACTTTACCTCCCTAGTACTGGGATTACAGGTACTCACTGTTGAATCCACCATTGTATAGGGAATCCAAACTCATGTCCTTGTGTTTTTTTGTGGCAAGCACCTTAGATGCTTGCTAATTGAATATTTTGTAAAAACCTAGATACTACTATGAACTGAAACACTATAAATATTCTTAGCAAAACAGAAGAATACAATGTATTTTAAAATAAGGCATTTATCCTTGTATAGTTTGGCTTTTCCTTTTCAATTTTTTAATTTGACACAAGTATTATTCTAGTATAATTTTTCTATCCTGTTATACAGATATGTATTTTAGTAACATATTATTCATTGTCAATTAAAATAATTCTAGAATAGAAAAAATTTGTCTCAAGATTTTGTTTTGTTTTGTTACCTAACTGCTATGTAGAGTCTCAAAATATCACTTTATAACCCTTAAGGCAATGTGTACACATGTTATCAAAAGCACATGGGAATTGTTAACTTGCAAAACAGTACTGTCTTTAGATATTTTACTCCATTCCTGGCTTACGTGAAATCTAGAACAATTCAATCATATCTGTTTGTAATATGGAGAGATAAGGTCACATAGGGCTTTTTATGTAGAGGAAAGTACATATCTTTGGATTTAGTTACCTACTAACCTCTTTTATATAGTCAAATAATTCATCTACATGAAATACAGGGGTTCAACCAAAATAACTATCCCACTATATGATGAGAAACATACATTGTGAGGGGAAATATTTGAATGATTCAAATACATTTAAAAATAATAACTATTAAGAAGGTAACTTTAGAGTATCCTCCATGGGGGAAAAAGACTTCTGGGTTATTTCCAAAGAGCCAATAAACATCTTCCCATTAGACATGTAATACATTGATTCAGACAAAATATCTTTAATAGTACTGCATTTGTGATATTTCACTTATGAGCAATGGTGGCCAACATTTACACAAAGAAGCCACAGAGGAGGAAAGGAAAAATCTACATTCCATTACACAAATGCATGTTCCCTTGGCTTGGTTCCTAGAGCAATGTGGGTGCAAACTGAAGGAAACTTGCAGAGATCTGCCAGTCCCTATCCCCAGCCCTTTTCTTAAACTGATGCAAGGAACCACATGAAGATGGTTAACAGGTTAAGGGTATTTTCTGTTGATGTTCTTTTATTAATGTGCTTTAGGTCCCTGGGACTCTGAGTGTCCAGTTCTAGTCTTGTTATTATCCAAAATAGATATGGTCCACTACTTTTGGTTTTGATTCTTTTATTCTAGATCATGGAGAACTTTCTGATATTTTCTCTTGGGGTGGATCAAGCTCAATTAAACTTTAACTATTTTAATTCTTTTTAAATCAACTGACTGGCATATCACAAGGAATTACTTTGCCAGATTCCTTAACTTCCTACTTCTTTTTCATTTCTTCAACATATTTTACTTTAAACTCAAACTCATACATGTGGGAGAAAGTCCCAGTGTATTCTGCAGTAGGGCTTGCACACACACACATGTAAAAGCATACTGCATGTTCCATCAGGTACAAAATAAATTGGCTTCTTAAACAATATAAGAAGATATTCTTTTTGTTTACCATTAAAAATACTGTTAAAAATAAATATGCCATTTTTATTTTCAATTCATTTGGGATATGTTCTTAAATAAGACATTTGAATATTTATAAACTTCTCCAAAAATGATATCTGGAAGTTCAAGGTGATTTCAGTTGGAGTGCTTCCGATTTTGCACTTCTAAGTAGTATATTTTGCCTCTGAAATTTTTGTACAATCTTTGTTACGATCCCAAGTGTATCATCTAATTTGAAGCAGACTTGCTGCTGTTTTCAACTATATTCATTTGTGGATTAAATATATGAGATAGAAATAACTGAACAAAATGTGGCTTTCTGAGGCTAGACATTCCAACTGGTTCTCTGCAGCCAAGAATGTAAATCTGGGAAGGATTTTTAACCTTAGGTATTTTTAAAGTAATGATCAAGTTTACTAAGTTTACATGTTAATCTATTAATTTATATGAAAGGTTATGTTTGACTAGGAGTGGTAAATGGAACTTATCCATAAATACCTTCCTTGTATCATGTAAGATTTGACACACCAAAAATTAGTGATGGAGAAAGAAATGTGACTCAGTGTTTTCTGTCTTCCTCCAGCTGGTAGCCCCTAAAGTCTCTGATGTCAGCCATGTTATTTCAGTTGGAAAGGAAATAGGAAATTAATGTGAGTGAATACACACACTTGCTCTAAAAGAAGACTGTGAGACAGGATGTACACTCTGTGCTTAATGACAAGAAAATATTCCTAGCTTTACCATTCCAGTCCAAACTAGCTTGTGTTTGTATCTGAGCAGCCTCCTTGGGATGTCTAATATCATTAAATCTACAAGCAAATGTGATGGACGAAGACAAATGAATGTCTTCTATCTGCTTCTAATATGGCAGAGACTTCAGGTGACATTGATTAGTTGGCCACCTTCATCTGAATAGAGCATCACAAAGAAAATCAGTCTTGTAAGAGAAAAGAAATAGATCAAATAAAACTGAAAAGATGTGGTAACAGTGAGTCAGTGCACTACATTAAATATAGAGAAATACTGACTTTCAGGATGAGCAAAATTAACCACTAAGATAAACAAACAGGATAGGGCATGCAAAGGAGGATCTAAAGTCACTTCAACTGTGGAAAGAACGATGAGCTTTTTAGAAAACATAAATAAATGGATGGCAGAGTTGTAACTACCGTTATCTAACCATAAGACAAGAGAGCATCAAAATGGTGGTTTCCTCAATTGAGCTTATGCTAGAGTAGTCTAGAATGTAAGGTACTACAAGATGCAGTGAATCTGGGCGCTGAGCTTTTGTTACTCCAGATGAGAGAAGAAAGATGGTCTAATGTTCAGTGTTTGTTATAATGACTCCACCTACATTTCCAACTGTGTACTGACTCATTTCACCACATATACAATCTGTCCTATGTTTAGGTTCCTGGGATGACATGGCATCGATTAGTTCAGCATGTTCCAGCGCCTCTTTGTACTTCCGATGTAGAAAGAGATAGCACTCTGCCTAGCACTACAGAAAGAGCAAGGAGAAGTTCTAACATGAGAATTTAAGGAATGTACTCCAAAATGTCATGCCCTTCCTCCCATCATAGTGTTTGGGAGGAATATTCTTGACCAATGACTCAGTCCCAGTTCAACACTCTCTGCTGAAGTCAGTTACCGTGGCTTTCAGCTTTCTCCATTTACCGCTTAGTTCTTGCCAAATCAATGACAGTTCTGTCACCGATGCTTGCTGTGTTTCATCTCAAAACCAACTCCATTCCGAAGTCCGCTTTTAAATTCCTTGTAACCTTTCATTTCTACTTGATTTTCCCATTTATATTGATAAATGGCCTATAAATTCAAAAGAACAATTATTCTATAAGCTCATAACGTCCAAAGGCTGGTACAGAGAAAGAGAAAAAAAAAAAAAAAAACCCAAGATATTTGCCTGAATGCAGAAACTGTTTTTTTTTTTTTTTTTAAATAGAAAAGTCGAGTTAAACTTTTAAATGAACCTAAATCTAAAGTTTGCCTCAGAAGAGTAGCTACTGGGAGTTACTGTAAGGGAATAAGTGAAAGTTCAGGGATAGCTGTTCTTACATGTGTTTTTTCTCCTTCTATCCGTTAAAAAGGACAAATAGGCATATTTCATCAGTGTATTAAGATAGAGCTATATCTTTAAAATGTAATCTAAATTAGACTTCTTAGTGTGTTAGTTAATGAGATGTTGTCCATATGACATATATAATTCAAATCTTAGGTTCAAAATGTTTATACATTCATTCCATTGTAACTAAACTTTTACTAATTTGCCAATATATTATTGTTTTTAAATTACAAATGTGCCCATGTGTGTGTGTGTGTGTGTGTGTGTGTGTGTGTGTGTGTGCTGTATTTATGTATTTACAGAGGAGAAATACCCTATGCATATGTGTTTGGAGGAGAGAGGTGAATCTGAAACATCCTGTATTGATCTTTTATCTATCTAGCATCTTTCTATCGCTTATTTGATACAGTCTCTCACTGAACCTGGGCTTGCTGTTTCAGCTAAAGTATCTAGTGAGTGCTGGGTTACAAACACACCATACCTGGCTTTCACATGAGTGCTAGGCATCTAAACGTAGGTCTTAATGCTTCGGTATCAAACATTTTATCCTCAACATGATCTCTCACCCTTTATTATCTTTGTTAAATTAACCACAATCAAGGAACTCTTGAGAGTGAACTTTCAAATATTTTTGGTATGTCTTCTGAATACTCTTAAGTAGTATTCATATATGAGCACTGCAACATTACAGTGATGTTTAGACTATCATTATCCATAGATTTATCCTCTTCTCCTTCCAAGTTTAGGAATGCACATTTGCTCAAGAGTAGCCAGTATGAATGAAATAGGATAAAGTGAAGATTTGGACTCTATTTCATTTTCTGTCAATTGCTTGCCTGTAATCCTGGATAGTCCTTGACTTGGACCCAATATTTATTCAGTAGATGAGATTTAAAGCAAAGCTCTGCACTAGACATTTTGAGCCTAAAAATCAAGAACACATGGGATTGTCCATTAAGAAATCAGGTGAGGAAAACAAGAGCAGCAGAATAGTGCAGTGCAATGTATATTAAGTGTGCTAAAGGCTCTACAGGTAAAATGCAGTCTTCTTAGGAGTTTGAATTCCAGAAGTGAATACTTGACAGCAACTCAGCAATGCAAAATAGGACACACATGCTATCCCGCCACTTGGAACACGCAGGCAGGCAGGTTTGTGAGTTCAAAGTCATCCTCAGCTATATAATGAGTACAAGGTTACACTGGGTTACATTAAGTCCCTGTCTTGATGAAAAATGAAAGAAGGAAAGAAAGAAAGAAAGAAAGAAAGAAAGAAAGAAAGAAAGAAAGAAAGAAAGAAAGGACACAAGTTAGGACCACTGCTCTTTATTGATGAAGTGCATTACTTGAAACATTGTGAGTAGTTACAGATTTAAGATTTACAACGGAAAGCAGAACTGTATTTTTAACTGTATGATTCTATGGAATTGATAAGGTTAGTGCATTTGCCACTCAAGCTTCTTTCATAACACACTAAATAATCAATGCCAGGAATCCTTAAAGCATACAGACTCATGGATTCACAAATGTACTTTGCTGTGTAACTTAGTGTTTTCTTCTTCTTCACTTACAATGTTAGATCTAAGCATATATCCTCAAATTAAAGATTCTAAAACGGTTCTTTACTTATGTAAGGCAAAATTTATGAGTCTCTCACTATAACTTAGACCAAAATTCTCTACCCTTTTTGCCACTTGAAAATAAAGCAGCCACCTTTTTGTACTGAAAGCATACTTTCTTTTAAAGCTATAAAGCTTCTGTATTAATAGAATCCCAAACATTCCATAGTGGTGGCTCAACAGGCTGAAATGAGAGTTCAGAAAGCCCATTTTGATCTCTACTGTTTACTCTGACTTTCAGCGGGGGATGCTGAACAAGGGTCTACAGTTTAGTGCTTGAATCTGCGGCTCACTGTGAACCACAGTGAGGTACCTGGCATGGTCAGAGTGCTGGGGGACAGGCAAAGGCTTGCTCCTGACATTTTTCAAATGATTTCGTAAACAGAACTCTTCTATCTGACTTTTTGAAAGACCGTTTCAGTGCTAACAGAGTGAGATTCAGAGTGCTGTTAACAAGGTGGAAATGCATTTGGTGAAGGAACTGGGATGAAGAAGAAAAAGAGGCAATATGGTGAAAAGAGAGGTGAAAAATTAAGGAGCACGGATGACAAAAGATTCATTTTTTTTTTCAAGACAGGGTTTCTCTGTGTAGCCTTGGCTCTCCTGGACTCACTTTGTAGGCCAAGCTGGCTTGGAACTCACAGAGATTTGGCTACCTCTGCCTCCCAAGTGCTGGGATTAAATGCTTGTGCCACCACCACCCTGTTGACAAAAGATTTTTTAAATCAAGTTCCAGCTTTAATAGTTTAATTTGTTGGGGAAAAAGGAAGCTCAAAGCATCACATTGTTTAATGAACTTTCTAAGGAAGGAAAGAAACAAAATACATTTTTAATCCAAATACTGAATTTTAATTATGAGAGTAGCATTTTTTTTTTTTTTATTTCAACAGAAGCAATCAAATCGTGTAAGACCGAATAGGGAGAGATTGTGATAGCATAGCCCCAGTGCACAGCAGAACTGTGCTGTTAGGTATATCTCAGTAGTACCTTCCTTTCACAGGGCAGGAAATCATCTTGTGCTGCAAATTATATAAGAGTTGAATCCTGTACTCAGAGAGATGTGCATTAAAGCAATTTCCTTAGAAGAAGTATTTGAAGTGCAGCAGTAATTCATGCCACAGTCAGTTCTTCCTTTATGAAAAGAAGCTGTCTAAATCACCTACCGCAAGGCATGGACCATGATCCATGTTCTGGCATCTTCCATGAGATGCAGTTCATACTACAGACTCACAAATTCAGCTAAACAGAATACACTGATGATGAAACAGGAATTACTATGCAACGGCTAGCCACTCTCAGCACCATGTCAGAAGCACAGAAGTTCAATCTAAGTTGGCCTCTTGCTGAACAAGGTCTCTCTTCACAGTGATATAAAAATTAATGAACTAAAGCTTGAGAAGAAGAAGAAGAAGAAGAAGAAGAAGAAGAAGAAGAAGAAGAAGAAGAAGAAGAAGAAGAAGAAGAAGAAGA
>OU015753.1:67026316-67038629 GCA_907169655.1 Acomys percivali | reverse complement strand
GAAGAAGAAGAAGAAGAAGAAGAAGAAGAAGAAGAAGAAGAAGAAGAGGAAGAAGAAAGAGAAAAAAGAACCAAAACACAATAACACAATATCACTTTCTAAACCAGCTAGGGAGATCACTCGTGGCAACTGAGTTTTGGCAAGCAGGAGTGTTTTCTTCTCCTGACCTACGCAGCTTTATCAGCTCATGGGGCTCATTACCACACAGTTATCAACTTACTCCAGTAAATGAAAATTTCACAAATACCTAACAGACATGCCGAGTGTTAGCAGGGAGGGTCTGGCAGGTCAATTTAAAGCATATTATGTTCAAGTTCAAATTTCTTATTACAAACTGTTTTCACTCTATTGATATGAGTGGCAGGAATTATCACAGTTTTTTTTTCTCTTTGTTGGTTGGATTCACTGAAAAAAAAAAGCCCCTTGCTTTCAGACCTTGCCATTTCTGATAAGGTGCAAATATTTACTTGGCTTGGGTGCAGGGAAAGCAGAGTAAGGATTTTTATACCACATGGTTTATAGAATCAGAATGGCTAAAAAGGGCCAAACATTGAGTTTAGGATATTTTTTGAGACAAAGTGTCTTTAACGCAAGGCTACCTTTGGATGTGCTATATAGTTGAGGATTACATTGAACGTTGCTTCTGTGCTTCTTCCCCAAGTGCTGAGGTAACAGCTATGTGCTACCATGCTGGATTTACAAGGTGCTCGGGACTGAGCCCAGGACTTCATGCATGCTAGGCAAATGCTCTACCAACTGACCTACACCCCCAGTGCCTGGAATAATATTATTATATGTTCTATAGAGAAAATCAATAAGTAAATTTATTTTATAATTTCTCTAGGGAAATTAAGTAGTTATTAACATGTGATTTTAATAAAAAATAGAATATTTGCTGGCGAACACTGAGATGATTTTTTTGAATATTTTTTTATTAATTTATTCATATTACATCTCAATTGTTAGCCCATCCCTTGTATCCTCCCATTCCTCCCTCCCTCCCACTTCCCCCCTTCTCCCCTCCCCTATGTCTGTGACTGAGGGGGACCTCCACCCCCTATATATGCTCTTAGGGTATAGAGTCTCTTCTTGGTAACTTGCTATCCTTCCTCTGAGTGCCACCATGCCTCCCCATCCAGGGGACCTGATCAGAGATGGGGCACCAGAGGTTGTGTGAAAGTCAGATCTCCTTCTCCACTCAATGGTGGAGAATGTCCTGTCCATCGGCTAGTCTGGGTAGGGGTTCGAAGTTTACTGCCTATATTTTCCTTGGCTGGTGCCATAGATTGAGGAGGACCCCAGGACCCAGATCAGCCTGTCATTAAGTTCCTCTTGTAGGTTTCCAGGATCCTGAGAGATGAGAATTTTGAGGACAGCTTGGACTACATGGATCTAAATAAATAATAACACCTTGATGGAGAGAGAGGAAAAGAAAGAAAGAGCTAGGAAGGCAAAGAATAAGAGAGAGAGAGAGAGAGAGAGAGAGAGAGAGAGAGAGAGAGAGAGACTTGCTCTGTCAATTCTAAATGAGTCAAGAAGTTCTAAGTTCTTCCTTTTTGCTTTCTTTTTCTAAGTGCTTGGGTTTGCAAACAATATTAGTGACAAGAAGTTGATGGGTAGAGGACAGCACAAAGCAGCCACTCTTTGGATACTTCTGAATAATCCTCCTGGAAGTACTGCTGCCATTTAACATGGATACACACAGGGAGCAGAAATCTGAGTAAAAACAGACTCCTCATTTAAGTTAAGATAATCATTTCTTATCAAAGCTCATTTATTTTTATTTTCTTAAATTTACCTTAAAAACCAGCGTAATAAAGATCAGAAAGAACTAACATTTTTACAGTTCTTACTTAACTGAAAATAAGAATGCGATATTGGGTTGTTTAATTGTATGGTAATGCTTTTAAAAAGCTAAAGCAACAGAACCAAAAACTCTATCTTTTACTAAAAATAAAATTGAAATCCCTGAGGTTTGTGTTAAGTTGCTAAAAGTATATACTTACATCCACCCAGTGAAAATCACATGGAAGAACACAAAGTGTGTCTGTGTCTTTCTTTTCTAGAACTAAGGAGTAAGCAGTCTTAGGGGCATCTGGGATGTACTCAGGAGTTAGGGTTCTCCTGTAGTTCTTTCTGTTCCTATAGCCACTTGTTACATACTCTGGCACATTCAATAATGAACTTTAATTTTTTTTTTACCTCCCAAATTAATGTCATTCTTTCCCATAGTAGTAGTTCCTGTTCTGAATACCTTCTTCTTCTATCTTCATAAGATTTGTCTTCCTTTATTCAGTTTCTTCCCATTAAAATAGGACCTATGACTACTTCTAAGGAGTTGAATTAAAAAAAGCAGAGGATCTTGAGGAAGCCCTATTCCAAGTTTTCTGAGATAGCACCAGATAGATTTCCAAAATGGTTGTACTAGTTTGCATTCCCACCAGCAATGAAGGAGTGTTCCTCTCTCTCCACACCCTCGCCGGCACATAGTGTCGCTTGAATTTTTGATCTTAGTCATTCTGATGGGTGTAAGATGGAATCTCAGAGTTGTTTTGATTTGCATTTCTCTGATGGGATACTGAGGGTCCTAGAAACCTACAAGTAGAACATTATGATAGGCAGATTTGGGCCAAGGGGTGCAGCTCAAACTAAGGCACCAGCCAAGGACAAGACAGGCGGTAAACTTTAAACCCCTACCCAGATCTAGCCAATGGGCAGAACAGTCTCCACACTTGAGTGGAGAGTGGGATATGACTTTCACATATAATCTGGTGCCTCACATTTGACCATGTCCCCTGGAGGGGGAGACCTGGTGGCACTCAGAGGAAGGACAGCAGGTTACCAAGAAGAGACTTGATACCCTATGAGCATATACAAGGGGAGGAAATCCCCCTCAGGAACAGTCATAGGGGAGGGGAATAAGGGAAAATGGGAAGAGGGAAGAATGGAAGGATATAAGTTTTAACCCCTACATTAGAATATTCATTTCTCTTGAAAACACAGTAATTTAGTTTTATAATTAATAGATCTTTTTTATTGCCAGATACCTGTTCTGGATATTAAGGACACAGAGAAATACAATTAAATAAAATTTGTATGCTATATTGGACATATATCAATGACATTTAGAACCATCATTTAATAGAGTGTTAAAATAATAGTAAGTGATTAGTAAATGATCAACCTTGGCCAGAAGAATTTTGAAAAGTTCTGTCATCTGTGATTCATGGGGGTCTTGACAGAAGGAAATAAATTATTATCTATGTGTATGACTTGCCTGTTTCTATACCTTAAATAACCCACCGCGGTTAATGTTATGTTATGGTGATGCCACTGAAAATAGAGTTGGAAAGCAATGTACATAGTCAGTGCTTGATGTCACACACACAGTGACTCCTGTGTAATGCCAGGTTTCTGTGAGAAGCTAACCACTGGATTAAAGATGGAAAGGTGTCTGATTTAGAGAGTGACGGAGTTAAAGTCTTCCTAGACGAGCAGCCAGTATAACTGAACCAGGACAAATCTCATTGTTTGATGAACTGTAGGAAGTAAAATTTAGTGAGAGCTTAAAGAATAGGGAGAAAGAAGGAAAGAGAGGAATAGAAAATCAGGAAAGACTCAGACATCACTCTCTTTTGTGTCCTAAGGATGCAGTGGTAACACAGAGACACAAAGTCCCCGTCTCACGGTGCTTCCTGGGTTATGTACAAGATATTTAGAGTTTTGCCAAACAGAAAAAGGAAATCATTGCACTATGAATAACAATCAAAAAAGACTAGTTTTTTTTTAATGAGTTAGCTTGTTTTTTTGGTTAAGCTTATTTTTAAAATCCCACTAAAATGTTTATGAGGAAGTAGGAATAAAAAACAGTTACTCAATTATTTGTTGATTCTTCCACAAATAAGATAAAATAACAATAGTACCTTTATTACTACTGACTTGATACTAATACACATAAATTGACAATAAAAGAGGCTGCAATATAGTAAGTATTCAAGAAATTTTTGACTATTTTTCATCATGTTATTTTCCCTTCTGTTTTTTAATTTTTGCTATATAAAGTACAAAGAGAAGATTATAACAGATATAAGATATGCTAGTAGACATCCCATAAACCATGTTGGAAGAAACAGAAGGCAAGGGTGACAGAAAGGCCAGACAGAAAAAATGAAAGAGAGCACCTGCCAATGTCATCGTGGACCAAAACATTAAATATCATCTGGAATCAAATGAGTTTCCCTCTTTTGGTTAAAAACTTATGTCATAAAGTATGGAAATGACAGGTTCTGTCTTCAATACTATGATGAGCTCACACCTGGCTTACCGAACTCATTTCTAAGGTCAGCATAGAAATATGTATAAAATCTGGATAAAGGTCAGAGAAAGTTAGTGAGAGTGATTAAAGACTTGAGTCTGATAAATTTAGGGAGATTAAAAAACAGAACATGCCTTAACAAAGACCACGAGGAGATGAGGCCAATTAATCTCTTAGAGGCTTAAAGGGGTAGAGTAAGCATGGAAGCAAAAATATTTTCTTCAAATTACAAAGAGAACTACCAGTAGTAGAGATCCTAACATTGAAAACATCTGTTGTCTGAGGTGCTATAGAATATCCGTATGGATAAAAATATCACGCACACAGACAACAACAACAACAATGACAACAACAACAAAACACACACAATGTTTATAAGTTTACTTTCAGATAAATAGCTTTTCTGTGGCCAGGCAATGTGGTGCACACCTGTAATCCCAGCATTCTGGGAGGTAGAGGCAGGAAGATCACAGTGAGTATAAGGCCAGCCTGGGCTACAAGGTGAGTCTAGGACAGACAAAACTACACAGAGAAATCCTGCCTTGAAACTGCCCCCTCCCCTCAAAGAAAGATTTTCCAGGATCAGATAGCGGTTGTTTGTTTATTATGTGCCTGTGTCATGTGTGCCACAGCATATATGTAAAGATCCGAGGACAATTTTGTAGAGTTAGTTCTTTTCTTCCACTTTATTTTAACATTTTTTACTTTCTCTCTTTTTTTTTCTTGGAAAATTTAAGGTTTTTTTCCTTTTTTTTTTTATTAATCTATACTTGTTACATCTCAATGGTTATCCCATCCCTTGTATCCTCCCATTCCTCCCTCCCTCCCATTTTCCCCTTACTCCCCTCCCCTATGACTGTGACTGAAGGGGACTTCTTCCCCCTTTATATGCTCATAGGGTATCAAGTCTCTTCTTGATAGCCTGCTACCCTTCCTCTGAGTTCCACCAGGTCTCCCATTTTTTATTTTATTCTTCATAATTTCTTATGTAAGTACTGTATTTACATCATGTCCATTTCACACTCTTTTCTCTTCAACTCCTCCTGTGCCCTTAACTCTCTCTCAACTTCTTAACCTATTCTTTAATTATGTTTATTTATACACACACACAAACACATATGTATGCATAAATCAACCCACTAAATCCTTTTAGTAGTATGTATGTATGTATGTGTTTAGGCCTGACTGTTTAGTATTACATAACCTATTATTAGAAGGTACACGGTGCTGCCAGAATTAACTTTTACATGTTGGTAGCTATTTCTTGCATATTAGTACACTTGATATGCATTTAAAAACTCAGTAATTCTGGTCTTATCATAGTAGTTAGGGATCTTCAGAGAAACACACTAGTAGGATGCATTTATAATTAGAAGTAGTTGGAAGCAGTGCCTGGAGGCACTTGCCTATTATTGCAGCGTTTGGTGGGCTGAGGCTGAAAGATTGTGAATTCAAGAGCAGACCTTTTCTCAAAGAAACAGAGAAAGCTGCTACATTTATCAAACTGGCATAAGGATTAGAGGTCAGCTGTGCCCATAATATCATACTGTAGGATCCAGAGCCAGGGAAACCAGTATTTTAATTAAATAAACTCTTTCGCTTAGTCACAGGTCTTTAATTTCTCTCATGTTTCCCTACCCTACTTAAATATGTATGCACCTGTGAAATATTAAATAATTTAGATATCTATCATGTGTATTCAACATATGCTAAGTGATCTGTGACATAAAGATCCATCATGACAACAACATCAATGTGCATATGGCCAATGTAGTCAAATTGTTGATGTAGAGTATTATATTTTTCTCACAAGACATTAATTTCTTTTATACAAGGAGAGAGAATCTTTTGGTAGCAGTAAGTCTGAAATTTTCTTTGCTTATAAAAATTAAAGTATTTCATAATGTATTTCTAACACCCTAGATATTTGTACTCATATCTAAAAATTTTGTAGAACCAACTGAACAAAATCTGTCTCAAAATTCTTTTGCCCACCCGACCCCAACAGAATTATTTGCTATAGAAAAACAAAGAGGAAAGGGAGAGTTCATAAATAAAAGAGATGAGAGCAGATTGTCCCTCGCTTTATTCTAGGTATTAAATGTTTCCCCATATCCAACTCCACTTTTTCCTACTCTACTCTCTCCCTTGGAAAGCTGACTGTGAACTGCTGTGAAGGCTTTCTTAGCTTCTGGCTCAGTTGAATTGAACTTCTGGATGTGCCAACAGAAGACTGGCAGATGTAATGAAAGTGCTTGGTCCCTATGGATTCGCTGCTTATGTCTATGAAGGGCACAGTCCTTTGTCACCTCTCTCTTGTTGTTACAGCTATGCCCTCCTTATGTTTCAACACTTTGGCGTAGGAGTAGCTTCATACTGTCACTACAGAAGAGCACTGTAACATGCTAGATGATATCCCATCAGCTTGGTTCACATGCATAAATGGCTCTTCAATTTGACTCCTTTCAATTATTATTAAGAAGGCTATTTATTTTCTGGCATTGTTTTTAATAATAAAATTGCTAACAAAACTATTTCAATTTTGTGGTAGATTTTTGTTTTTTTAAAGATTTATATTATTTTAGTGTGTATATATGAGTGTGTACATGCACATAACCACTTTCATGTGGACATTGTTGTGTGGATACTACAGAGGCACAAAGAAAGAATCCCCCAAACTGGGGAAGAGACACTTGAGAACTTTCTAATGATGGAGCTGGTATCCAAATTCTGGTCCTCAGAGCAGTAAATGCTCTTAAACATTGAGTATTCGCTCTAGCCCCAAATCTGTAATAGTTTAATAATCATCCTTATTATAAGAAAGTAACCAATAGAAATCATAGAAAATAAGTGAAGCTATCATTAATTTTAAAACGTAATAAATTAAATTATGAAAGCAGTTCATACTGTATAAGTAATACAGAGAAATGTCACATAGCTTTTGTAAGAAAGGTTTGGTAAGCAATATTAAACTGAGCAAAATTTATGTCAATGTTTTATTGTAAAGATCATAAAATTATATTTGCACACACGTAATATTAAGATATTAAGTAAACAGGATCACACAATTCACATTGTTCTGTCTCTCATTAGCTATGCTTCTGAGATATACTAAGTCTCAATGTGTGAGCAGACTGATCCTTTGTCAAACAACTCAAAACGCCGCCTTTATCTATTCATGACCTCACGTTTAATCTATAGCCAAAACCAAAGTTAGCTTAGTTGCTAGACTGCCCTAACTTTCCAGAATCATGGTAGCTCTGTTACTTTCTCTCCTGCTGTCAATCTCTCTTATTCTGCTCCACCCCAGTCAGCCCGTGTGCACTGGACTTACAAGGGATGCATCGCTCACAGCATTTTAATTCTTTCCACCATGGAATATCTTCCTCCAGAAAGCACACATTTCTCACCTTCATCTACTTTAGCCTTAGGGTAAGTGTTCCCTTTTGGTTGGAGCAGTCTGAACCACCTCTTTAAAATTCCAATACCCGGAGGGAGGGAAGAATAGGAGGATACAAGGGATGGGATAACCATTGAGATGTAACAAGAATAAATTAATAAAATTAAAAAAAATAAAAGAAAAAAATTCCAATACCCAAACCAGTGAGATAGTTAAGGGTTAAAGGTGGTGCAATGACAAGCCCGAGGATCTGAATTTTATCCCTAGGAACCACATAATGTATGTGATAAGCTAATCCTGCACATTGTTCTCGGGATTCCACATGTGTGTTATAGCATGTGCATACACATAGAGAAAAAAACAAGCAAGCAGACAAATAGAGTAAAATGGCACCCAAGTACAGTGCTGAGATACTCTCTAGTGACCCTAAGCACAGGAAGGTGGTAATGCGAAAATACATGCACAGAAGAGCCTGGTTTAAGCCTGAGCTGTGGTGCTGAGATAGGAACCACTGTTCTCTTTAAACACTCTGTGGTTCTCTCTCTCTCTCTCTCTCTCTCTCTCTCTCTCTCTCTCTCTCTCTGTCTCTCTCTCTCTCTCTCTCCCTCCTCTCTGTCTCTCTGTATTTGTGTCCATCCACATGGGTATGAGCATACATATAATGGGAACAGATCTCATGAAGCGAATGTGTATCTTGGCACACTGAAACTTGCTTGTTTCCCTCTGCAATGGTCACGAAACTACAGGCTCCTTATCAATGCTTTCTCTGTGAGTTGAGTGAGACTCCAGGCATTATTTCTTCCTTCAATGCTAGACTTCGAAGGAAGTCTTTTAAATTAATTTCCTGCTAAGAAAAACTTAAACCCATTGCAAATAGTTCAATTTAGTGTTGATTAGACTCCTACAATTAGTTGGCAGTAGTCACCAAGCTTCAGTAAAGGGTAGGGGAAACCACTGATTTTGGGGTCCCAGGGGAGGCCCAAGGAACCTTCCAATTATGATATGAAAACTTAAAGAAAGCTCTCTGCTCTCATGAGTTTTATGTTACAGTGTATTACTTACCAGGATGCCTCAGGAACACAAAGTCAGCTGAAAGAACCAAGAAGTTCATAGGCAAAAATTAAAGCCAAGGCTCACCTTTTGGTACTTTTCCTTAGATTTTTCTTCATAAGGAATTTGTATTGAAGTTAATACCCACTTTAAATCTTATCCATTCAAGGTACCTTACGTTATTGAACTTTGTAATGGTTTAAATCAACCACAAATCTATGCCCATCACAAATCTTTAGAGACTTCTTTCCAAATTAAGTGAAACTCTAATTTCATTTATCAGATTAATTTTAAACCCATTTTAACAATATTTTATTTCTGTTTTATTTTATTTCCATTTTCAATAAACTAGTGTTTTCTATCATAGTTATGGAGATCAGTAAAAAATTTTAGGACATTTTATTTTTCTATTACAAAAAGATGAGAGAATGAAAAATATATTAGTGATACTATAGATTTAATCTAGATTTCTATAATTATTTTATTTAAATGATGCTGTATATTATATAATGTTTTGGTTTTGCATGATGTGCCTGAAATTTTAAAAGAGGAGTTTAATGGCTGCTTTTTACAGTAATGACAATTATCAGTTAATTGAAAAATACACAATTTACAGAATATACTTGAAAGAGTAATTTATACATGGTGAGGCTTAATTTGAAAAAACCTCACTGGAGTGTTAGGAAAAAGGTAGTTAAAAAAAAAGTAATTAGTTTCCTTAACAATTTAAGCAAATATGTTATTTTAGTCTACCAAATTTCATGAAGGAAAAATTATAATTCCTTCTTTGATTGTTTTATCATATTCCTGTTTGTTTGGTTTTGATTTATTTTATTTTATTATTGTTCCTTAGATACCTATTTATTTTCTAAGGAGGGACAGAAAGGGTGTGGATCCAGATGAGAGGAAAGATGAGAATGAACTGGAAAGTGTAAGGAAGAAGAAAACATAATTAAAATATATTGGATGAAAAAATTATATTTTCAATGAAAGAAAAAAATGTATCCAATCCTGTTATACATAGACTTCCATGAGTGATAAATAAAAACCGAATTGTTAATAAACTCCAAATTGGGAGGTCAAATAAAATACAATATCCTCATTAGAAACTCAAACCTACAAGTTGTTTCAATTAATGTATTTTTGTTTATTCCAAGAATCAAGAATCCTATGGCATGGAAGTAATGATTTTTAGAGTATAATCACTTTTGAAATAGTGGTCCTAGAGTGATCGTGAAGAGCACTTGAAACCTTGAGACTGTAATCTACCACAAGGGTGAACACAGGAAGGGAATGGGAGTTGATGGGACAGGAAAAGCCGAAACTGAGACCCAAAAAAGTCAATGGACATTAATTCTTAATCTCCATGGAAAAACTTCCCTCACATTGCCATTTTGCTTAATGTGTCATTAAGGACCTAGAAATTATCTTACTAATATAAGGGTGCTGAAACCTGCCACTACTATGAAAAACCACCCTGAATTCTGAGCTCATAATAATTCATCTGCTGTGTCAGAGAAACTTGTAGTTTCAGCAGAAAATCCACTGTGACATTTGTACTGGAGGCTACATGAGTCAGGGTGATGAGGGCTTACCTAGGCATAGGTTACCCCAGTTTCCTTTGAAAGTGGCAAATGCAGAGACATAGAGAAAGACTTGATGGTTTATCTGTTCAAAATCTTTGTTGCCAGTACTGTAGTAAAATATTCCTTAGAAATGGTTATTGGCTACAGTAATCAGAGAAGGAGTTTAGTATTTCTAAAAGTTCCACATTTCGGGCGTACAGTAGTTTTCTGGCTAATAACTGACACATGTTCTTGAAATTCTTGCTCCAAAGACAAGCAGTAGACTAAACAGACAATCAGCCTGGAATTACTGGTTTTGATTTGTCAAAATGAAGGCTTAGGATTTTTACTGCAGAGTTATTCACTGCCCCAAAAATAACAAATAGGGGTCTTAATTTAAGTTTATATTAAGGAGAACGTTGAATGGACAATTGAAAAGTTTTTGGAAGCAGCAAATGTTTTCTAAAACCATTTAGCACAGGCTGTATTTTTTCACCCAGTCAGACTGAGAGCAATAGAACGCTAAAACTGAACTGCCCTTGTCACTAGTTATGATGTGCAATCATCACCACTTCTTTTTTCTTTATCTGAAGTTTTTCCTGTGTGACTCACTCAGGTCAATGAGATATTGGCTCTGAAATAAAGCTGCCTATGTTAGTATATCACGTCTTCTTTTCATTCTGCAAGTGTTATTACTTGAAGTACTGAATGTTAATTGCAAAAGTTGCTTTTATTTCATTATATGAAGGTATGAGAGGAATGCTCCTCCCAAGCCTTTCTATCTCTTTTTGAGCTCTCATTGCCTGCTGCAACTCAGCTGTTCAGGCCTGCCATTCCTGTCCAGCTTTCCCATCTGTCCTGGCAGGGTGACTGGCAATCACAACCTGTGGATCCTGGAATAGAGAGCAAGGCAGAAAAGCCTGGGAGATGGAGACCTTGGCAGCAGTAAGAGTGAGAGAAACAGACTTCTCAGAAGACAGCTTCAGTGAGACAGCTTGTTTAACTGGGGGAAACAAAGGCCACTTAAACTTTCGGGGTGGATAATGGCTTTCGAGGTGAATGGACACGAAGAATACATTTTTAGAAGACAGCAGTCTGTTGACACAACACAAAGATAAAAAAAAATGAAGACAAAATAAACAAAAACCCTTCAAAGTATGAAAGTGCTGCATATGGGACCAGGAAAACTTTAGTTGATCTGCACTTAACAGTTCATGATGTATATTCATAGTTTGGTGGTATTTTTTAAGATTGAAACTTCTGGGCTGTTTCTCTATGTTTCCCTTCAATTATACTCTAGCTGTATGGCAATGCTCGAACTCTCCCTTCCTCAGCAAACTTACAAAGCACACAACACATAGTTGTCACTCTTCCTAGTCACCTTCCACAGAATTGCCATTCCCTTTCAGAGATATTAATCTGAGCCCACATTCTTTCTTTAATCTAGGATCTACTAATTTGACTTTGAAGTTGAGGTTTTCCTCACTCAAATTTGGCACTTAAAGGAAAATATTTGGCCACATTCAAACCACTCATTTATTTCCAAAACACACTTACTTTATTAAAGCTATTCTAGGTCTTTTAAGATTATTGCTTTCATTTTAAGGAATGAATCTATCTAGGGGTATCATATTAATGGAATTATGCCCACCTAGTTCAGACAGAAGACTGTCAGTGGAAGGTCTCATTGGTTGCATGTTACATCTGTGAATATGTAACACCTAATATGAATAAGCATCAATAACACATAAATTGGTACTCTTGTTATTTATTCTACCCATACTGAATAAAACAAATTTACTTATAACAATACCTAATTAAATTCTTAATCTTAGATTTCACTAAAAAAACTAAAGGACCTTACAAAATAAATTCTGCATGTACTAATAACAGTTAACTATTATTTTATCTTTTCCTGACTATAAATGAATTATGTACACACACACACACACACACACAGAGAGAGAGAGAGAGAGAGAGAGA
>OU015753.1:66983310-67026216 GCA_907169655.1 Acomys percivali | reverse complement strand
TCTTGCTTGTGTGGCAAGTACACTTACTTGTTGATTCATCTCTCTGGTCATTCAGTTATGTTTTTAATGGCTACTGTGTTGCCTCCTTTTCGACTACAAGCAATACCAAACATCCTAGCAGGTTGGACCATTGTGAGACAACTTGCTCCCTGTCCTCTTCTTGATGAACACTGTATTTATAAACAAAAATGTTAACATTAGCATGGAATAATACCTGTGGCTTAGTAAAGATTGCCAATGAGTTACTCTGATGAAGTAAGTTGCCTTGAAAGTAAAAATATGAAGAGGTGTGTAGATGAGTTGCATAGAAAGTCAGGAGACATAAAAAGTTTTATAAATTGCCTGTGATAGTAAAGTGACTTCCTAGAAATATTTATCAAACAACACTCTGATCAATAATGAAATGAAGTTTCTTTTTAATGAGAAGGCTATAAGTCTAGATTTTACAATAAAATAATTTCAGTTGTACATACATTAAAATAGAATAATGTTACTCATCTTTTTTAATAATGGAAAGCCTAGTATGTATTAAATGCCATGTTTTTCTATTTTTCATGATTATAATGAACATCATTTATCAGTCAAGATCAAGATCAAAAGCTTGATTTGATTATTTATTAAAACCACAGAAAACAATTATCGATCTTATTTATTTTTATTTTTAATTTGTTTGCTTTACATACTGGCTGTAGCCCCTACCTCATTGCCCTCTGGTCCCACCCTCCCTTCCTCTTCATCCTCCTCCCTCCACTAGTCCACAAAAAGGGAGAGCCCTCCTCCCTTATCATATGACCACAACCTATCAAGTCTCATCTGGACTGCCTACATCTTCTTCCTCTGTGGCCTTGCAAGGCCTCCTGCTAGGGGGAAATGATCAACATGTGGGCATCAGAGTCCATGTTAGAGGTAGCCCCTACTCCCCATATTGTGAGACCCACAAGGAGACTGTGCTGCCTATCAGCTACATCTGAGCAGAGGGTCTAGGTCCTCACCGTTCATAGTTGTTGGTTGGTGCATCATTCTTTGTAGCACCCCTGCACCCTGAACCAGAATTGTTGCTGCCATGGATCTCCTTGTGGAGAAGGTATCCCATTCAAGACCTTCTATCCCGCAACTCTTTCATAAGATACCCTGCGCTCCACCCCGAAGTTGGGCTGTGAGTCTAAACATCTTTTTCCATTCCCCAGTGGGTGGAGTCTTTTAGAGGACCTCTATGGTAGGTTCCTGTCCTGTTTCTTCTCTTCAACTGCTTCAGGTGTCTATTTTATTTGCCCTCTGAATGAGAATCAAGCATTCTCTCTAGGGTCATTTTTTTGAGATAGAGTTTCTTTGTGTAGTCTTGGCTGTCCTGAACTCACTTTGTAGACCAAGCAGGCGTTGAACTTACAGAAACGTGCCTGCCTCTGCCTCCCTGGCTGCTGAGATTAGAGGCGCGTGCCCCAACACCCAGCTTCATTGATCTATCTTTGTAAAGATACTCATGTCTATATGTCAGCCTTTGTTTTAAAACTATTAACTTCATAAATTTTGTCATTTACTTGTTGAATTTTATATGAACATCCTAAATAGAGACAATCTAAAAAATTCCATTGAAAAGATTTTATTGAAACATACTAATAATAAACAGTTACAAGAAATGGTGAAATGTTACCATAATAGACACAGCAGAATTTATCTATTAATCTCTCCTCACAAAAAACACACATGAAGTGATTTATACACTAATTTGTAAGACACACACACATACACATATATACATATATATATATGTATATGTATATATATATATATATCACCATATGACTCTCATGTAAAATTAAGGCTTTTCATAATTTGTAATGAATATTATTTTGGTATTCAAGAATGTATAGTGTTGAAAAGTATGTTGGATCAAAGACTTCAAATGAGAAAGAATGAGCTGTGGAGAATACTCAGTGGTTAAGAGCACTTGCAAAGAACCCTGATTTGTGTGTGTGTACCCTCCCAGGGGTTCACAACTGCCTGCCCTATGATTCTAGGATATCTGATACACTCTTCTGACCCTCACAGATACCAGGAAGCATAAGGAACATGCACACACTGGAAAGTGATCACATATACATAAAATGAAACTGAACAAACAGATTTTTAAAAGCAGAAATGATGAACTCAAATGGAAAGTGATAGAAAAAAATTTCAACAAAATTTCAAAAGGTAACTCTTGGCTTAAAATATGCAGCATCTCATTAAAAGCAAATATTCTAAGCAATGTCAATGCCTGTGATACATTTTGTAAGAATAAGACAGAAGAAAACATTTTAGCACAATATGGCCCTCATGTGATTGCAAGACTTTACTAACAAACAGACCAAAAGGGTGTAGACATATGGGCGGACATCAGCCGGATCAGACTTTACCTGGGCAAAGTAAGCGATGTGTTAACATTTGTTAAGGGAAAATCTTTTCCTAAACTATAAAGAAAATGCAGGCTCTCCAGTAAAAGGAAACTTTGCCTACTAGTTTCCAGGGGGCAAAGTAGTCTACCAGAACTCCATTTTTGGTTTGGTTTACTGTTTCTGAACTTTGATTGCCATAAGAACTAGAAGCATCTTTCATCTCCAGCTGGCTAGGAAGCTATATCCCATTTTCCAAGCTGGATTGCTATAATCCTCCCTAATGAGTCTACCACAGCTCACTCTCCACAGCCTCCAACTGGATCAGAAAATAAGCTGTAGGCAAATAAGCAGCAGGAGAGAGCATGTTCTCTTCATCTTGATGTGATGCTTTTTCCCTTAGTCGCTACTTGACTTCTGTTCCAAATAAAAGGTATTTTGAAAAATTAAGTGAATGATGAGCCTTGAAATAACAAAGTTTCATCTATCAGGTTGAAAATACCAACTCCACTCACAAAGGGGAAGAGTATAGAAGACCCCAGATATTAGCAACATGATAAGGAAATACCAGTCACATTTTTACACAATATATCATTCAATATTGTCTTGTAATAAATCAGCATTTATTGGTCTCCAATGTTAAGACATCAATAAATAAATTACTGAAGGAGGAAGTGGTGGATAGCTTGGCTTGCTGGGTTGCAAATTCTTAAATGTAACATCTGTTGTTCTTTTCCCAATAACATATGACTGGAAAATACTTTTTCCTATGCTTTCAGGGATGTTGTTAATCTTGCATTCCACACAAGTAAATCTGGAATTAACAACATTCCAAAAATGGACTGAAAATGTCATCTTACTAAACATCTCATGAAAATCTAATAAAAGCAGATAGATTTAACCTTCAATTTAGAAAAACATTAAGATCTTTGTTTTGTTTTTGTTCCTCATAACCAAATGACTATTTACATGCTGTTAATAACATTAGAAGACGGGGAATCACACAATCAACTCACTTAATTGTATTTATCCCTTATTAGGTGTTCAATGTAAGGTACTGTTGTTCTGACAAAGGAAGTTAGACATAACAGATGACATAGCTTTGGACATGGAATGTTATGTTGGAGCAGTACGGTGCATGACTTTGGAATTTTCAAGGACTTTCGACGTTTTTTTTTTTTTTTGTATTCAGGCCAACATTATGTGGCAATGATGAGTATTTGTGGTGTTTTGAAACAAAGCAGGAAGTTAATATTGGTGTTGTTACATTTTTCTTTGCTTATACAGTAGACTAAACTACTGAGTGTGGTGGGTCACGCCTATTATTCTAGCACTGAGGAGGCTGAAGGAGGCTGATTGCCGTGAGTTCTGGGATAGCCTGGACTAAAATATGAGACTGTGAATGATGGTCAATCTTGGTAATCAGCTTTCGTCAATCTGGACTCAATAGAAAGGCAGGCTGCTAAGCTCTCAGATGAGGAATTTTCGTGATGGGACTATTTGAAGTGAGACGACCCCGCCTAGAGTTTGTCTGCACTTTCTGGTGGCAGCCCAGATAAAGAACCTGAAAGAAACATTTGCTTTCGGTCTGTGGTCTGTCTGACCTCACTCTGCTGGCAACTTCCTCTAACTCGTGGCTCCCACTACTGCATTTCTTTATTACTAGTAGAACCAGCTTCTTCTGCCTGCCAACACAGACTGAAGTGGCAGCAATTGGGATGGGCAGGGGTCTGCTGGGATATTAAGCCCCCTGAACTGAGCAAGTAATAGGGTTCTTGGTTTTCCCGGGTGTGAGGACTATTGTTGGACTACCCAGAATGCATCCTGTAAGCCAATCTAATGATTTTCTTTATATATGTAATATATGAATGCATATATAGCAGATACATATTATATATAAATGTATGTAAATATGTCTCAGTTAAACAAGGCTGGTAAGATGATTCAACAAGTAGAGGATTTTTTTTTTTTTTTTTTTTTTTGCTAAGTGTAACAACTTGAACTTGACCCCGAGACCACTTAATAGTAGAAGAGAACCAAATATTGCTACAAGTTGTCCTCAAACCTCCATGTGCCTGGCCCCCACAAGTAAATAAATGCAATAAAAACAACAAAAAATAGAAAAAGTAAACTCTGTTCCAACTTTACCTCTATGCTATTAATTTCCCCACTAATAGAATAATACACCAAATTTCACATAGCTCAAGCTACTCACTAAATTCAGTTTGAATTGAAGCAACATCAAAACATCACTAGAATTTGACATAGTTCTCAGATATACATTTGGCAATGAAACCAAGTGATTACTGTAGTTCTATAGCCTTCTTTTGAAGTTTTAAATTTGCTCATGCAAATATAACATATTAGCTCCAGTAAAGCTATGCAGACATATAGTTTTGAATCTTTTAAAAGATTTAACAAAATTTTAAGATGTTTATCATTAATAACAGTATTCTATTAGCAAAATATAATTAATTATCTTACTTTGTTGTATTTTGTATGCGATAACATTATAAGATCATTTCCATTTGAGTTATTATCACTGATTATAAAGCCTGTTATCAAATATATAAGATCAGACTGAGTCTTTGGAAGCTACGTAGTCACTGTTATGGTAATGACTCATCTCATAGTTAATTATTAGATAAAATGTTTTCAGAAAGGGATGGAGGGAGAGAGGGTGAAGAAAAGAGAAAGAAAGAAAGAAAGAAAGAAAGAAAGAAAGAAAGAAAGAAAGAAAGGAAAACAAGTAACATTAGAGGATTATAATTTCTTTTGGAAAAATAGTCAAATGAACTATCAGTCTTTATGTATACACTAAACACATGAACTGGAGGGAGGCATGTCATAGTTTTTATTCAACATTTGTAACGTTTTGGTAACTAGAAACTGAGCATGCTTGGCTATGCTGAATTTCAAGTCATGGTAGCAATTCCAGATGTTCACCTAGCTTCAATGATGCTGAAAGTTCTGGATCTCCAATCTAGTGATCATTTGACAGAAGCCCCGCAAAGCACAGGCATTTAGTCAGGTCCTAACACTGATCCTAGTTCTCTGTCTAGTGACTGCTAGAGCAATTTTGAAAGACAAACCTCCCATGCAGAAGGTTTTGTGATTTATTTTTCAGTTGGAGCTCACATTCCTTGGATCCTTGTGGAAATTCTTTGAGGTCTGAGTAAAGGCTGGGATACTTTGAAAGGTTCACATAGACTCTTTCCACAAGCTCAACTTTGGGCTCCATAACTGTGGGAACCACCCAAAACCAGTTTGGCTAATCTATTAAATAGTGTCTTCAATAGGATTGTTAAAGAGCCACTAGTATGTTTTCCTGTCATTTTCTCTGCTGGTCAGTTGATTATTATTACAGGTCTAGGATTATGCTTGTTTGATGGTATTCAATGGTGAGAATGAAAAATACCAAGCAAGAGAGAAATATAATCATCAATATTCCCTTTCTAATTTTCAGTAGCATTGATTGTCTAGTTAGATTTTTTTCTACAATTTTTATAAACATAGAATATCCTTTTCTTGCAGGTTTATGTTTCAATTTAACCAATTGTAAGTTCTAATTGACAGTATTCACTCATATCAATTATGATTTAGAGACCACAATTCATGTTTTAACCTTTTTGAAGATAAAATTTTTAGTTCTTGCCTGTTGGTAAGATAATGAATGGGAAGTTGGGACGCATTGTATCTTATTATAAAGTCTTTTCCCTGGGGTAATATTCACTTACATTTTGTGTATTATCTGAGATCTAATGCTGCATTTTTACCAGTATGTGGACATCTCAGCATTTTCTATCTTAAGCTTTTTGATCAGAGTGTTGAATTGTCTCATTGTAATTTTAACTTGCATATCCTTGACTTAGGAGGCTAAACACACTAAATATGTTTATTAAGCACTTATAAAACCACTTTAAAAAGACCTTGTTCATTCGTTTGCCTTTTTTAAAATGTGAAGTAGAAAAACCACTTTTGTGCCTGGAAATACGTTCCATGTGGACTACAGATATAGCATGGAACTTCTGTATCATAACATTATTTAATACGTACAATTTAATATTATTTTAGTAAACATTTAAAATATCTTAGGTTTGATACTCTCATATTTTTTTAATTTATTGGTTCTTGGGTCTCGAAGACATTCCCTCTCAGTTCATCAGTAGCTAATGTCATGTAGAAGAGGCAGAAGCCTCTTACTTCATATTCAGTTGTCCAGAACCTTTTTTCAGTTAAAACAAAAATATGGTACTATTTCTCAGTGTCAGCTCTGCCATAAGTCAGACAATTTACATGGATTTTATATTTTGATAATATAATTTGAAAATATTTCAATATTATATTACTGAAATATTTGAGGCAACACCAAGATATCTTAGCTGTACACTATCTTTAAAAAATGTTTTGACTTCCAGATCTCCACTTTTGTTCCATAAAATTGCCTCTATATTTGAACTTGCACAGTAGTCATCTCAGTGTTTGACTATGCACTCTGCTAGAAGGTTTTTTTTAATCTGATCATTCTTCTCGATTTATTTTTTAATTAATTTATTCAGATCACAACTAAATTGTTATCCCATCCATTGTATCCTCCCATTTCTCTGTCCCTCCCACTTTCACCATATTCCCCTCCCTTATATCAGTGACTGAGGAGGACTGCCTCCTCCTCCTTATGATCGTAGGCTATTAAGTCTCATCTTGGTAGCCTACTATCTGCTGGAATGTTGAGGAATATCTTACAGTCTAACAATTTCTGTTAGAATGAATATCTTTGCAATGTCAACAGTAGAATTTTCAATTTGCTTCCCTCATTAATGCTATTTTTATATAAAATATTTACACTTTAGGAGTTGTTTCTCTGTATTTATTGTTTCCTAAAACTAAAGTCGTAATTACTTTTTTGTTTCCTAATAACTGTTCTCAACAGATAGCAATAAAATTTATGTATAGTATTCTATAACCTGGTGTTCTTGTTACATTTTATCATGTATATATGAATAAACATTTATTGAACACTTAGAGTTTGTTTACTTGATGGTAATAATATCTCAATATAAAAGAAAATACGGAAGAAGAAAGAATGGTTGATGAGTCACTTTAAACTCACTGTAGTCTTGGACAGGGTGAATGTAAGGAACTATCTGACCACTAACTATCAGATTCCTCGTGTCAAGCATCTCAAATTTTGATGAGCAAATAAAACACCAAGAAATAAAATTGTAACACAAATTCCAATCATGGATCAGAAATATAACCCACCAATTTCTATTTATAAGTTATTACCAGATGTTGTTAGTGGTTAGTGGGCCACATGACTACAAAACTACATGTTATACAAGAATAGATGGGTTAAAAAATAATTTTTGAAAGTCAGTGCGTTTACTACTTAGAAATTGGCACAAATGTTGTTTTCTTTCTTTCCTTTCTTTCTTTTTTTAAAGAGTGGGATTCCATTCAATTGTTGTTGATATTTGCTAATGGTATTATTGGGTACATACCAAAGACAACACTACCACAGACAATGCAGCTTGCTGCTATGGATCTCTGCTGGTTGGAGTATTTCTTTCAATACTCACAGCATAGAAAACAGTTGTGATCCTAATCTAGATTATGACCGTGATGGGATGTATTAGTGTCTAAGCAACAAGTCACTGGACATCTCCATAACAGTTTGTCTATATTAGGTTAATTGAGGTGGAAACCTCATTCTATGGTCTGGAGTCCCAGACTTAATAAATAGAAGAAAGTAAGTGAAGCATTCATGACTCTTTGCATCCTGAATGCTGATGCTATGTGGAGAGTTGCCTCTAGCTCTTCCTACCAAGACTTCTGTGCACCATGTGCAAGCGGTACCATCAGAGGCCGGAAGAGGCCTTGCGACTGCTGTTTCATATGGTTGTGAGCTTCTCTGTGGGTGTTGGGAGTGAAAACCAGTTACTCTGGAAGAGCAGGCAGCCATCTTAACCCTGAGCCATCTCCCCATCCCCTACGAAAACTTCTTTGTCACAATGAGCTGTATGAGTCACAGCTATAAGCAGGAAGAAACATTCCTCATAGTTTCATCAAATATGTTATCACAGCAATAAGAAGAGTAACTAATTGTGTTGGGTTGTGTTCATACTGTTCATCAATTTGACAGGCTCTTGCTTAGTAGACAAACCTCTATACTTTGTCAGGGATTTGATAGATTAGTTTAGGTTCTATGCATGTCTGTGAGAGATTATACTGATTAACTTAATGGTGATGGGAGGACACACCTTAGCTGTGGGAAGTACCATGCCCTGGGCTTGCGTTGTAGACTACATAAGGAAGAGAAAGCAAGCTGAGCACCAGCAATATTCATTCCATGCTTCTTGAGCTGTGAGCCAAAAAAAGATTGCTTTTCTCCCTTAAGATGCTTTTGTTAGACTATTTTTATCACAGTAACAGGAAGAGGAACAAACACACTACTTTGGCTCTATACTCAGGACACCAAATAAAACTAGATGGATGCAACTGTTCAGCCAAGGCAGATCACATCACAGGGTTATTTTGGCGTATGCATTGATTTAATCATTTTAATTCAGTGGCATCATTTTTCATGTCATCTAAAATAATAGAACAATTATGCATAATTTAAACTCCCTTAACCTAAAATCTTTACATTCCTATTCCCTTCACACTATATTCGGGTCCCAAAGATAGACTCTTTTCAATACTATGCTGCACATCTTAGATTAATTGGAAAGGTTTTAAGTGAAGTGATAGTGACTGCCCCATTCACATGCGACAGTAATTTGGGATTGAGGCTAGCCACCTATTTCATTTTATCCTCATGTTGGTTCTGAAATCATAGTTCTTTCTAATTAAGGCTTCATGTACATTCATATTTCACTGGAAATATACATGGAGATAATAGCAATGAATTGCTATTTCTTATTGTCCTACAAAAGAAACTTTATCATGTATCTATGTGCTCAGTATATATTTTGTCTCATAAAAATACAAGATAAGTAAAGAATTATTTGATTTATTTAACAGTCTCTTCTACTCATTTTAAAATATAAAAAGAGATTTGGAGGCTGAATTAACTTTGGAATCATTTAGGTACAGGGTTGATTAGGTCACATGAGGTATATAATATGCAAATATTTTTAGATGAATTCTTTCATTGCAACTGAGTGAATACTTAAATTTTTATCTTATTTTCAAAGAGCTAAAACAATGTATAGTAGTGTCAGAATCCAGAGTTATTTTCACCTAAAATTGATAACTGTTTTCTTTTATGTTATGCCTATGCAATCAATATTGTTATTATCACAGACCTTTACATTCTAATATTTAAAAATAACATAAGTGCTGGCAAGAGAATTTAGTTAGTCAAAATGTTTTCCACCACATTTGACAACCTGAGTTTGATCCTTGGAACCCAAGTACTGGAAAGAGAGAAAGAACTTCTTCTGAAAATAATCCTCTGACTTGCACATGTCCAGGCATGTAAGTAAACACACACACACACACACACACACACACACACACACACACACACACACTTTGTATTTTTTAATTTAAAAAACATAAAAAACATGAGCTCATTGAAAGTTTCTTCTGCTTTTAACATCTTGAAAATAGTATTTATGCATCAGTTTATGTTGTCAATCATCACACCTTGCAGATGGTTTTTTGTGTGTGTGTGTGCTGTGACCACTCATGGTATCTAAACTAACAGGGCTGTGCCTTAAATTCTCCATCAATGTGGTCTTCATGACCACCGCAAGCATGAGACGTAGTCATTGACAGCTCAATATTGTGATGACAGGGTAAAATTGGCCACAAAACTTCTCCTGGGGCAACAGAAGCTGGATGTGTTGCCTGCGCAGCATGAGCAGCTCTCAGCAAGACTTGATTACTTGTTTTCAGAGATCAGAAAAAGTAGTTACAGAAGGAAGACCCAGGGCTGTGTAAGTTTTCCGTTTCCTCACTTTATTATATTTCAGCCATAGTAAGAAAATTACATGGACTTTTCACACCTCAGTCTTTTCTTAATCTTATCTATCTTCAGAATAGTTTCTCAGTATTCTGCATTCCATGCAAATTGGAAAGGTGTGTTTCTCTTTTAGAAGACTATATTAGAGTAAAATGGTAGAGCTAGAGTATTCAGGGATACATAATGCTTATGGCAATTTAAGTTTTCCCACTAAACAGGTAACTAATTAAACTGAATAAATTTCAATAAACTGGCCTAAAATTTAAAAAATCATTTTTATAGTCAATTTTTACAGTCCCTCATTGAAGTCAACACCTAGAAACCATGAAATCCTTGACAACTTTGTCAAAGAGAAGCTTTTGTAATGTAATGGCTACTGAGTTGATTTGCCTGTCCCCTTCTCCCCTGTACAAAGACAATGAAAGTCCTCAAACATTTTGGGACATACATTGGAAAATAATTCGAAGACAAACTCTTCCAGAAGGTCAATTTTTTATTTATTTATTTATTTATTTATTTATTTATTTATTTATTATATATTTTAAAGCAATTTTTCAACGATTTTATTTTATTTTTGGCATATACATTTATATTATTACACATAAATTTAAAAATTACATACAGCAAGAAGAACCACGAAACAATCCGGGATTACATTCAGAAGGTGAATTATTAATGGCCGTGTCAACAAACTAAACCAAACCAACCAACCAAACAACCAACCAAACAAACAAAAAAAACCATCGAGGATGCTGGAACATTATTACCACAGTCCCAACACTTCAATCTTTAAGTAGAGGAAACCAAGCTAAAAAAAAAAAAAAAAATCGACCAAGAAAGAACAATTGAGCCAGTTTTTTGTTCCAGTGTTCCTGCACCACCAAAGACATCTCTGCTCCAGGCCCAGTCCTGTAAGGTGCTTCATATCAACTGCCAGCAGGAAGGACACTAAAGCACATTAATAGCCTCCAACCCCCACAAACCAAGCTTGGCATGGAGAGAATCTACCATCAAAAGTTCAGCAGGGATGGGTCTCTGGAGTTTCCTGACTTATGTCAACATCTTCTCCTTCTATCTTTACTTCTCCATAGGCTTGGTGATCAATTTTAACCAGACTTTCTAGATTAGCTCTTATATTTTCTTCTTTTCGCTATCAATTATTTTCTCATTCCCATATAAGTTTAGTATACTAATTACTGAATCAAATATATTTATTGAAAAAATAGTATTTAATTAAAATAAATATATTCATAGCTTATAATATTTTACTTATCTAATTATAATATTCTTCTTTAAACAACATCCAATATGCAAGTTACTTAGCTCTGTAATAACTTATTCCATAGTATTTTAAAGTACTAGCTTCATACAGCTTGAGGTTTGAAGTGTTAATATATTAACATAGTTCTTTAGTTAAAAAGATTATACACACACACACACACACACACACACACACACATCTACTTGTGTATATACGCACTGTGTGTGCAGGAGCCCACAGTGGTATCCCTGGCATTGGATCCCCTGGAAGTGGAATTACAGGCAAGTCTGAATCACCATATGGGGCCTGGGAGCAGAGTCCTGATCCTCTGCCAGAATAGTAAGGTCAATAAACCACTGAACTATCTCTCCAGCCCCAATCAAGTTTGTTATACTACATGAGCTTTGCTCTTTCTAATCACATTTTCAGAGCATACCAAAATATAAAAAATAACTCTACAGTTGTGTAAATCTAACTGGTGAACAAAGTCAGATTGAGGGTTGTAATCCTTGCTGAGAATAATAGAGTTGATCTGCAGTATCTATGATAACTGTGTGCAGATAAAATGGACATCAGGTCTGAATTCAACTTCCTGGGCATGAGAAGACTTCTGAGAGAAACAGAGAAGGACTTACCCAAATATAAACTGAGACATAAAAAACCTGCATCAGGTACATCCAGGTCACAGAGACTAGGAGAGAAAACCAAGAGACCCCTAACCCCCAAATTAAGAATTAAATACATAACAGAAAAAGTCTAACTAAAGACCATATATCCAACTAAGTACAGTGACCCTAAACAAATTAGCATTTAGCACTAGGAGTAGGTTGTGAGGTGAAATAATTTAAAGGGCTGCAGTAGGATGGGGGCTTTTTGAAACAGGGCCCATGTCCTTAGACTTACCCTAGGCAAAACACTGAGAGAAAGCCACAGCATGAGCAACAGAACTGTGGGCCTCAAACAGGAGACAATCACATTCTAATCATATCTAGTAAAACAAGCAGGCTGGAATTTAAGACAGAAAACAGACAGCCATAAAGCTTGCTCTCCCGACTTACTCTAAGTCTCTGAGACAGCACTCCATATGGCTTCCCACAACAGAGGTTCTGTTATACACCCTCAGAGGCCTGATAACACAATTCTCAGTGGTGTCCAAGGCTCTCCCTTCGTTCATCTGGCACATACTTAGCTTCGCTGACAATCTCAGCCATGAGTTTCAATTGTTACCTACAGGCAATGTTTACCAAGATGGTGAAGAGATTATTTCTCTTTTATTGCTGACTGGTGTCGGATAGAAAAGTAAAAGATCAGCAAAAGGAAAGAGTCTGAAATGACCTTAAGCTTGAAGCCACCTGATTTTCCATTCCTGATTTAATATAAAACACCACTTAGTAGATGGTTGTTGATTGTACAACTTATGTCAGGCATAGTTTGGGAGTGGTGAAAATTCAACAATAAATTAAGAAAACCGTTCTTGAATTTATGATACTAAATATTGATATAATGTGCTTGTGGCCCTGATTCATGTAAGGCAGAAGTTCAACTTCCAGGTTTATTAAAGTTATATCTTGCAAAGCTGGATGTGATATTACCTTTTATAATCCTCTTTTCAGCATGCTGAGACAATAGGCTCTTTGTGAGTTTGAGGATAGCCTGGCCTATCCAAGAAGACTGTTTGCAAACAGACAAACCTAGATGTATCTTATATACAACACAACTCATCCATGCAAAGTTAACAGTTCAGTAGGTTTTAGTATGTGCATGAAATTGTGAGGATCATCAGGAACAAATTTTAGGACATTTCATCTCTTCTTACTCTGAGGTGGACAGTAATGTATGTCTGCATGGGTTTTCTAGCTCTCTACATATTAAATAAAGAGAATCAAAGAATATGTATGCTTGGTTCTTTATCTTCACCACCCATATTGTATTACGGATCATCAATTAATTTTTTAAGAAGCTATCTGCTTCAAAAAGTTATAAATGTACAATGAGATATATCACAGTGTGTGTCCCTTTTAGAGCTTCTCTTATACCAAAAGGAAGCTTTGTTCTGGCAGAGCATAAAGCTTTGAGTGGGATAGTTCTGTTTTAGAGCTAGGAACATTTCAGTGAACCTAAAGGCGAGAAGAGGGTTATAGGAAGGCAGATCCACTGAAGGCAAGAGAAAGACCGGCAGCGATGTGTTGTGATTCCTGGCTTGGTGACTTGTCACAGACTTCCAGGGTGTAGATGTTTAATCTTTTGGTTTTTGTTAAGTCTCTGTAACTGACTTGAATAAAATGAAGTCATTTTGGGTTCATTCAGTTTATTTAACTTTTTTCTTCTGTGATTTGAGGAAACAAATCGAGAAAATCAGATTTTGCGAAAACAAACATAATGACACATTTTATGTTAGTTTTAAGAAACTACTACAAAAATTATCCATAACACAGTGTATCCCACAATGTTCACAAGGACCATCTGTATCTCTCAAGCTGCATTTGATAATATACACATGGTATAAAGTTTTTTTTTTTTTAAGGCAACAGCTAGTATGGCTATCCACTTTGCATCTCCATCAATATGCTTCTATTTTCTTTGTTTGTTTTTCGAGACAAGGTGTCTCTGTGTAGCCATGGATGTTTTGAATTCTCTTTGTAGACCAGGCTGGTCTCAAACTCACAGAGATCCACCTGCTTCTGCTTCCCAAGTCCTGGGATTAAAGGTGCACATCATCACCACCCTGCTTGCTTTTCGTTACTGTGTTTTAACATATTAGTCTCTATGATGTATGTGTGTGCTTATAAGTGTGCTTGTAATAATTGACATGTACAGGTCAAGTGTTCATACCCACTGAGTCCTCTCCTCACTTTCTATTTTTCTGTTCTTTTGAATCACCTGAAACCATAAAGGATATAGCTTAAAATCAAGTCTTGAATCCATGGCAATACTAAAGGAAAAGGGGAGTAAGATTTCAGTGCCTTTGGAATCTACCTTTGGTTTACTCAGCCTCTGAATTCAATGAATTCAGCACTATGTCATCTAACCAGTGTCTACCACAACTGCTCGAGAGGATTTAGCCTCCACTTAAGTCTACATTCCTAAAGGAAAGCTTGGTTTGAATGGCTATGGAATGAGTTATTCAGAAGTTCCTAAAACATATCTTTATATCTTTGAACTTTATCTTACCCAGATTCTAAAGGTGTGTGTTTGTGTGTGTGTGTGTGTGTATGTGTGTGTGTATGTGTGTGTATGTGTGTGTGTGTATGTGTGTGTGTGTATGTGTGTGTGTATGTGTGTGTGTGTGTGTGTGTGTGTGTGTGTTTGTGTGTGTTTCGTTTTTCAAGATGAAGTGTTTCTGTGTAGTCCTGGCTGTCTTGGGCTCACTCTGTAGAACAGGCTGGCCTCAGATTCACAGAGATCCACCTGCCTTGCTTCCCTGACTGCTGGGGTTACAGGTGAGTGCCACACACCCAGCTAATTTTGAAGTGTTTACTGGCCCTCACTTTACATAGTGCTTTACATACTCTGTATCTTCCCAGTTGCAGCATTTTGCTTCAGTTCTTTGGGTCCAACTCTCCATTTTTATTGCTTTTCCAAAATTAGCAATCATTAGAATTATGAGTGTAATACATGTTAGATTTGGGTTTTTCTGCATCATAGCTGAGGTATATGTTTTAGAATCATTTCTCTTTCTCAATATTATGCCAACCTTAACATCATATACTTGGGAATATTTGTATAGCATTAATTAATACTGATTTCCTATGTCTATAACCAAGAAATTGAGACATTCTGTGAATTTTATTTTACAATTTTACTCTATTGGGTATATATAAACAGTATAAGACCCATTTCATCTCTATACAAAGTCAAATACAATTATGTAGTCATTAATTATTCTGTATGTTACAACTTGAATTCTAATTAACATATTATTATATCATTTGATCATCATCAAATTGTACTCCTTGCTAGATACGAAAAACAGGAAATTTATGTGATGGGGACAACAGTAGGATATTAAATTTCAATGAGACCTAAAAGTCTCAGCAAGTGCTCTCCAACTGAGCTGCAGTCCCAGCCCTTAGCAATACTATCATGTAACTGCATCATGAATTCTGTCCTCACCTCATAACCTACATTGACATCTTTCAAGACTTTCAGTAACACCTCCAGTCTATGGCTGAAACCATGAAGAAAAACAAACCAGAAATGCCTAAGCAAACAAGCATTTCATACTGAAAACTCAAATGTTTCCTATTCATGGAGAATGTTTATTTTACAGCACATAGCTCTTATTTCCCTTTGGTGCTTGTGTCTGTGAGGCCAGTGTTTTAGCCCTGGCCTACATACATCATACATCCTCATACATCAACTCCACCCACCCATACACAACACAAACCTTTAAAGACAACATCTATGTTATTGGGGAGCTGGGCCGGGATGACAAACTTATTTGCATTCCAAGGTGATCTTTTCTGTTCGCCTGGAAAGTCAGCTTCCTCCCGTCTCCTGGTGTGCAGTGGAAATACATGAACAGTGCCTTCAGCTCTCCAGTTAACATTCCTTGCCTTTACTCCCATAGTCTCTAAGTCCCAGGCCCTCCACAGCCTTTCTAAAGCTTTCTACGGAGGCCTCACAGCTCACACCTAGAAATTAATGTTTCATAAATAAATGTCTATGATTTGCATGATTAGTTTACTATTGTAATCACAGCAACATAATTGCATTTAACCTTATTCTACATCATATTGATATTTTTACATTTTTTGAGAATTTCATGTGATGTATTTACATCATCTCTGCCCCATACTCTGACCCCTCCAACTCCTCCAGTGTCCTCTCAGCTACTACTACACTATGAATTCTTCTTGTTTAATTATTACTGCACACACACACACACACACACACACACACACACACACACCAATTCCTAAGCCTGTTTAAGGTTGTCCATATGTATATATGTTTATTACTGACTATGTGGGAATGCATATACTATCAGGAGGCTCCATCTTGAGATGACTCATTGTTTCTCTTTTAGCAGCCATCAATTGCCTGTAGCTCCTCATCTAAGCATAACATCCAGTGTGATTTCTCTTATCAACGTTGGAATACCAACTGGTGCTCTCATTTTACAGGTCTTGTTTAGACTCTATAGCCAAGATATATATGTATATATATATACGTATATATATATATGTATATATGTATATATGTGTGTGTGTGTGTGTGTGTGTGTGTATCACCATTTTGAAGTATACATAATGTCTTCCAGCTCTTACAATTTTTGTTTCTCTTTTTCTAAGATGTTCCCTGATCCTTTAAAGGAATATATTTGTATGAAGGAATATATTTACAAGAATAATAACAGAAAGACGTAGCAAGGTAAAACCTGGTGTGAAAAGCAATTACCCTGGAGCCTAGATTCCAAACTATGGAAATTATGCAAAGAAAGGTAGCCATACATTTTAATATGCTTTTCTAGTGCATTTCTTGTGAGCATAACCTTTCTTATGTGAGACTATGCTGATTTGGATAATATTAATTGGCTACTAATATACATTTATTAATACCTCTAAAGATCCATTGTATTTAGTCTTGATGCTTACTCTTTTTGTAGGGCTTTGAATTGTAAATACCATGCAAGTTCCTTTAGAGGTGATGAGAATGACCTTCAACTACAATCACTCTATAATGAGAGTTACTCCTATGAGCTATCATTGATGATGTTTCCTGAACAAAATTCATTTTAGATGGTAAGAATTTCTAGAAGAAAACTAAAGCACTGCATAAGGATAGGGATTAAGGATTTGAGAAAAAATATGTTTTCTGGTCTGGGGAAACTTCTGAGTGAGCAAAAGTGCTTCTTGTGAAAGCAAGAAGACTTGAATTTAAAACCCCACAGAAGTAGCTGGGCATGGTTGTGGGTGCCTATGTGTGGAGGAATGTCTTGAGTTGATGTAACAACTGTCAATAAAGCTCTGTGTAGCCAGTCAGCTGGGCAGAAGGAAGTGGAGGGCAGGGCTTCCAGGAGAAGGGGAGGAGTCGGGAGTTAACAGTTAAAAGTTGACTATTGACGTTGATGGGGGAGTTGGGGGTGAGAAGCTACCCAGGAAGGATCAGATTGGCAAGTGCTTGGGATATATGTAGGTTATGAGGATTAAAGTAGTTTATTTTAATTTATGGTAGATTTGTAGCCATTTAGATTCTGCCCAGCTTAGTGCTTGCAGCTTTGAATTACATTTCAGTCTCTTTGTGTCAGTCATTGGCTTCCTAGGCCAAACATATACAATTAACTATAACATCTATGTCCTCAGGACTGGGTAGAGCAGACAAGTGAATCCCAGAAGATACCAGCCAGCCAACTGAAAATTCAAGCCTCAGATTCACTATCCAGTGAACCCTGTCCCCAAATTAAGATGGAGAACAATAGAGGATGTTACTTGATAACTTCCTCTGGTCTCTGCATGTTTTATTGGTATGTATATGCAATATCAACACACACATGCAAAGACAAACATGAAAATTTTAAATCAATGATAAGATAAGTTAGTCTTTAAAGGACCATCTTAAAGGACCATGTTTCTGATTTTGTTTTTGCCTCCAGGTCCTGCCTTGGGTTCCTGCCTTGAATTTCTTCAATAATAAGATTGTGATAATGAAAGTTAAGTGAAATAAACCCTTTTCTCCATGAGTAACAGTGTTATGATAGGTCCGAACCCCACAACACACACATACACACACACACACCTCCTCTTCCCTTTAGAGAGGATTATGCTTGTATTTTTACTTTGGGCAGGAAAATTCATGCTCTCCTTCATGACATCTGTATCATCTCCTGGCTCCATGTTCCTGCCCTACTTCAGTTTCTTCCATTACCGGTCTCAAAGATAGATTGCTATCTAAAACTTTTCCTTTGAAAGTTGCTTTTGATCATGGTGGGCTTTTCCTTTCAAATCAACAGGAAAGTAAATAAGACAAGAGGGAATTCAGGGGTGAGTGAAATCTGTAGGAGGACATGTGTTCAAATAGCAGGGATAGGGATGTCAAGGGCATTCGTAGAAAGTGCTGTGGAGTGAGCTACTTCCCATGAAAACAGTTGTTGCAAAAGAGAAGACTTGACTCCCGAATTATCTCTGATTTCCTGTTTCACCATGTGAACCCTCACACATGCCCTCTCACCATGATGCCATCCAGATGAAGGCCCCAGTAGAATTTAAGTAATTGGGGTAACATGGTTTTGGATTTTCCATGATCCTAAACAAAAGACCTTCTTTGTATGTTATACTCCAAGATACCATTGCAAATATGCAGTTTACTTCCTCCACAGTTTAAAACTTTCATGATTTAACCCATTTTGGAGGTGGAAAATACTGACCATAAGTTATCCCCACTAAAATAGAAACTGAGGAAGGACAATTCTTCATTTGTAACATTAACTACTCCACTCAAACACCAGGAAAAAGTTAGAAAAAGAATTTTAATAATTATTTAAATGTGCATTGTATAAATGAATAAGGAGATGTAATCGATGAAGATCAGGATCCCTGGAAAGCCTTATCCCAAGTTTATCTCATTCCTGGCTGACTGCTAGTTGATTCATTGTAAAAGAGAATCCACAAAGGGAAGATGTGTATATAGAAGAAAATTCGTGGGCCACAGTGTCCCCTTAGGCTTATATATGTGCAAGCTTGGTCCTCAGGTGGTGAAGTGTTTGGGAAATATAAGGAAGTATGGCCTTGTTGGAGGTAGTGTTTCACGTGAAGTGGGCTTTGGGTTTTCATGTGCCCACACAGCACCCTTCTCTTTTTTTTCTGTCTGTAGATCATGATACGACTATCGGCTACTCCCCTAGTACCTTACCTACCTATATGCCAGCATAATCCCCACCAAGAAAACACTGAACTAACTCTCTGAAACTATAAGAAAGCCCCCAGTTAAATGCCTTCTTTTATAAGAGTTGCCTTGGTCATGATGGCTCTTCACACCCATAGCCCCTATAGGCACATAGATAGTGGCACTACTTTAAAAAAAATTGAGTACTGTAGCCTTGTTAGAATTGGTATGCCTTTTTGGAAGAAATGAGTCACTGGGGGTGGACCTTGAGATTTCAAATACTCAAGCCAGGCCCAATGTCTCTATTTTTCCCCACTGCCTGTTGATCAGGACATAGAACTTTCTGCTATCTCTCTAGCATAATGTGCTCCCTGCCATGACAACAATGGATTTAACTTTTCAGCTGTAAACAAACCCCAAATTAAATGTTTCCCTTTATGAGAGTTGCTGAGGTCATGGTGTCTCCTCACAGAATCAGAACATCAACTAAGATAGAAGCTATTACTGGGGAGCACGGTATTCCTGTCACAGGCCTGACAATGGTGTTTGTTGGCAGAATGTGGACTTTGGGGCTTTGGATTAGGAAAGCAGTTGATGGATTCAAGCGGGATTTAATGTCCCACTCACGTTATGTGTGAGCAGGGACGACTGTGGTCGTGAGATCAATGTCGATTATCATGACCTGGCTCAAGGGTCTTCAGAGGGGAAGAATAATAGTACATGGCTGAGAGATTGCTCCTGTGTAAAGAATGTGGCTGCTTCTTTGCCTTAGTATGAAAAGTCTGCCTGAGGCAAAATGGAAAAATTTTGCATTAATGGTGTTGGCAGAAGAGATTTCGAAACAGCCTAATATGACTATGTCATGGGGTTATTACTGACCAGTCTTTTGCAGATCTGTAATGGAAAGGAGCAAGCTGAGCAAGTAAAAAGTCAAAAGGTACAGATTGCGGAGAAAATTAGCACCATGAGGTGTAATGGAGCTAAATCTATGTTCAAGTAGATAAACAAGTTAAAGAAAAGCCCGATGTAAGTGGAATAAAGGAAGTGGTGACCTCAGGGAAAGGCCCCACTCAGGGAAGCCTTCAATTTATGAAAAGAAATTAAAGAAAAGCTTAGAACTGGTGTGCTGGTGCATGTGTTTAATCATAGCATTTGAGAGCAAGTGGATCTGTGAGTTTAAGGACAACCTCATTTACATGGCAAGTTCCAGGAAGTCAATCTTAGAAAGTAAAGGAAACCACCAAAAACAGAAGGCTGGTGAAAATATATTTGAATGAGGGGCTATTTTCTAGGCCCAGCAAGAAGAAGAACTTTGCAATGTCAGCCGTGTGTTTCTGGTTTTAGAGTCAAGGATACAAACAACAAAAGGAATGTGGAATCTCCCACTCTGTCTAAGGAAAGCTGCAGAGGCCAGACATGTGTCAGGGGTGTCCCTGCATGGAGGCCCAGAGAGGCAAATGTGTGAAGCTGTGAAAGTGAATCCTGCATTGCCTTGCAGGGTTCCAATATGTAGGAGATGCCAGAGCCATGGATACCTGCCAAGGAAAGCTGCTAACTGGGAGTAGAACCAGCCCAAGAGAGAGAAGTATGTTGCTGTCATTAAAGCTGAAAAGAGTTAGAGATATGAAAAACAGTTTGACATCAGACATGGGCATGCAGGGTTTGGAATTTTCCCAGCTGGGTTTTGGTCTTGTTTTGGCACAGTGCCTCTTCAATATGCTCCTCCCTTTCCACCTTTTTGGAATGGTAAAACATATTCTGTACCATTGTCTGTTGGAAGTTTGTGATCTGCTTTTTGATTGTGATGTTTACTTTATAAGGGGGTTATAGTTAAGAGACCACCACGTATTTTTGAAGAAACTTTGAACTTTAGACTTGTAAAGAGTGTTGAGACTGTGATACACTATGAGTCTCTTAAATTTGGACCAAATGCATTTTGCATGATGCTGTGATGGAAAACCTATGGGTGCCAGGGAGTACAATGTGGTTGTTTGAATAAAAATGGGTCCTATGAGCTCATATGGAATGGCACTATTTGAAAAAAAAATGAGGACATGTGGCCTTTTTGGAATAGGTGTAGCCTTGCTGGAGGAAGTGTGACAATCAGGGTGGGCTTTGGGATTTCAAATTCTCAAACCAGCCCCAATGTCTTGCTTTTTCTTCCTCCTGCCCGGCAATCAGGATGTAGAACTCTCAACTATCTCTCCACTGTCATGTCTGCCTGCATGCCGCCATGTTTCCTGGACTAAATCTCTGAACTGTAAATTAGCCTCAATTAAATGCTTTCCTTTATAAGGGTTTCTGTGGTCATGATGTCTCTTCACAGCAGTAGAACACTAATACATCAGAACAGTGACTAAAGCACCTGAGTATAGTCAAAGTCAAATCATTGAATCTCTGATGGTCTCATTAATGTTTAGACAGCTGAGACAGAGTTTCATATATTCTTGGCTTTCCTCTCCATGAACAAATGCCTCTGCTTAGAGGACACACATACATAAGAGCTATGATTTTTTAATACATGCAAATTTCCATTTTCGTGACTTGATTAAATCCATTTGTTACACACTTTCCTTTACTATATCGTATGGTTTTTACGTTGGCTGTATCCAAAGGACAAACTCAAAGCAAAGCTTGCTGATTAAGTTACTTCATTTACAAACAGCCTAAGTGGTGACATGAAAATAGAAACCCAGAAGCAGGAATATCTTAACGCAAGACCATATAATTACCAGAGAGTACAATAAGAGAGATGGTTTCTTTGCTGCACATCAATCAGCAGAAACGCAAATGCTGTCTGGAAATTCCACTTCATTATGCCATATATTTCTGAGGGAGCTGAAGAATAGATTGTGAATATAGAGGCCAGATTTAAAAAAAGATCTCTATGTGGAATTTTCATTACTGTGAAATCACTGTTTGAACATATGAATACTTAAACACCATAAGAAAAAAACTTTTTGCCATTGAAAGTAGTTTTTAAAATCCTTATGCACACCCTTCACTTCTAAGGTTAAAGCTACACAAAAGTTGTTTTAAATAAATACACAGCTGGAAATTTTCCTTCAAGATGATAAACTAATTCATTATCATTGTGGGTTTTTTTCTGCTTTTTTAAGATTTAAGAATACTTATATATTTGAATAGTTTATTCTTTGTTTATTATTATTATTATTATTATTATTATTATTATTATATGTATGATTGTGTGTGTGTGTGTGTGTGTGTGTGTGTGTTACCTTGGAGGTGAAAAGAGCATTGGATACACTGAGGCTGGAGTTAGAGGCAGTTGTGAGAGTCCTAAGGTGTTTAAATGAATGAAACTGGGTCTTAAAGAAGAATAACAAGTACTCTTAACTGCTGCGCCATCTCCACAGTCTTCAAGTTATTTTATTATACGTTAAGAAAAGTATGTGGGATAGAGGTTAAGTATGAAAAGATAAAGTGTGCCAAAATGAACATATTTTTCTCAAAATTGTTTTCCTGTGTATTTATATCTGTGAGTGTGTGAATGCATGCACATGTGTTTGTACATTGTGTGCAAACACACACATGCACACATCATGTGTATGTTGCACACATGTATAGTGGCCTGTAATTGATGTAAGGTGTTGTCCTCAGTTGCTTTCCACCTTACCTAATTGAGGTAGTACCTCTTACTGAACCCAGAAACTACCAATTTTAGCGAGTTTGGCTGGTCACCTTGTCCTCTAGATCTCCTGTTTCTGACTCTAATGTCTGGATTACAGGCTGACAATGGCATCCACCTGGCTTTTAAATGGGTTCTGGGAATTTGAACTTACTCCTGAGTCATTTCCCTAACAAAAATGGACACATTAATGCATGGATTTCATCTGTGACAGGCAAAATGGATTTTTCCCACTAATGTTTCTATATTAAAATCAAATCTGTTCACTTTCTCTTCCATGTGTGTGTGTGTGTGTGTGTGTGTGTGTGTGTGTGTGTGAGTGTGTGTGTATGTGTGTGTGTGTGTATGTGTGTGTGTGTGTACTGAACTTAACCAGATGCTTTCAATTCATGGAGCTGATTCTGCACAAAGCCATTCTGCCTATTTAAACTTCCCATTGTTGTGACACTGCACAGATACCATGAAGCAAACCCTTTGTGCCACATCCTGTCTAGTGGCCTTTGCAAAGCAGAGCTTTGCTTCTTTCCTCGGATTCTGTTTCTTTTGTAGCCATTAAGCTGAAGATATATGCTGATAACACTTTTAAAAAGCACACTTTTATTCCCAGTTTGCTAAAAATAGAAAAAAGACTGCATGGTTGAAAAAAACTTGTAGTTTACAGGCTTTGATAAGATAGTGGCTAAAGCAGACAACTAAATTTACATTCACAGATCTCAAGGGAATAGATAAGTGTATGGAATCCAGAGAGAAAAAAATTCACTGGGCTATATGTAAAAAGCAGAGGCCGAGAGGAGTCTGCTCAGTAAACCTTATGCATCTACTTCCTGAGAGCCATTCTTTGCTAGCTATTCCACTGGAAATGCCTCAGATTCTGTGCTTGGATGAGCTTCACCTCCAATGTGGAAAAAATAGGAGTTTAAGAACAATTAACATTCACAAGAGTAGCAGAAAGATACCAGAATCAATCCTCTCTACCATCTTGTGCTTTGTGTTAAGTCACGTGCTTAATCTTCTTGATCTTTATGTCAAGAATTGGATAGAGACAATTGAAAGTGAGACAAGATGATGAAAGATTAAATAGCTCACTAAGAGCAAAGTAAAGGGTGGTAAAATAAGTCAGACCTTTGAACTGTATTATGCTGACTTTCAAAAATACTCAAGTGGAGTGGAAACAATCCTTTCCTTATAAAGAAAACTGGAAGTTTCATTTCAGGAAATAATAAATATATAAAAAATGTATTAGCACAGTAGGAGTTTGTAACACTGGGATTCATACAAAACTTTTTTTTTTTTTTTTTTTTTGGTTTTTCGAGACAAGGTTTCTCTGTGTAGCCTTGACTGTCCTGGCCTCACTTTGTAGACCAGGCTGGCCTCGAACTCACAGCGATCTGCCTGCCTCTGCCTCCCGAGTGCTGGGATTAAAGGCACGTGCCACCATGCCCGGCGGTTCATACAAAACTTTTTTTTAAATTTGTATTATTTATTAATTTATTCTTGTTACATCTCTATGGTTATCCCATCCCTTGTATCCTCCCATTCTCCCCTCCCTCCCATTTTCCCCTTATTCCCCTCACCTATGACTGTTCCTCAGAGGGATTACCTCCCCTTGTATATGCTCATAGGGTATCAAGTCTCTTCTCGGTGACCTGCTGTCCTTCCTCTGAGTGCCACTAGGTCTCCCCTTCCAGGGGACATAGTCAAACCTACAAGTAGAACATTATGATAGGCAGATTTGGGTCAAGGGGTCCCGCTCAAACTAAGGCACTAGCCAAGGACAATACAGGCGGTAAAATTTAAACCCCTACCCTAATCTAGCCAATGGTCAGAACAGTCTCCACATTTGAATGGAGAGTGGGATATGACTTTCTCATACAAAACTTTTAAAGTCACAAATCCTGGGTTACAGCATAGCTTTGTCACTAACTAGTTGCATGCAGAACTGGGCTAATCTCGTAACCATTTTATGCCTGAGTATCTCATATACAAAATGGAGTTTTCTTATGTACAGCATTATATTTTCTTTTGTAGCTATTTCTGAATACTCACTTAGTTGATTAAATAAAATGCTTACATGTGTGGACCATAGGTATTTTTAGTTAGCTGATGCATATAAACTGCCTTCATGAGAAGTCAATACATATTAATTATTGTGGTTATTATTCTGTGCTTTTTGGACTGATTTACACAGAACTGAAATGGATAAGTTAGTTTAGGATCATTTTAGTGGCCTTCTCACTCAAACCTCAGTTCCCGCGTGCCTGCAGCCCACACTCCTGATTTATATTGGCCTTGTCTCCTCACATCCTTCTCCCTTCAGAGCCATCTTTAGGCTCTATGCCTGCCCCTCTCGTCAGTGCGTTATATTTATACTCCTTCATCTTCCCATTTTTTACTCTCTTCTCTTTTCTTCACATAAAGCAGTTAAAAGTAACTCATAACTGACATTACATTTTGCAACTGTACTACTGTTCCCTTCTACAATCAGTGTGTCCCAGTGCTATATTCTTGCTTTTCTTTTTTTGAGACATCAGGCTAATCTCTAGCACAGTATATACACAAAGAATCGAGGATGGTGTGTTGGCTGGGCGACCTATCCAAATCATATCCACGGTTTGGAATAAGTGGGAGATAGAGAAAGAGGAAGATTCTATATTTTTACCCTTTTATCTTCTGTGCTATTTTGAAATGTGGTCCTTTTGTACAAAATCCTTATTGTATTGTATGTCACGGATCATATACACTTCATTTTCACTCGTTTTAGAAAACACTTCCTTTGATCTCTTTCCATCTCCACATATATCTTTTTCATTGTCCTTTTGGGTCAATTACAAATGAACTTGAACGTTTTCTGGACTGTAATCTGGCACCATGGTGGAGTGTGTTTTGCTGACCACTACATTGTTATAAACAAAACTCACACCGTAATTTTCCCTTAAATGACATCACAGGATTTTCTGTCCAAAGTATGAATATCTTTGGTGAGGGAGGTAACCAGAAGTGAAAATAGACAGAGGAAAATGATATACTATACTTGGTAAGGTCTGTATTCAGCATATTTTGAGTCAACATCTGTCCCTTAGATATAATCATATGTCTCTATGTATTTTTTAATAGCAGGGTGTCCACGTATAAAATATTCAGAAACAATTAACTTGTAATCATTTCAAAGTCTATAAAATATGCAACATTTCTTTCAGATGTGATAGACAATTATTTTCTTGCAAAGAATGATAGAAGGTGGTGGAAAATGGGTTAGTTGGTAAAATACTTGCTGTAAAAGCATGGAGATCTGAATTCATTAAGCAGCTCCCCACATGAAAAAGACAGGATGAGCTGAGAAGAGATTAGGTCAGTCCAGGAATTGACTTGCAATTGTGAAGACCTAAATTCAGCCCACAAGGTCATGTAATCCAGTTGTGGCAGCACAAATCTGTTATACGAGAGAGTTAGGGATGGAGAGGCAGGACAACCCATCATGAGTTAGTCTAGCTGAATTCATGAATTCCAGACTCAGTAAGAAATCTTATCTTAAGTAAAGAAAAATGTGATTGAGGAAAATAACTGATGTTGAAATACACAGACATATAAATGGACACACTTGCATGTACTGCTGCAGATACATGAACATGTACAATACATACAACACAGAGAGAATGTGATCAAAGCACATTCAACGTTCAGTCTAGGTGATTTTTATATGTGGTATGAAATATGTCTTCCTCTGAATTCAACAAATGTAACTTCTTTATGACTAAAGCCACTCAAAAGAAAAAGTTGAATGTATGATTCTATGAATCGTATAAGAAATCACAGTGCTAAGCCAGAAAAGAGCATGAGAGTGTGGAAAGGCATATCAGGACCCCCAGACTGTGAGAAGCATGGTCTTCAGTCAGAGGCATCAGCATTCCCTTTTGAACAGTACAACTGAAATTGAAGTGAACATCCTTGTGATTTAAGAGGATGGGTATGGGTCAGGAATCTGTTTTGTGGAAGCTCCCATATAAACTCGGACTACGGCACCATAACATACACTTTAGCAACTAAGATTCCAGAAAATCCAGGGTAAGGATACTGGATATCACATTTCAACACACTTCCCAGAATGATGTTATTTTTAAGGCAATGCAATGCCAATATCTAATAACATGCCTCTGTGAAGTACTTTGAAAGGAGTCAACATTTACTGTTATAAAATAAAATTCAGAAACAAAGCCTTCTTATGACAGGAAAGAATTAAACAATGGATAGGGTATTCTGAAGGAGGAAATTCATTGTGGAAACTACTCAAGATTTTTATTACACTGTTGAAGGGGAAGGTATTTGTTCACTGAAAACTGACATACATCATATTAAGGCCGTGTTTTAACTTGGGCATTTTATTATACAGACACAATGAATAAAGTTTCCATGAATCTTTGAAAAAAGTGTAAAGAAGTATGTGTTTTTAATTGTGACTGAGAAGCCGAATGTCTTTATGTGATTTTTCACATTAAAAATCAATATTTTTGGCAATTACTGTCAATGTTATGAGACCTCTATTTTAACACATGAGAAATGTGACATTTCTATTCCATACCAAAAATTAATTGAATATATATTTTTTACAAATATATTTTTAAAATATGTGCATATGTGTGTCAGAGTATATGTACATGCCTGTGGAGGCAGAGTCATCAGATCTCTCTGGAGTTGGAACTACAGGTGACTGTGATTTGCCTTATTTAGGTCCCAAGAACCAAACCTAGGACATTACAAAAGCAGAATATGTTCTTAGCCATATATTTCTGGCTTAACCTGGATGATTTAATACCTGGTGGGAGCAGCAAATTATAGTGGAACAGCACTATAGAAAGTGAGACATGTTGTTAATAAAACACTTGCAACATACACAAGTGCTCTAAAACTAAGAGCTTTTAGGATCACTGGAGTCCTTTTACATATTTTCTTTATTTTACAGAAGAGACATTGAAAGACTTGCACAATCCTGTATGATTTCTCTGAATTCTCACCCAGTCAGTGTTAGAACAAGGACCAAAACACCTGTCTCTTATTGGCTCTAATCATTTTTAAATTAACAACTTACATTGTCGATGTTTTCACTCGAGCTCATGTTTTCAGAAGTCATAAAGTGATGATGGTTGTGCACGTAACCTAAAGACTCATATCAGAATTATTTTCTCAGTTCATGTTGCAACAACACTGAAAAGAACCAATTGCAGTAGAAAGTTGATGAAAAAGTTTGGAAATTTACAATAAGGACGTATGTTCAACTATCTTCTTTGCAGCTTTATTCATAATAGCCAGAAGCTGGAAGCAACCTTGATGTCTATCAAAGAATGGATAAAGAAACTGTGGTACACTTATGTACACAATCTTGAATTTGCAGGCAAATGGATGGAACTAGAAAAGGTCATGCTGAGTTTGGTAACCCAGACCTAGAAAGGCACTCATGGTATATACTCACTTATGCATGGATATCAGCCCAACATAGAAGTCCTGTGAGAAACTGTACTCTGCAGGGATTTGGGACAGATACTGGGACTTGCGGCTGGACCTTGGGCAGAGAGCTGAGAGTTGTATGGAAGTGTGTGTGTGTGTGTAAAAACTCAGAGGGGTCAGGAGCTCCACAGGGATACCACCAAGTTAGCGGATCTGGACCCAGGGGGCCTAAAAAAACTGATTCACCAACCAAGGACAATTCATGCAGAATACTTAGACCCCCTGTTCAGGATGTAGCTGATGGAAAGTTCATCCTTCATGTGTGTGGGGAGGTGAGAGAGAGAGAGGATTGCCTCTGACATGAACTCTGGTGCCTGCGATTGTATCACTGCCCCTAGGTGAAGTGGCCTTGGGGCACACAGAGGAAGGGGATGCAAGCAGGTGACCCTGAGGAGACCTGGTAGACTATGATTAGAGTGTGTGGGAGGAGCCCCCCATTAGAGGAGGGGAATAGGGTGGAAGGGGGAGGGAGGGTGGAAACTGGAAGATAAGAGCTAGGGGATAACAATTGGAATGTAATGTGAATAAATTATAATAAATAAATAAATTTTTAAAAACTTATCTTGAAAAGCACAGGAGCATAGGGTTCAAGCAAGAGGATAAAGTTAGAAATTCAAACTACATATGTGAAATATAAACATTGTTCAGAGATACAGCAAAGACATATTCACAGTATGACCAGTCTGGATCCTCAGATGCTCCTTATATAAGGTGTCATAGCCTTTCTCCAATGTCACAAATGGTTCCTGTGGAGACAGCAACATTTGCTATGGCTTGTGGAACGTTTTCTTTCCCTTGATGCCTCCCTAACATGGCCAGAAACAGCTATGTCAGGTGTACTTTATTAAGTCAAATTTAGGCAATTGTTGGCCTGCTTGGAGCTCTGGTTACAAAGTCACACTCGTGGCTAAAGTTCAGGGCAGTTCAGATACCTGGTGCAAGGCCACAATCAACAAAAATAGCTACAGAGCTGGAGCTCTGTTGACAAAGGATAAAGAGTCTGGAAACAAAGCAAGTGGTAAGCAAAGACTTTTTCTAATATACCGGCTCTATGGTCTATCTCTATCCATCTATCTATCCATCCATCTACCTACCTACCTACCTACCATCTACCCATTTTCTTAAAGAAATTATACAACAACAAAAAACTGCTTAGAACTTTAGCTAGGACAAGCTTTTAATAAAGAGAAAAAAAATTTAAAAGTCTGCATGTTTTCCAAGTTTTAAAGTTTTCCACAAGTATAGATCTGAGTAGCTTCCACCTAAAACATACATCATGCTAAAATTCCATCTTCCCTAAGTTTGCACTGGTAGTCACCACTGCAATGACTAGGTCACCCTGATGAATATGTCCTGCACAGAGCATGACTGTTGGCACTCCATGACAGCAAACTTGAATGACACATTCTTATGGTCAGGATACTTCCATATAGTATTTTTAATTTCAAGATCTCAACAGGAAGTCTCATTGACTTTCAGTACAATTTTGCCTATGAATATGGTTCACTGAGGACCACTGCCTAAAAGCGTATCCCTCTAGTATATATGTATCCAAGTATCTTGAGATATTCACTGTAAGACAGTGAATCACAATGAGCTGCCCTTTAGATATGCTTTATTTTTTACGAGCCACATGCATGTAGTTACCTTAGATGGGAAAAACTTGACAATATTTACCCAACAGCATGCACATACTTGTGTCTCTGTGTCATATTTTTATAATTTTCAAAGCATCTCATTATTTATTTTTATTGTAATTTGATTACATTTTTATTACATTTTATATACAATTTATATTACATTTTATTACATTTATATACATTTTATAGCGAGAGGGAGAGAGACAGAGAGACAGAGAGAGACAGAGACAGAGAGACAGAGACAGAAAGACAGAGAGAGAGAGACTGGCAGATGTGCCAATACCACAGTTTACCTATGGAGGTCAGTGAACAAATCCAGATAGCATTTTTTGCTTTTCTCTATCTTTTGTTTGAGACAGGGTTGAGGTGGATATAAACATGTTTTTGTTTTGATCCCAAGTGTGGGATGTGAAACAAACTTGTGTAAGGGTGTACGGTGTTTTTCCACTGAAAACTGACTTGTGAGAGAACAGATAATGTTTGTCCATTGGAAAAGGAAGTGCCTCTTGCAGCGGCATGGTCTTTATCAACTGATAAATATCCTAGTATGGACTCCTGAGGGGAGATATATATGAACCCAAAACAAGAGGCGGGGTTTTTTGGTCTTGGCTGTTCTTCAACCCACTTTGAGAGGCTCCTAAAGAGAACCACTCTAGTGATTGCCTCAAGGTTCCAGCTGGTCCTCCGGGTTCCAGCAGCTGTGGTTGCAGCCACTTGTGTTAAATTGCTGCTTTGCTGTTTATAGGTCTGTTAGAATCCTGCCTACTATTAAAGTAGAGTCACTCCAAGGAACTGAGTCTGAAAAGGTCTACTTCTGTTTCCATTAACATCTTTTCTCTCGTATCTAGGGTAGGTGGGTTGGAAGAGAGGTATAAAGAGCCCCAAGTAAAGTAGGTTTGGAACAGTTCAAAGCCTACACAGGGTGTCTTTATTGCTGGTGCTGTTCCATATATAACAGGTTACCTGGCCTATAAGGTCATGTAGTTTTTATGTCTCTGTCTCTCATCTCACCGTAGATGTCCTGTCATTGCAGATACGTGGTACTACAAACATTTTATTTACATTCTTGAGATTCAAACTCAGGTCTTTATGTGGCATGACAAGTACTTTACTCAGTGAGTAACTATCTTGGCCTAGAGAGTGATTTTGTGCTAATAATATAATCATTTGGAGGTGCCACAAGTCTTATCTACATAAGCAAAAACAAAACAAAAAACCTGACTTGATAAAACTTTTGTGCATTAGCTTTATTAATCCCAGCTCATTTACTCTACTAACGCATCTCTGATCCCTGGTCCTAGAGAACACAATATTGAAATTAGGCCATCTACTCAAGGTAAGAGTAACCTCCACGTATTCAAGTGAAGTCACACCCATTTTATTTTACAACGAAAACTTTAGTGAAGAAGACATCTTGCAATCCATGAAATGCCTCAGTCAAGCCTCCTATGTCAAACAGCCAAATTGTTACTGCAAAGAAAAAGTCAAGGGACGTTAAAAGCTCTATTGCAGTGAGCATGAATGATAGGAGAGTGCATGTAGCCTTTTGCCTGAGGTTTAAAAAAAAATGATTGAGAGGGTCTGGATAGACCAGCCAGTTAGGTCATTTCCTTACATCAAATCTCAATCCCGAGCAATGATCTAACTTTATTTAATTCAGTGTGGTCTCAAAGAAGGCAATAAACCACAGAAGAAAAACTTGAAGGTAGCAGAGGCTGAGTCCTAATGTTTAAGGAAATATAAAAGGTCAAGGTGAGAGAAAACAAGTACAGATACAGAAGCTATTTAAGTTATCAAATGAAGCAGATGAGATAATTGTTGAAAGTTGCTACCCCCAGCAACAGGGGTTTATGCACATGAAACTACCATCAGAGCAAGATGCCATCTATTTTCTGTAACAATGCTTGCCATCGGTGCTTCATAGACAGGCTGATTCTCTTGTTAAGGACTAGGGAAGTTAGGGATTTTTAGTCCACTGTTCATTTACTACTCCCAACATCCTAGAATATTCAGTAATTATAGCAAATCTCCATTGCCCATTCTCAATACATGGAAAAAAATGTAGCTTGGATGATGGCACATCTGTTCACAACAAGGCCAAGTGAAAACTTTAAGCAGCTGAAATCTGTTGATCATAAAAATGAGAAAAATATTCTTCTCAACCTGTTACTGTTCTGTGACAATGCACCAGGTGACCTGAGATCAGAATATCCATAACCAAATTAATATATTTTCATACTTGCTAAAATAATAGGAATTCTTTAGCCCTTATAGTAATGGGTTATTTTGACTTTCATTTTTTCAGTTAAAAGATACATCTTGTAAAATTGTAACTTCTATAGATAGTGACTTTTTTCAAGGATCTGGTCAAAGTATATTGAGACTTTCCTGGAAAGGATTTAACAATCTAAAATCCGTGTAAGACATATTCTTATCTCTGTGAGGTCAAAATGAGAGTTTGAAAGAGGCTGATAACTATCTTTTGGGAGTATCATCAATATTTCTAAGTGCTATTGTTTTCTTACTTAATATAGCATGTTGGAGCTGGCAAGATAACATGGCTGAAGAAATGGCTCATTGGCTAACAACATTTCCCTAATAAGCCTGCTGAACTGAACACATTCCCCAAGCCTACTTTAAAGAGCCTGATGTGCTGAACTGCATTTGTGATCCAAACATGCCTATGGTGAGATGGGAAGTGAAGACAGGACCAGTGGGCTTGGAAAAGACAGAACAGAAGAAACGAGAAATTGGAGGAAGGAAAGAGAAGACTGCTGAAACTTGTCTTCTGATCTTAGCACAGGCACGATGGTTTGCACGTGCCTGTACTCACACATCACAGAAACTCTAACATATCAAACACACACACACACACACACACACACACACACACACACACACACACGCAGAGAGAGAGAGACTCAAGTAGAAATAATATATAGACATTGGGATTGTTATTTGAGTTGCTGGCTTGAGTTTTATAAAAGACCTGGGCATTACATTTTTTAAGCAGCATTCTACTGTATACTTAATTATTACAATAAAAATATGTTACTATATATGTTGAAATAAAAAACATATGATGTAACTTGCCTTATTGGGGTAATCACTTTATTGCAGTATTATAAAGTCAAATCCATAAAATAACAGAATTATACAAGGATAAAATTTTGAACATCCATTTATGTGCTTAAAGGAATCGATAAATCTGTTTCAAGCATAAATTCATGTGAAAATGTACACCTTTTACTTTTACTGGCTTTGATAAACATTTTAAATAATTTATTAATTTATAAGAGGAAAGACACTTTTCTTGATTCGAGTCTTTAAATGCCTTCTATTTATAATGACTAAGTTCTCTAAACAGATTAAGTCCTTATGATCTTTTGCAATTTAGGAACACCAAGTTTCATTGACATCACAAGATAAACTAGAACATTCAACAGTGTACTCATAATTTAAACAATACACTTTAAAAATCAATATATTTTCACAGTTTAGACAGTGATTTATTATGTGTCAGAATAAATGAGCTAATCACACCTTTAAAGAAATATCTCAGATGGTTGATAAAACTGAGTTGTTTTTCAGTCAATATATATGGTGAATAAACTGCTGTGCCTTCATCTAGTTGGTAGGAAAAACACTGACTAAAGCACATGTGGGCTCAAACTAGGATTTGTAGACTCAGTACCTACTCCAGTTCTTACTGATGTGTAAACTTGTGCTCAAATACTTCCTGTCCTTTCTTTCCTATATGACACTAACCTGAAGTTGGAACCCACTTCACTGTTCCTTATTCTCAGTGTCTCTCAAGCTTTTCTGGTTAAGTTCTTAGCGCTTCTATTAGCTATACAATTAATTAACCAAATGAAATTGTATCTTAAGTGTTGGAGTAAGGTGTATATTCCCTGAATGGACTGTTAACATATATCCAATGTGCTCAGCACTCATAGACTAATAAAGTATCTCTGTAAAGCAAGACCATGGTTCTAATCCATCAAAAGCAGCTGAAAGTAGGATTGTATGTAGTTTGTTGAACAAGTTTTTTCTTATTGATGGTCATAAAACTAAGCCACAAGAATTTCACCTTATTAGCCTCACTCACACAATATGTGAATGGGAAGGCAGGAACAATTAAGGAGAAACATCCAAAGGCAGGAAATAAAACTAACTCAAAGTGACAGCATTTTCATTAGCCAGTGGATTGAAATATCCATTTACTACATGACAACGTTGCCTTTGCATCCCTGAAATCTAGGCATCAGCTGGCCCATGCTTTCGATGGAGACTTTCAAGGAGAGTGTACTCCACTGCTCATTTTGCTGTTCGTGGTTTCAGAAACTCCCTGTACTTCTTCAGCTGGCAGATGATTGCCTGAATCCCTGTCTCAGTGGTCGCATGCTATTCTCTCTGTATGTCTGAGTGTCTCAACTTCCCTTTTAGTATGGCATTCACCACCATGGTAGGCCTATTTTAACTCTGTATATCCTCATTTTAACCTAATGACAACTGCAAAGATCTGAATAAAGTCACATTATGACTCCAGTGGATATAGAAACCAAGGTAATATTTGAATTGTAATTAATCCCAGAAATTAAAACTAGCCCTTAAAAATTGTTTTATGAAACTTTATGACAAAGACAATGGTAAGATATACTTAGTCAATCAGTAGGTAGCCGGTAACTGAGCATTTGAAGAGTATAGCACATACTGAGTAGAGAAAATATACTGGAGATGTTAAAAATGTTCCTACATATAAAATTTTAAAACTGACAATGAAAGCTTTAGAGAGCAATTGTTCTGATCTTACACAAATCTTCTATGAATCATGGGGTTAAAATATTAAATGGAGTTAAATAATTGATTACCAAGTAATATATATTTTATAGCAATCATTCAGTAACAATTTTCCTGAAGATTCTTTGTTCTCAAAAGAAAGTGATATTCCTTTACTAAATTGCCTTTATTGTTCTAAAAGATGGTTTGAATAAATCTACTCAATATTATTAGTTTCTTTAATATCTTAAACCTTGTATATAAATATTTTCATTATTTTTAAATATAAGAAAATATTTTTGTTCAGAGCTATATTTCATGTTAATATTTAAAAGATACTTAAAACTACTACAAGTATGTAATATTGTGTTTTGTTTGTTCAAACTCATATATAAATGTAAATATACTAATAATGCTAACATTCACACTATTATTGGTCATTCTATACTTACTGATGGCTATGCAAGGTATGATCCTAAAGTAATACTGATTTTTCATATTGTCTTATACTTTATGTATCACATTCACTAAAGTATCCAGTAACAACTTTGCAAAAGCACTGGTTATTGTAAACATCAACATTTATATCTCTATATATACAGAAACATCAACACATAGAGATGATCTCTATGTATTATAAATCAAAGAGGACAAGGTTACATGAAGACAACAATGAACTGTAGTGATCCTTTTGCAAGGCCAAGAATACTTAGAAACTCCAGCATCCCAGAAGAGATATGAAGGCGCGTTCTCCAGATTCTTTGGAGGAAATAACCCACTAGAACCTTGCTTTTAGATTTATGGTCTCTAGAATAGTAGGAACTCTACTGTAGTTCGAATATGGGTGGCCCCCAAGAGCTCATATGTTTGAATGCTTATTCATAAGAAGTAGCACTATTAGGTGGTGTGGCCTTGCTGGAATAGATGTGGCCTTGTTGGAAGAAGTGTGCCACTGTGCAGGTGGGATTTGAAGACCTATATGTTCAAGATACACCCAATGTGGCTCATAGTCTCCTTCTGCTGCCTTGAGATAAAAAATGTAGAACTTTCTGCCCTGCCAGTACCATGTCCCCCTGCATGCACCATGCTTCTCTCCATGATGAAAATGGACTAAGCCTCTGAAACTGTAAGCCAGCCCAAAGTTTTTCTTTGTAAAAATTACCTTGGTCATGATGTCTCTTCACAGTAATAAAAACCCAAGACAGAAGGAAACCTCTATTATTTGAAGTCATTCAGTTTTCTGCAGCCTGATATATTTATCTTTGACATGCCACTCTTTGGCATTCATATAGTGAAAATAAAAATTGTCTGGACACAAAGACTTGTACATAACTCTATATAACACTTTTACTTATAATAACCATAACTGAAATATGCAAAGTTTTACCAATAATTTTATGGATAAAATACTTTGGCCATAAACATACTGGATGGCCACTAAGAAATACTTAATGGGTGAATTATGACAATATGAAACAGCAAAAAAACTTAACAATATTATGTTGAGTAAAGATAAACAAACTTAAAAGTAATGTTTTATATAAAACATTTATATGAAACAAATTACAACTCAAAATCATCTATTAAAAGCTAAAGCAGACTAGCATTTGCTGGGAGAGGATGAAGAGAGATAAGAGGAATTAGAAAAGGATGTGAGGAAATTGTTCTTGGTAATGGGAAAAGGTCATTATCTTGATTTGTGGTGATGATTTATGGCTGTACACATGTGTCAGAGCTCATTAAATCATACACATTACAATGTGCTGTTGATTGTATGTCAACTATACTTCAATAAATCTGAAAAAATTAATTTACTGGGATGAATGCCATGAGAAAAGAACCCTGAAATAGTTTGTGGATGCAGTGAGATGGAACATATCCAGATTCATGCTGAGAGGCATAAAAAATGAGACTTGGAAGACATCACACATTAACACTGAAGGAGGATAAACTTGTGTACAAAAGTGAAATTTATAAATTGGGAGAATATCAGCATGAGGAAATAAAATGAATGAATTTGAAGAGGCAGAAGAATTGGAATAAATTTCACAAGCTGAATTTTTTCTTGAAGGTTGAATGAAACAGGTAGAGAGAGGTGGAAAGTTAAGAGTTTGAGAAGCAGAAAGCATGGAAAAGACTTATATTTCTTTTTTGTGAGTTAAATTTCTCCTGAAAGTTCTAGGAATTTTTTGAGTGCTCTGTCATGTAAAATTACCTATGCTACTGTTTTAACATCTTTAAGTGAAGAACTAAGAATATATATGGTTTATTGGCTGCATTCACAATATAGAAATTTATGAGGGAAATATTAAAAATTTTGACATCAATTATAAATCAGTTTTGTATATACGCAAAACAGTTCTTTGAATTTTCTCCCCTTCCTTTCTGTGTACTCTGCAGCCAACTGAGAACATCTTTTCAGAAGCAAAAAACATTAGCTGATCTCCTACCACAAACAACTTTTTCATTTGAATAGTTTTCTGTAGTGTGGTATTCAGAAGACAACCTTTTACTTTCTTCACATTTAAAAATGTCTGTGGCAAAAATTACAAATTTTGTACCTTTGAAGATCTGCTATAAAAGTTCTAGAATAGTGAGAATAATGGTTCATAGAAGTCCATTATGGTCACACTATTTCTTATTCATTCTATTGCCTGTCTTATTATATTATTCTATGTTTTATGTACATAGAAAACCACTTAATATCCTTGAAAGTTAAGCTTCCAGAACTATGAGTAATGCTAATAGAGCATCCTTGCTGAACTGGAATAAAGGAGTGAACATAGTAGTAACCATTTTGCTTTATGACACAGTTTTGTTTCAAAGTCATTCATGAAATCACCAACATAAGAGTAACAGTTGCTGAGTGAAACTTTGATCTCAGTTCCTTTGACCACATCATAATTTCTCTTAGCTAAAATCCCATGATTGTGCAATGATGGGGTTTGTAAGGATTTATGTTGAAATAAGGAAAGCAAGTATTTCATATTTCTTTTTAAAATTTTATTAATTTATTCAGATTACAACTAAATTGTTATCTCATAACTTGTATCCTCCCTCCCCCTTTCACCCTATTCCCCTCCCCTAGGTCTATGACTGAGGGGGACCTCCTCCCCCACCATATGGTCATAGGCTATCAAGTCTCATCTTGGTAGCCTGCTTATTCTTTCTTTGAGTGCCACCAGGCTTCCCCACCAAGGGGAGGTGGTCAAATATAAGGCTCCAGAGTTCATTTCAGAGTCAGTCCCCATTCTCCACATAACTGTAGAGAAAGTCCTTTCCATTTCAGATTTCTTAAAGGTTCTAACGATTCACAAAAACATCAGCAACTAGGATTTTGACTGAATAATAGATGCACAATAACTACATACAGCGACTGCAGTGTATCTAAGCCTACCCTTCCCAAAGGGATAAATCATAAGCTTAAGGTTTGCTACATATTGCATTTTACATATAAATGTCTTGAGTTATCTTAAAGAGAAGTCATTGGCCTTTGACAAAAGGCAGGTTTTTGCTGTGATGGTAACTGACTTCTGCTCCCTCATTTCAACTTTTCAAATTTGATAACATTCTATTTCCAAGGTGCATTTGAAGACTTGTCCCCACCTCATCTTAGATCTTCACTTAATTTGGGTTCCTGCCCTCAGATCTTAGAGAACCCCACAGAAGAGTGGAGGGAAGAATTGTAAGAGCTAGAGGGTTCAGGATACCAGGAGAACATAGCCCACAGAGTCAACTAAACAGGATTCATCAGGTTCACAGAGACTGAAGCAGCAATAGCAGAGCCTGTATGGGTCTGAGCTAGGTCTCCTGCATGTGTCATGGTTGTTAGTCTGCTGTTTTTATGGGACACCTAACAGTGGAAGTGGGAGGGTCTCTGACTCTTGCCTGCTCTTAGGACTCTTTTTCTCCTAATGGGTTGCCTTGTCCAGCCTTGACATGAAGGTGTGTACCTAGTCTTATTGTAACTTGTTATGCCATGTTTGGATGACATCCCTGGGAGGCATGTTCTTTTCTGAAGCGAAACAGAGGAAGAGTGGAAGAGGTGAGGTGGGGGTAACTGAAAGAAGTGCAGGGAGAAGAAACTGTGGTCAGGATGTATTCTTCAAAAGAAAAAGAAATAAGTGGAATAATGAAAATTAATGAATATGTATATATATATTTACTTAAAATATATTAAATATATAATAAAATATATTTAAAAATAAAATTCTCAATAACGGCTGCACGATCACTTAAATTTTTGTTTGAGCAATCTTGGAAAAATATAGCCTTATCCATTATATTCCATTATAATAGATTCCATTATATCAAGTATGCCTTCTCAATAACTAAGTTCAGGGTCAGAAGGGCACAAGTCACATATGAACACACACGCCATGTGGAGTTATTTCATCAGGGCAATTTCAGAAGAATTACAAAAAGGGCAAAGATATGTCATTCAGATAGAGAAATGTCTAATTGCCTTTATACATTGTAGATGAGAACTCTTCCTACAAATGCTTGATTAAAGTTGTTGACATAATAAAACACACATGCACACACAGAGGAATGATGACCACGACACTTCTGAATCAGCTTTGAATTTATTTACTTCCTTCAATTGTTTAGATTTTGAGATAACAAACCTGTAGAAATGAACATTAACTATTGGAGAAAAATATTATCCAATGGAATCAGGGAATTTTAATGAGAATAGAATAGTTAATAGCAATGGCACATTCTCATTGGAAAACTAGATATGCCTTCAAGATAAAAGATTTGAGTTTGAGCTTGAAGAAAGTTTAATCTTAATCATCAATTTTCACAAAAAATAGCATATACAATAGAAGCACATGTGCCCCATGAAAATTTTATAACTCTAGAAAATTATTATCTATAGAATATGTGCTAATTGTGTGGCCTTTTAAAATGGCATGTACAAAGCCAGCTTTAATTTTAAAATTGTTTAAATATTATGTATATGAATGTCTTGCCTATATATACATTACATGTGTACCCTGTATTCTCAGAGGTCAAAAGAGGACATTGTATCCCCTCAAACCAGAGGTAGAGATGGCTGTAAATCACAATATTGGTGCTGGAAACCGAACCGGGCTCCTTAGTAAGAGCAACAATTATTCTTAATGGCTGGCATTTCTCTAACCTCCAAACAACTCTTCCAAATCTGTTTTTGTTGGTGCTACAGAATGCTTAAGAGCACTTATCGCTCTTGCAGAGCGTTCAGGTTCAGGTAAAGTACCCATATGGTGGTTCACCAGCATCCAATACTCTGATTCCAGTGGACCCCAATTCCCTCTTCTGATCACTAAGTCTGCATGTGGTGCATATACATATAGGCCAGACAAATACTCACACACAAAATAAAATGAATAAATCTAATTTTTAAAAAGTTTTTTGAGACAGAGATTTTTTAAAAAATTAAAGTTTTTGTGCTTCATATAATAACAACAAATAATGTTTTTCTGTTGCTGTGGAACTAGAATTTAAAAAGCTCCTTTATTTAATTGTTTTGAGGTCACTGAACTGAAGCAAGAAAAGCAAGCACAGTTTACAGTTTATCTTTAAATATGTTACTTTTAGTGGTAAGAAAGTGCTGTGTATATGTTTGGTCAATGGGTGACAGGAAAGAAGCCTTGGATAAGAAGAGAAAATGAGTCATATGAATATTGAAGCCAGAAATAAAGATTAATATTTGCAAATTTGTGTTTTCTATGACATCACTTCTTCCCATTTTAAATACTGACAATGTATCATTAAAATATAGGTGAACTTTGATGTGCAGTCTCAGAGTTTAAAGCAAATTATGTTAGTATTACAAATCTATAAATAAAATATAAATTATTTCACTTAATTGATGCATAAATTAACCAAAATGATATATTTCAATTTAAATTACCTATAAGTATTAAAATAACATGTGAAATAAAATGAAATATAGACAGTAGATGCATCTCTTACTATGCCAAAATATTATTGTACTTTACCTGATCTTCCAATTTTTACTGTGGGTTCACAGTGCAAAATGTAATTTCATGACCAGAGGGCCTTGGCTACAAACCTTCATGGGCTCACAAACACAATTTTTAAGTCAAAGAAACATAAAAAGTACTATCATCACAGAGTTGTAAGATTATTGTAAATATCAGCTGAAAGAGATCAGACAGGAGTTCATGAGAATAGTAAGGAAACTTACAGCATCTGAGTGAGCAGCAACTGTGGTCAGGCCAGCACAGTAGCAATGATGTTGAAATACGAGGATGGTAAAAAGGTGTTCATTATTTGGATTAGAGGATGAGAGAACACAAACAATCAGAATTATGTTTTTTAAGATATAGTATCATTTTTATTAAAGGATATGTCACATTAAGAATATTATAATCGAGAAAATAGAACTTGATTTCACTATTTAGTAATATTTGCCCTTTAATTTATTTACTTAATCATTTTACAGCCTGATTGCAGCCGACTATCTTCTATTTTTTCAGTCCCATGTTTTTTTAAAAATTTAATTAACTTATTCATATTACATCTCAATTGTTATCCCATCCCTTGTGTCCTCCCATTCCTCCCTCCCTCTTGCTTTCACCCTATGCCCCTCCCCTAGGTCAGTGGCCGAGGGAGGACATCCTCCTCCACCATATGGTCACAGCCTATCAGGTCTCATCTTGGTAGCCTGCTTATCCTTTTCTGAGTGCCACCAGGCCTCCCCACCAAAGGGAAGTGGTCAAATATGGGGCACCAGAGTTTGTGTCAGAGTCAGTTCCCGCTCTCCACTCAAGTATGGAGAATGTCCTACCCATAGGCTAGATCTGGGTAGGGGTTCAGTGTTTACTGCATGTTTTGTACATGGTTGGTGCAGTAGTTTGAGCAGAACCCCTGGGCCCAGGTCTGCCCATCATGATGTTCTTCCTTAGATTTCTAGGACCCACTGGATCCTTCTATTTCTCCATTCTCCCATGCTTTCATCATCTAGAATCTCAATAGGATGTACTCACACTGTCCCAATCTGCTGGTAAGTGAAGACTTTCATGGGAAATGCCTCTTGGGCTAGTGTCCAATTATAAGAGAGTATATACCATGTGAGTCTATCTGCTTCTGGGTTAACTCACTCAGTATGATCGTTTCTAGTTCCATCTGGTACATTTACACTATGGAATACTATTCAGCCATTAAAAACAAGGAAATGTCAAAATTTGTAGAATTATGATTTTAGGCTGAGTATGTGGCTAGGCTGTTTGCAGCAGTGAAGAACAGAGAATGTAATAAGGGAAAGGTGAATAGTTCAATGTGAACACGTGACATGTGCTACATCTACGAATTTCAAGTGGAAATGTCTCAAGAGCATTTGGATGCAAGAGTCTGGGTGAGAGAATTGGTGTGAGAGAACCATGACCTCAAGTGGTGAAGGAAACCCTGGAATCTGATTGATTCTTTCATGAAAATGCACAAAAGAAGATGAAGAACACATAATCAGAAAGGCCCTTTCAAGGATCAAAGACAAGGCAAACTCATTGGTAAAATTAATGTGAGAAGGCTGGTGATATAAGATAAATTAGAAATGGCTAAGCTGTCTATTGTCTTAGAGGTTGCTGTGATTTGAATAAGAATGACCTCCATATGATCATTCATATATTTGAGTGTTTGGAAGGGAGTTTAGGAAGGATTAAGAGATGTGGCCTTGTTGGACTAGGTATAACACTTGGAGTGGGCTTCAAAGTAGCAAAAGTCCACTGCCAGACCCATTCTCTCTGTCTCTGTCTCACTCTCTCTGTCTCACTCTGTCTGTCTGTCTCTCTCTCTGTCTCTGTCCATCTGTCTGTCTGTGTCTCTGTGTCTATCTGTCTATCTGTCTGTCTGTCTCTGTCTCTCTCTCTCTCTCTCTCTCTCTCTCTCTCTCTCTCTCTCTCTCT
>OU015753.1:66918499-66983300 GCA_907169655.1 Acomys percivali | reverse complement strand
CTCTCTCTCTCTCTCTCTCTCTCTCTCTCTCTCTCTCTCTCTCTCTCACACACACACACACACAAGATTTAAGCTCTCAGGTACTATTCCAGGGTCCTGCCTTCAGCCGTGGTTCCTACCATGATGATCATGGACTAAGCCTCTGAAGCTCTAAGCTCTAAGCAAGCTTTGGTCATGGTGTCTCTTCACATCAGTAGAATAGCAATTACGATAGAAATGAACAAAAATATTGGGGGATGGTTTCGTGCACTGTGTACTCAAATGCTGATTTCTGTACCCAGAAATCTGTTTGCAGTCCTGGATGTTGGCACTGCCATTTCAATGAAGCATCTCCTGTCTTAATGTTGTATAAAAAAATTGTTGTCCATCTTCTAATTGGTTAAAAAGGAAGTAAACAGCCTGTTTAGGGAAGGAGAGTTAGGGTTGGACATTCAATCCCAGGGAGGGAATCCCAGGGAGAGCAGACGAGAGGGAGGGAGAGAGAAAGAGAGAGAGAGAGAGAGAGAGACAGACAGACAGACAGACAGACAGACAGGGACAGAGAGGCAGAGAGAGACAGAGAGAGAGACAGAGACAGAGAGAGACAGAGACGAGAAAGTCATCATGAGGGTATAGCTTTGAGGATGTGGATGGAGCAGAAGCAGCCAGAGTGAGACTAAGATGGCTGGAAAGTAGGCCAGGCCAGCATAGTAAGGTTAGAACATCTCAATATCTTTCCAGCTATAGTTCTTGAAGATTATTAATAAATATCATAGGTTCCTGTGTCATTATTTTGGAGCTAGAATGCATATAACAAGTCCTTGTCACATGTAGGGTTGGTGAAGAGCTTTTCCCAGTTTGTAGGCTGTCATTTTGTTTTGTTGACAGTTCCCTTTGCCTAACACAAGCTTTTCAGTTTCATGAGGTCCTGTTTATTAATTGTTAATCTTATAGCCTGGGCTATTGTTGTTCTGTTCAGGAATTTGTCTCCTGTGCCAATAAGTTCAAGTCTCTTTCCCATTTTTTTTTCCTAAGAGATTTAGTGTGTCTGGTTTTATGTTGAGATCTTTAATCCACTTGGACTTTGGTTTTGTGCAGGGTGATAAATACGGATCTATTTGCATTTCTCTGTAGGGACTCTTACCAAATTCTGCCATGTCAGAAATCCTGTGTGTAGGCTCTTTGCTGTGACCTTTGAGTTGCTGACCTTTACCTCACCACTAGGTCTTGTGTTCTAGGCGGTCCTTGGACTAATTACCTTTGAAAGAAGTAGAGAAGTCTCAACTTGGAACCACTCAGAGGATCTAGGAAGTTTTTACAAGGAACTACTCAGAGAACTAGGAAGTTCTACAGGGAGTGATTTAGGCTATTGTAATTTTGCCCAGGTGCTAGGGTGAGTGAGATAAGAATAGATCCTATTGACCTTGCTCTATATATGTTCCTGCTAGTTGGCAATAAAGTGAATCTTGATCAGAAATTTCCTGACTTGATTCGTTATTTCTCACGTCTCTGTATCCTACTTTCAATCCCTACTCCCTCTTTCAGGTGAACCCTGATTCAATTTTTCCCCGTGGACTGGGACCCAACATTTCTCTACACATATATATCCAGTTAGACCAGCATCATTTGTTGAAGATGCTATCTTTTTTCCATTGTTTGGTTTTGGCTTCTTTGTCAAAAATCAAATGTACATAGGTGTGTGGGTTCATTTCTGGATCTTCAATTCAATACCATTGATCCACCTTTCTGTTTCTATGCCAGTACTATGCTCTTTTTTATTACTGTTGCTCTATAGTACATCTTGAGATCAAGGATGGAGATACATCTTTTATTGTATAGGATTGGCTTAGCTATTCCAGGAATCGAAAACCACCAAACCAAGAATGGGGTACAGAACTAAACAGAATTCTCAACAAAGGAGTATAAAATGGCCAAGCGTTTAAAGAAATGCTCAACATCCCTAGTCATCAGAGAAATACAAATCAAAATGATACTGAGATTCCATCTTACACCTATCAGAATGGCGAACATCAAAAATTCAGGTGACTGCACACGCTTGTGAGGATGTGGAGAAAGTGGAACACTCCTCATCTGCTGGTGGCACTGCAAACTTGTACAACCACTTTGGAAACCAATCTGGCCTTTTCTTAGAAAATTGGGAATAGTTCTACCTCAAGATCCATATATAGCCCTCCTGGGCATATATCATAAAGATGCTCCACCATACAACAAAGACATTTGCTCGACTATGTAATAGCAGCTTTATTCATAACCAGTATCTGGAAAAAACCTAGATGTCCCTCAACTGAAGAATGGATAAAGGAACTGTGGTATATTTTAAATTCTTACAGCAATTATCTTTAAATTCATTAAATCTAATATTAAGCATATTTTTAAAATTTTAATATTGTATTAATTTATTCACATTATATCTCAATTGTTAGCCCATCCATTATATCCTCCCATTCCTCCCTCACTCCTGCTTTCTTCCTACTCCCCTCCCCTATGTCTGTGACTGAGGGGGACCTCCTCCCCCTGTATATGCTCATAGGGTATCAAGTCTCTTCTTGGTAGCCTGCTATTCTTCCTCTGAGTGCCACCAGGCTTCCCCATCAAGGGGACGTGGTCAAAAAATGGGGTTAAGTGTATTTTTATTATCAAAGTAAAGTAAATGCAAACAGTGTAGAAAATTTAAAATGCCCATATATACATGCCTTGAATAACTATCTAGTCAATGTTACATAAATATTTCCAGTTTTCTGAGAAATGCCAGATTGATGAGACCATCTGTAGTTTTGTCCCTGCTCTTGCAGGAATAATTTATAAATTTTGTCATACTTATGACTGGAGAAGTTCCTAGTTTAACTGAGAAGTTATCACACCACGAAATTGGAATAGATGGAATCTTTAGAAACTAATATCTTAAATAATTTTATTTAGTTTTATTGATATATACTTATATTTTTGTTGAAAGAGAGAACTGTCCTGTGAAAAAGTCACGGAGAATAAATTCTGACAAGAACTTGAGGCATCAGGCACAGCTCTTTCACCACACTGAGCTTGTAAGATTTCAGGTGACCATCAGATTCTGTCTGTTTGGGGACTAGCCTTCCTTCTTTTAAACCCAAAACAATTTATTTTTTCACTTCAATAATTCAATTATTGTGTTTGGGCACAAAATTGCTGTGCTTAAATGTAATTTTTCATATTCACAGTGAATAAATTTTGACAAATTTATCAATAACAAGCAACTGTTATCTGAAAACTAATAGCCACAGGGGAAGGGCAGAGAAAAACTAGCTTGAATAAAGTGTGCTCCTAAAATAAGTACTCTTAGATACTTTGGTACTTAGATACTTATTCTTGGATACTCAACCAGGACTTGCCTCTATCATGCATTCTTGGTGTCTTTGCCTTCTTCCTTCCTTTCTTTCCTTTGTCTTTATTTTAATTTGCCTTGGAAAAATGGGGCATATTTCATGTGCCACACAAAGCTTTCCCAGACCACTTTTTAAATTTTTGTTTATTTCTCTTAATCATAACAAGATTTCTTACCAAAGCCATTCCATTTCATAATAGCTTTTGGGTTAGTTCTTCAGTGTATGTAGAGTAGGCAGGAACTACTAAAAGGCTACAGATGATGCTCCCTGGTGCTGGAGCTCTGCAAGCAGAAATCCATTTCTCTGCAGTAAGCATTGCTCCCTCAAGTCAGGCCAAGTGAGATGCAAATACCATGAGATGATGTCATATGCTAAACATCTCATAAGTTTATGCCACTGCCTAATCATATTGCTCTCAATAACTGTAAGCGTGGCTAGAGTAGCCACATAATAACAAAGAGCTTGTGGGCCTGGGATGTTTAGGAATGAGGAAATGAAAGTAAAATCTCTGTGCTCATGGTTAAAACCAAGAAAGGGAACTTAAGTCTCACGATAGCAGACCATCTATACAATACTTCTCAAGTGCCAATTTTATAGATTTTCATATATTGATCTTTTTTTCTTTTAATCTCTATGTTTTCTGCCTAAGAACATGTCAATATTGTGAGGCACTTATTGTTTCTATTGTGTTATTTAGGCATATGTAGTTTCAAAATTCATGCATTTTGCTTTAAACACTGTGGATTTATTGTGAATCTTTACCACATGATAAATAAAGGATATAAAATGTGAAACAACTTTTTACCAGTGTCACTATGAATGGCATGAGTTACTATGTGTGCTTGTTAAGCAGAATACCACAGGCTAGGCTGCCAAGCAATTTGTACTGCTTTCTGAAGCTTGGACCATCACAGATCAAGATGCTGACTGATTTGGTTCCTAGAGAAGGCCCTCCTCCGAGCCTGCAGATAACTGTCTGTGGGTTGTGTCCTTACATGACCTATCTTCTGTGTTTAGAGAGCAGAAGGCAGGACACTTCTAGTGTGTTGTCTTATAAAGACACCAATCCTGAGGCTGAGAAGATGAGTCTGTAGGTAAAGCAAGCATGGAGACCTGAGTTTGTATCCTCAGAACGTACATAAAGCGACATGTTCTCAGCAGTAAATAAAAGACCTGTCTCAAGCAAGAAGGTAAGGACTGACAACCAAGATTTTCCACTGGTTTCCACATAAATGTGTGTGTGCTTACACACACACACACACACACACACACACACACATATATATATATATATACACACACACTATACATACGTGTTAAGAAATACAAACTCCTCATATCAGGCATATCAGATTATGATGTTTTCTAATAAATTTATTATTTTCTAGCTGTTAAAAAAGAGATTAATCCTAATTCCACAATCAAGTATTCAACATTTTAGTTTCAAACTTAATTGCTTCTCTAGAGGCTTTATCTTAAATATGGCAACTTTGGGGTTATAGCTTCTAAATATGGAAAACACAGTCTATAATACTATGTGTCAAAAAAGACTCACTAGCAGGCTTATGTACAATGAACCAAAAAGCCATTCAAGTACAGCAGTCTCTCTTCTACAATTATGAAGGCAAGTTAGGAGTACAAGATTTTATTTTTGCATCCCATAATTATGATCATCTTAAAATAACATTTTGACTAATTTTAAAAGTAAGTAATGCCAAAGGAGATATACAGTATTAATTAAATTAAATGTATTCAATCGCCTGAGTCTAGATACATTTATCTTAATCTATTTTGGCTACTGACCTAGTTAATGATAACTACCTTTATAATTTAAACTAATGGGGAATATTAATTAGAAGACTTTTTCCTGTTAAGTCACTGAATTAATTATTAGTTACCACAAAGAGTTTTGCTCAGATGTCATCTCTTTTACTGTTCACTTTTTCTCCAAGGAGTATGAGAAATGATACCTTGCAAACCAAGTTTTTTACTGTGCAGAGATGAGCAACACATAGCACCTAAGGTGCCCCAGTAGATAGCAGGGGTATCTAAGAGCCGATAGGAAGTTTGCCTACCATGGAATCTTCATTATGGCAGATAAGATGACTTTGTAATAGAAACTGCCCAGCAGTCCAAAGAGAGTGTGGTTTAGTTAATCTTCACAAATGTTCCAGGGAGTACATTATATTGCCTTTTCTAAGTTGAGATGAGGACGATCAAGGTTTAGACAGATTGGCTCTGCCATTTTCATAAAGCCAATGTGTGGCAGCAATATGGTTCTTCTTTGTTCAAAACTAGTGCTAAACCTTCATTCCATTTTCTGTCTTCATTCCAGATGAGACTATTACTATATATCCCTAGTATAGTGTGTTAAAATAATACCTTGACTTAAATGCAGAAATTAAAAACCATGTAAAATTATTCTTGAAGCAGTAAATAAAAAGAAATTTTGAAGTTTCAAAGTGAAACTAACTCAAAGTGAAAATAATTTAAGTATATATTAGGGAAAAAATCAAGAAAGCAGGAATATAATAATAACATGAAAATTTCTCTACTACACAATGATTTAATTTGAAAAACTGTCATATTATTTCAAAAAATAATGAGCAATACCAATTTCATATAAAATCCTAGAAGAGATTATTTTGAGTATACTAAACGTCTTCAGCTTGCATTTTTCTGTTTTTTAAAGAGAATATAAAGAAAACTCCACTATAAATTATTACATGTCATTTTCACTCTAATTTTGTTCTTAAATTTAAAATACATCATAATGATGCCATATGTAAGACTGGAAAAATTGCTCAGCAGATAAAGCCACTTGCTGCTAAGCTTGCTAACTTGAAGTGAATTCCTAGGACTCACAAAGTGGAAGGAATAATCTCCTGAAGTTTGTTTGTACTCTGACCTCCACACACATACACATACTCAAGCTCACACACGTGAACATAAATAAATTAATGTAATAAAAGACATATAATGCCATAAGCACACTTTGCAAAAGTCAATAGAATTAATTTATCATACAGGAAGGGTTTTACAGAGTCATTATTTCCATAGCAGTCATACTTGAATCTCTATAGAATTATAAGATAAATAAATGGTCCTCTTCCTTGCTGAAGAAAAATACAATTCAATTTATTTTCCATGAATTTTATCCAGGAAACATTGAGATGTTAATTTCCAGAGATGGCATGTAAGTCTAAGTGTTTTATTCACTTTTTCTGTTGTCATTAAGTGTTTCCAGCTGCTTTTCAGCCTTATACACACTGATCCGTCTTCAATAGTTAGTGTTCTTGTGAAAATACAGTTGCTTTTTGCTTGATTTATTTTCTTTAAATTTTAAAGTTGCATAGCAGAAAGCCAAGCGAAGAAGATGAGTTTCCCAAAATATGTTGAATAAAATATCAGGGAAAACGTATGAAAAGCCCACAGATAATCACTTACAACTTCCATTTGCACAAAAATATTTTTTAAACTTGGAATTTTTTTATGGAACCAAGTAAGAGAGTAGGAATCTAGGAATAATAGCTAAATTCACATTTTCTTAGTTATGTACTGTACTTACAAACCCATTTAAAGAAGAGTGGAGTATGAGAGTCAATTAGTGATGGCAATGAAAATAACTGATCATCTCTGAGTATAAGTTAAGGAGTTTTGTTAGGAAAGCAAAAAACATAAATAAGAAATAAATTCCAAAAAGGTAAAATGTAAGCAGAGACAAACAGAAACAAAAATAGCCAATAGCATATATTTCATAAGCAACAACAAAAGAGTCTTGTGTATTCATATTTCAAACAAACTGTAAAGTTTTGGAGGAAGTTAATTGATAATATGACCTCTGTTATTTCAGCTAAAAGACTTGCCTTGATCTATATTATACATCATATACCTAGCAAATACTAGCATTGAAATGTACCTCTTAAAAGTACCAGGAAACCAAACCCTTAAACTACTAATATGATTTGTATTCAAATTATAAGCTTTTAGACTTTTAGACTACTGGAATATTTTCATTTTGAATATTCCTGTTAGACTTTGCTCTTGTGGAACAGATGCCCTAACTAGGCAACAGACAATTATAATAAAATGACATAAATAATTTGATAAAAATATTTTTGTAGAAGAATAGACTAATGAGTTTAAGTTCGAGAGAAGAGAGATTTCTATAAGTAGTACTATTTAGCTAGGTTTTAAAACACAAACATATTTATTGTTCATTCCTTGAAACATGAAGGAGAATAAAAGCTTAGTTATATATTATATACAACAACTTATTATATATAAGTCCATAGGTTGAAGATATAACCTACTGAGACCATCACCAGTGTTAGGTGAACACAAGTGGAATACTTTCTTCTTTAGATATTTATTATAGCACTGGGAAATATAATGATATTCAAAACTTACAAAATACGTTAAAAATCTTTTTATAACACTATTGGGACACATCTACTAAATGAACACAGTTCATTGTTTCTTTTGCCAAGAATAACTTATCAAATGGCCAGCCTGAAGGTAGAATTAGTAATAGTATATACATTGTGCATTATTGTCCATGTCAACCATTGGGAGTCAATCTACATCACACACTTCCCCATCTCATAGTGCTGGGATCCTGCCTGCTTTGAATCTGTGTGCGCTGTCATAGTCTCTGTGAGTTCAAATCTACATCACTCATGTTGTGTCTGGAAGACACTGTTTCCATGAAGTCATTCATCATCTGTGGCCCTTAAAATCTGACCATGTCATCTTCCACAAACCTCCTTGAGATCTGAAAGAGGGCTTTGATAAAGATATCCCTCTTAGGACTGAGCGTTCCAATGCCTGTCGCTCTCCACGAATTATATAATCATGAGTCTCTGTGTTAGTTCCCATTTCCTGCAAGAGAAAGCTTTTCTGATGATGGCTGAGCAAGGCACTGATCTATGAATAGAATACTGGTCTATAACATCTAATAGAATGTCATTACAAGTCATTTTATTGTTATAGTCCATCAACAGAAAAATAGTGTTTGTTTTTTTCCCCTAGGGGAGTAATATCTATTAATATTCATAATAGACAAACTAAGTTTACTGTGATGGAATACCAGGAGTATATTGAAATACTTTAAATTACCTATGGCCTATCACTTACATAATGTTTCATAAATTTGAAGCATCTTTTATATTTTCATTGTTACCACATATGCCCTCTAGGCAACACCAACAGAAGAACAGAAACTTAGATGTCCAGCATGTCATATCTGAAGAGAGAATGATGATACTTTCCATACAGAATCAGCATATATTTATTGAATATTATTTGAAAAAAAGTCAAGGTTCTTTTTAAAATATGTGTTTTTAATTTTGCCTTCATTTTACTCTGTGTACACATGCAGTATTGCGTATAAGTGGAGATCAGAGAAAAACTGTCTGTGGAGTTGGTCCTCTTCTTTCATACTTGAGTTACAAGAATCAAACTGTGGCCGCCAAGCTTGTATATAAGCATTACACTCTCAGAGCCATGTCTATTGCAGGATGATTTTGTGCACTGTGTATTCAGATGCTGATTTATGTGCCCAGAGATCTGGTTGCAGTCTGGGTGTGGGCATTGTCACTACTACTGAAGAACCTCATGTCTCAATGTTGTGTAAAAATTACTCCCCATCACATCCGATTTGTTAATAAAGAGCTGAACAGTCAATAGCTGCGCAGTTTGGATTTCTGATCCCAGGGAGATTGCCATGAGGAGGTGGCCATGAGAGGTTGACATGAGGGGGTTACCACGAGAGGTTGCCATGAGGAGGTTGCCATGAGAGGTTGCCATGAGGAGGTTGCCATGAGAGGTTGCCATGAGGAGGTTACCACGAGAGGTTGCCATGAGGAGGTTGCCATGAGAGGTTGCCATGAGGAGGTTGCTATGAGAGGTTGACATGAGGGGGTTACCATGAGAGGTTGCCATGAGGAGGTTGCCATGATAGGTTGCCATGAGGAGGTTACCATGAGGAGGTTGCAATGAGGACAAACATGTTGAAGGAGCATCCAGGGAGAGACTAAATGGAAGGTAATGGGGCACATGACTGGGAAATAGTTCAGACCAAGGGTGGACAGTTTAGAATATATAAATATTTGCCCAGCGATCGTGCTTTAAAGCTTATTAGTAAATGTAATATGTTTCCATGTCATTATTTGGAAGCTAGAGCAGTATTAGAAAAGCCTCTAACATTATTTTTAATACCAGTTCAGCTCAAGGTTATTTACAATCATTGTTGTTTTAGCTTTGACATTGCCCAACGTGATAAATTTCCAGAGGATCTATTTAACCAATTTTCTATTTTGCACTGTACAAGTTTATCTCTGTATCATAGATGTTCCATTGTAGCATGGTAAATTATAAAGGAAAATGTAGATCATTGATCTTGTGCAAAATTTCTTGAAAAGATGATTTTGGATGTATGAGTCTGACTTTCTTGGCATTGATAATAACTTAACTCACTATCATAACAATCTATCCAAATCTTAAATAAACTATCACTTATACTGTAGTATTTTCTACTATTTTGTACTTTTGTTTTCCCTTTATTTTAAAATTAATACATTTGGAATTGTAGAATGTGTTTATATGATATTTATTGTCTCCTGCAAACATCCCATATCTACCACCTTCCATATGCACTCAAATTTGATATCTTCTTTTTAAGGTGAGAATTGTGTCTTACTCAATCCTGTCCTAACACCTTACTGTGCACAAAACAAGTAATTCCGGAAGATAAGTTTTACTGATTTGAAGCAACTATTACAAAGCATCAATATTACAATAGTAAAAAACTATAATATAGCAGTTCACATAGAAGACCAAGACACAGCCATTAAAAAGATGCAACCCCACAAAGTCACACATTGTTTCATGGTAGCTGTATGTTCTGAGACATGCTAGAGATTTCTTTATTGAACAACTTAAAGTATATTTACACAAATAGGTCAGGATGCTGAGGTGCCTCTTGAAGCAATCACAGATATAGTAAATGGGAGACAGCAGTGCACTAAAATATAGTCATAAAAATTTAAATACTTAAGTCTGTAACATAATCAGTTATTATAACTGTCTAGTGAAATAACTCATATACACAATTGTATTATACTTGATGCAGAAGGCAGTGTGGTATATTTGTTTATTTAATCAATATCACAAACAAGTATCTCATACCATGATGTGTAATAATAGGCAGTAGAAATTTTTTAATTCCATTGTTTTATGTAATCACAGTTATGTAGGTAGTCTATCACTGATAGAAATAGTATCATGCAGAATGTGATACTACACGTTCTCTTTCTCTCAGCCTCTATCTTCCTCCCCCTCTTTCCCCCCCATCCATGTGTGTGTTTGTGTGAACATGTGTGTGTGTGTGTGTGTGTAGTTATCTAGGAGTATATATTTTAAAATATAAGTGTACATGTGCTCACACATGTATATGTATAGCTCCTTACAAATATACAACTACATACATTTTAATATATTTTACTGAAAGAGTGATTCATGCTAAACATAAAATAACAAATCCTAGTCACATAAAAGCAGATGCCCATAAAAATTTAAAACCTAGCCACAAAGACTCAGAGACACATGCTATTTAATCATTATATTTAAAATAATGACATCATGAGAGGCATTGTTTTATTTTTTCATAGGTTCAACTCAGTCTTAAGTTTTTCTCTAATAATTATCATTTCTTTAAAATAAGAATATAAAAAAATTAAATATCATTGTATCCACTTATAAATGAGTACATACCTTGCTTGTATTCCTGGGTTAGGGTTACCTCACTCAGGATGATCTTTTCTAGTTCCTTCCATTTGCCTGCAAGTTGCATGTCTTTGTTTTTAATAGCTAAATAGTATTCCATTGTGTAAATGTACCATATGTCTTTATCCATTCTTCAGTTGAGGCACATCTAGGCTATTTCCAGTTTCTAGAAATTGCAAATAAGGCTGCTACGAACATAGTTGATCAAATGCCCTTGTATGGTGAAGCAACTTTGGGTACATGCCCAGGAATGGTATAGATGGGTCTTACTGTAGAACTATTCCTAATTTTCTGAATAACCCTCAGATTGATTTCCACAATAGTAGTACAAGTTTGCACTCCTACCAGCAATGGAGGAGTGTTCCCCTTTCTCCATATCCTTGCCAGCATGTGCTATCACTTTAAATTTTGATTTTAGCCATTCTGATAGGTTTGAGATGGAATCTCTGAGTCATTTTGATTTGCATTTCTCTGATAACTAAGGAAGTTGAGCATTTCCTTAAGTATTTCTCAGCCATTGATGTTATTCTGTTGAGAATTCTCTGTTTAGCTCTGTGCACCATTTTTAATTGCATAATTTGGTTTATTGATGTTTAATTTCCTGACTTCTTTATATATTTTGGATATTGTCCCTCTGTTGAATGTAGGGTTGGTGTAGATCTTTTTTAGTCTGTAAGTTGCCATTTTTTACTATTGACAGTGTCCTTTCCCTTGCAGAAGATTTTCATTTTCATGTGGTCCTATTTATTGATTGTTCGTCTTAGTGTCTGAGCTGTTGGTGTTCTGTTCAGGAAGTTTTCTCATTAGCCATAAAGAACAGATAACCATGCTACAATCCACAGACCCAAGGAAGTCAAGGAGGGGCCAAAGGAGGATTCTAGAATCTCACTTATAAGGATAAGTAAAATAGACATCTGAAGTATATGGAAGGAGGGAATTGAGTGGGAGGGGGTGGTGGGGAGGGTAACTGCAGTGGGGAACATGTGTGAGGAAAGCAGGGGGAGGGGAAGGAGGACCAGGAGAAAGAACGGAAATTGGTGGGGGCATGTTTGCTACAGGGGAGGCTCTAGGGATCTATAAGATTGACTCTAGACGAGACTCTTAGCTGCAGGGAATATGGAGCCTGAAGTCACCACCTCATATATCCAGATGGGACTTCCAGTGGAGGGAGGGACACATCAATGCTCCCATAAAATCTTCTACCGAAACTTTGTCTTGCCTACAAGAAATGTTGGGATAAAGATGGAGCAAACCAATGACTGGCTCAACTTGAGACCAACCCTATGGGAGAGAGCCAACCCCTGACACTATTAAGGATTCTTTGTTATGCTGGCAGACAGGAGCCTAGCATAACTGTCTTCTGAGAGGCTTCAACCAGAAGCTGATGGAAACAAATGCAGAGTCTCACATCCAAACAAAAGACCAAGCTCAGTGAGTTTTGTGGAAAAGCAGAAGGACAGATTCAGGGAGCTGGAAGGTTCAAGGACACCCACCATAAGGAGACCTACAGAGTAAACTAATCTAAGCCCATAAAGGCTAACAGACTGAATTACTGACCAAAGAGCTTGCATGTTCCAGACCTAGACCCCCTACACGTATGTAGCAGATGTGCAGCTTTGTCATCATATGGGTCCTCTAACAATGGGCGTAGAGGCTGTCTCTGACTCTGTTGCCTGCCTTTGGATCCCTTTCCCCTTGCTTGGCTCCCTTGTCTGGCCTCAATGGAAGGGAGTGTGCTTAGTCCTGCTGCAACTTGAGGTGCCAAAGTGGATTAGTACCAGCTGGGGACCTCCCCTTCTTAGAGAAGAAGGAAAGGGCAGAACAGGGGAAGGGGACATGAGGGAGGGATTGGAAGAAAAGAGAGGGGCTAGGATAAGGCTGTAAAGTGATTAAATAGATAAATGAATGAAAAAATCATTGTATGCAATGTCAACATGCACCTTATAAGTTTTCCATTCATTCATTGTCATGTTTGTTTTATTCTGTGTGTGTGTGTGTGTGTGTGTGTGTGTGTGTGTGTGCGTGCACGCACATGCATGTGCATGTACTTGCATATGTAGGTACACTTGTCTCTGTGTACATGTGTGGTGACCAGGGATTGACTTCCAGTATGTTTATTTATTGCTTTCCTTTTCTTTTTTGAGATAGAGTCTGTCATTGAACCTACAGATTCCTGTTTTCTCTAAACTGCCCAGGAAATAGACTCTTACCACGTTTCTGACTGTGTCCTCTAGTGATGCAGTTGCCAACATATGCTACCAGATCCCCTTTAGTCTAGGTGTGAAGGATCCAAATTTCAGTGATTTTTCTTGGGCTGCCAGCCTTTTACCCACTGAGACATAACCCCAACCCCCATTTGTTTATCTGGTAGACTTATGTCAGTGATTTATAATGACAATTTGTTTAACATTTTGATAACTTAGGTTATAAAAACAGAAATATAGGGGAAAGAGGGAGGAAAAGTGCTGTAGAAATGGTATGTATGAGATGTGAGGACTGGCTCCAAGCCACACACTTTCCAAATATTCGTCTAATAACTAGTTTTACAATAGTTTTAGAAACAAAAATATATAAGAATAAATTTTAAAGCATTATAAAAAGGGGTTCTATTAGTATATTTGTTCCTTTATACTCAAAATGTTGAAAATGTTTTCACTTCTTCTCATTTGCTTTTGTAGATTTGCTATCATGCCAAAAGGAACATCTTTCCAGCTGAACAAATAGAGTTCTCTTTAGTTCACCAGCACACTGAAATATACCCTGAATGCAATTTTGAAATAATTCAGTTTTGCTCCAAACACCAAGATTTATTTCTTGGGCCCTTGACAATCCCTCTGCACATGGTTAATCACTTTTCAAAATATATGTGGCTTTAGTGCACCCTGCTTGCTCTCAAACACATAAGTCAGAGAAAGATTAGGTTAAGTATTTAATGAAAGGCAGGCATATAAATAAGTAACTGAAGCTATGGGTGAAGCCACCACTATCCCTGGCATCTGTATTACTGGACTGGGAAATCGTTTAAATATATATCACTTGTATTTTCTCTCATTTCTAGCCTCAAAAACATTTCTATTCTGCAGTATGTAATTATTCCTCTAGTATAAAATTCAGATCTGGATGACTAAAAAGTTTGCCAGAAGGACATCTGGAAGCAGCATTATAGCTTGGGTTACAATGTATAGGATTTTTTAAGAGCCGTATGATTCCAAATGAGAAAACATACCTTCAGCCTACAGCCAACTGCTGCTTCATTAAACAATTACATTTAATTTTTGAGTATTGCATAATGGACATCAAATGTAACTCCAAAGAAGATAAAGCACATACACCAGTTAATTCCAGAGATGGATATTGGATTTCATCTTTTTTGTACCAACTAGTTAAGAAAGAGCCGAACATAAAATGTCAGTTTATGGAAGTCTTGTATGTGACAGGCTGAGGTTTCCTGGTTGCTCCCTCTGTACCCAGTTGGAAGGATTCTGATTCTTCCTTGAGTGTGAGAGGATACTTCTTGAGCATTGAGGCTTAACAAGGAAATTTCCTTACTAGTATCCTTTAAAAGAACTACTGAGTAACTCTTTGCTACAATCTGCTGTTTGGTTTCTACTCTTAATTTGTCCTTTTCCTATGTCTTTTCTATTTGCCTTGGCATTCAGTCCAGTAGCCATCACTTCATCTGGGACCAATTTGACTCCTGGATTCTTAGAACATCATGTGCTTCCAGAGGCCAGCTGGCCATGAGAACCAGACTTGACAATTTATCAACACAATCCATGTCTGCCTGTTCCATTTCAAACACAAAGGATCTCTCTCTCTTGAGCACATTTACACATGAAATGTGCTTGCTTTCTTCTGGAAGGCATTAATTTCTTATTAATGAGAGGAATATCTGATACCTGATAGTACACAGCATACAGTTCTGTTATGGTTGCAGAACAAAATCAGAGCAGTCAATAAGCATTAGGGAAGAGACTCTGGCCAGTGAACTATTTCCCATTTAGACAATTCTATACATTGTTCTCCAATGCTCATAACCTTAAGTTTCTCCATCAATAATCATATCTAATTGATTAGCAGTCTTCATTTTGAGTAAACAATATAATGTTAAGTCTCTTCCAATTAAAAAGAAAAGTCCATTGACATTACCCATGCATGCAAATGCAGGTTAAACAGCCTAATCTGAACATTCAAAATGAAAAAAAAATCCTGAAATCTTATGAATGCCAAGTGGAAATTCTACATCGGACCTCATGCCACACTCAAAACATGGTGACCAGCATACAACTTATTATATATATTGATATATGTTATTATATATCGATAAAATGTAAATTCAGAGTTAAGACTGACAGTTATCAAAACTGATGACAACACGAGAGCAGCACAGCGTATCATGTTTTGTTTCTCAGCCCAAAGTGTTAAAAATAATGAATATAATTACTTTGATGTACCTGTAAGTTTTATACAAATCATAAATGAATTCTCATTTAGGCTTGGAATCTTATCCCCAAAACATTTCATCAATTACCTACAAGTATTCCCAATTATGAAAACACCTAACGTGATACAATCCTTGTCACAAGTATTTCTTTTTATTGGCTATTTTTATTCTGGTTTTCATTGAAAATATATTCTTCTCTCATACAATGCATCCTAACCACAGTTTCCTATGTATCCACTACAGCTCCTCTCCCTGACATTATCTCTTGCTCAGATCCATCTCCCTTCTGTCTCCCTTCATAAAGAACAGGCCTCCAAGAGACAGCAGCCAAACACGACAAAACAAAATACAAGTCAAGGCACAAGTCCTCACACAGAGGCTGAACAAGGCAACCCAAAAGGAAAAATGAGTCCCAAGAACAGGAGAAAGGGGATAAAAGCACATCAGCTTCCACAAAGCTAATAGTCATATATTAAGAAGACCTGGTACAGACCCCTGATGCACTGTGCTTGCTGTCTCAGTCTCTGTGGGCCCACAATAGCCATGCTTTGCTGATTCAATGGGCCATATTATTCTGGCATCTTTCATCCCCTCTGACTGTTATAGTATTTACTCCCCCTCTTCCAGAATGTTCCCGAGCTCAGAGGGGAAGGAACTGATGGAGACCTCCAATTTAGACTCCCTCCAGTTAACATCAGGCCATGGCTGTGTGTCTCTGCATTGGCTCCCATATCCTGCTGGGGGAACTCTCTCTGATGAAGACTGGACAAAGGCACTAATCTGTGAATAAAGCAGAATGTTATTAAGAACCTTTCATTGTGTCTTTTTGTTTTTGTTGTTCATTTGTTTGGTGTGGTTTGGTTGTACCCTAGGTCTCTGGTCTCTGGGCCAAGTCCCCAATAACTAATTTCCCCTCTTCCCTAAATTTTCAGTGTTCAGCATTGTCTTTAATGTTAAGTGGCCTTCAAGTCATAATGCAACCCTCAAGTTGCATTATGATACATGAAAACATTGAAAATAAAGTTAGTCCAACAATGGGATTTTATTATCTCATTGAAATAAATGTATAGGTGGGTACTACTATATTTGCTAATCTGGTATCCCAGTGTAGGTCACTGGCCCATGTCTCCAGAACTTTCCATTTTGCCTCAATTTGCCTCAGTGTCATAAGAAGCTTTCCATAGTTTTGAACATCATATAACTGTCAAGAAGTGTGAAGACAGGAAACACAGAGCAAGGATTCTCTACTAGAAACTTTTTATTTTTAATCAAGGTAGGCAATATTTCTTGGAAAGTTCTAGAATTTTTACTATAACTTTTTATTGACTATGGTTTCAATAAATTATCTGCAGTTCTTCTGTGTCCTAATTGTTCTTACTCAACAAAATTGGTTAGAGAAATTCTAGCTTCTTTACTAAGAATGCTTCCTCGGAAACCCATGCCTGCCACACAAGTCCTCACCATCTACTGTGTGAAGTCTTAGTTCTAGAGTTTTTCTCTGATTTCCCTCCCTGTTGTGATTGGAGCTCACAGCCCCAGTCTCTTTGTTCTCACCATTAGAACGCTCTGCATTTCCTATTGCCATCAGCCTTTCATTCTTTGGGTTTCCTGTGTGTAAGATTCTCTGAATTGATAAATTTCCTGGTGATGCACAACAATGAGGATTATTGGATGCATACAATAAAGCTTTATGAATATTTGAAATAATTCAATAAATAATATTTCTTGCACATTAATTTGTTTTAAAAGATTCATAAAATCTCTATGGTTATCCCATCCCTTGTAACCTCCCATTCTCCCCTCCCTCTCATTTTCCCCTTATTCCCCTCCCCTATGACTGTTCCTCAGAGGGATTACCTCCTTCTGTATATGCTCATAGGGTATCAAGTCTCTTTTCAGTGACCTGCTGTCCTTCCTCTGAGTGCCACTAGGTCTCCCTCGCCAGGGGACATAGTCAAATGTGAGGCACCAGAGTACTTGAGAAAGTCAAATCCCTCTCTCCACTCAAGTGTGGAGACTGTTCTGTCCATGGGCTAGATCAGGGTAGGGGTTTAAATTTTACCGCCTGTATTGTCCTTGGCTAGGGCCTTAGTTTGAGCGGGCCCCATGACCCAAATCTGCCTATCATAATGTTCTACTTGTAGGTTTCCAGGACCCACTGGATCCTTCTACATTGCTATTCTCCCATTGTTCTCTCATCAAGAGTTCCAATAGGATGTCCTCCCCTCGGTCCCAGTTTCCTGGTAAGGGAAGGCTTTCATGAGACATGCTCATTGGGGTAGTATGCAGATATAAGTGAGTATATACCATTTGAGTCTTTCTGCTTCTGGGTTAACTCACTCATTATGATCATCTCTAGCTCAATCCATTTGTCCACAAATTTCGGGAATTCCTTGTTTTTAATAGCTGAGTAGTATTCCATAGTGTATATGTACCACAGTTTCTTTATCCATTCTTCTACTGAGGGACATTTAGGCTGTTTCCAGGTCCTGGCTATTATGAATAACGCTGCTATGAACATGGTTGAGCAAATTTTCTTGCTGTGTGCTGGTGCATCTTCTGGGTATATTCCAAGGAGTGGAATAGCTGGGTCTTGAGGAAGCCCTATTCCCAGTTTTCTGAGATAGCACCAGATAGATTTCCAAAGTGGTTGTACTAGTTTGCATTCCCACCAGCAATGAAGGAGTGTTCCTCTCTCCCCACATCCTCTCCAGCATGTGGTGTCGCTTGAGTTTTTGATCTTAGCCATTCTGATGTAACAAGAATAAATTAATTAAAAATAAAAAAATTTAAAAAAAAGATTCATAAAATCATTTCCCTTTCAATTGTATTAAAATAACAAAATGAGACTATTCAGTAGAATCTGGAATATATGAATAGTATAAACATATGCTACAATAAATTGTATTGGAATCACTTTTCAGTATTTATATAAGTTTTATATTCCAAATCTTAAATAACTTTATAAATTTAATTATACATTAAGCTTTATTTTCTTTTCCTTTGCTTTTATCTTTAGTTTTTCTTTTGCTTACATTATTTAATCAGAGTTTTGTATCTTTATAAAAATTGTAATTTACTCAATATAATATGAGATTTCACCTGAAGGAAGGAACCCCTGTAACTGTTTCAATATAATGTAAAGGAATTAAGGAGAAGTTAGTGGGAGATGAAAAGGCACTGGGCAAGGGGGTATTTACCTGCAATCCTGTCACTGCACAGGTCAAAGCAGGAGAACTGCCATGACAAGTCTAGCCTGGGCGAAGAAGTGAGATGCTCTCTCAAGAAAAACAAACATCCAAGACAAACAAGTAAATTTACACATGGTAAAAATCTTACTAGCATAGGTCATAAACTAAGGTAATGTTCCTACATAAGTTTATTGGTATATTGGGTACTCATATGAAATGAAGAATTGTTTTAATTTGATAGATTTGTTTTCCAAGTACAATTTTGTATTAATAGCTTTAAAAGACTCACAACCATGTAGGGGATGCATCACCTTCTTCTGGTTTCCATAGGCACAAGTAAAGCACCATGGTGCACAGACATAAATGAAGGCAAAATACCCTTTACATATTTTTTAAATAATTAAAAAAACTGAAAGAGAATTTTCATGAATTGACTTATTTTCTCATGACAGAACCTATGTATATTAGTAACTAATTCTATTACCTATAGTGTGTTAAACAATAGTAGTGTAAACACAGTAGCTAACAGTCAAATAAATATTAAAATTATTTATCACTAAATATAGTAGTGAGCATAGCTTTGGAACCATGTGTTGACATAAATGCATATAGAAAAGAGTCCAAGCTTAACTAATTAACCCATTTTGTGATTGCTAACTTAAACTATGTTTACTAGAAGTCCTAGATCCAAAGAGAATGCATGTCATAAATGTATTATTCACTATATAAACTGTCATGCTTTTCAAAATATCCAACATCATTTTCTCAGGTTTTGTAATATACTAATAACAGTTGTTGCTACATCAAATTTCAAGTGCTTTGTAAAAAGTGCAGTAGACTCTTCATTTGTATGGTCCAGTTTAATCCTTGAAGCCATTTAGAAAGAATATAGTTTTCATGCCTATATATACACACAGAATAACAGAACTATAAAACAGAATTCAAGAACTCTTGTAATTGCAAGTAATCAAATCTCTGGATAAAATGATAAAACAAAAGGCTTATTCTAGCTAGTCCTCTTTTCTGGCTTCCTTGAGTAGAACAATGCTGCAGTTCCTCTCGGAACTATAACTTTTGTGTTCAACTCAGTGGGTAATTTGAAAGGCTGGGCAGACAACACTGTATATCATCTCCTGCTGTCCATCAGCAAGTTTACAAAAGCAATTGTCATCTTGCAAGAAGGACCTTGATTATACTGGCTGCCAGGCCTGTTATGGGCTGTGGCTACCATTTCTATCACAGAGAGCCTTAGATTTCCAGATTTTGGGGCATTGTAAATGGTAGGTCTTACACAAAACTGACCTGCTTTAAAAATCTTAAAGATGTACTTTTGTTTCTTCTTCTAAGTAAGATCACATTAAGTAAGTTTTATGCTTTGATTGCAATTATTAAAAGGAAAATATAGCCAAAATGTCATGATGTTCTAATTTTTCCTATGAAAACCTCTATCGTGAGAACTCATTGCTTAAATACCATAATCAAGCAGGCCTAATTTTTTTTAAAAAGAGAGACAGAGAAAGAAGGCATAGAGATGGAAGATCGGGGAGATGGGAGGGATGAGAGGGGAGATGCAAGCAGGGAAACCATGATCACAGTAGATTGTTGTTCATTGAAAAATGGTAGTTTCAATGAAAAAAATGAATTAACTATTTAAACAAAAAGGATTTGCCAGCATCCTAACTAAGGATATAGGGCACATAACCAACTGCATATGCTCATTCATATAGTGTTGTTAAATTTTTTAAATGGATTCTCATGTAGCCCCGTCTGGCATGAAACTAAAAGTGAAGTTAAAGACAGAACATAAAAACTAACTCCAGTAGTGTACGCCTGTAATCCCAGCACAAAGAGAGGCAGAGGCAGGCAGATCCCTATGAGTTCCAGGCCAGATTGGTCTATGAGTCCAGGACAGTCAAGGCTACAGGGAAAAACCCTGTCTCAAAAAACAAAACAAAACAAAACAAAACAAAATAAAACTCCAAATTCACAAAATGACTTTATTGGATGATAAATCTGGTAATTCTAGAAATATGCTTTCTGCATAGGCATACATTAGACAAGATCTGAGGATCTTGTTTTCTCATTGACTCACTGCCTTGCCTTCTCTGACTAGACTTCCTTTTCAGCCTATTAATGAAAGTACCAAGCCTGACATCTCAGGTAGAAGCTGTTGGTGGAGCACTACCTTTAATCTAGTTTTTCTAACCCTTGCCCTTCCATGACTGAACCAAGTACTGAGATACTTAGCAGTGTGATGCCGTAGTTAACTATGAAAAAAAAAAAAAACAATTTAATCAGACTATGACCAGAGGTTGAGGCCCAGTTCAGGCATAAGTGAAGAGAATAGGAGAATGAAATGGACCAAAGTCTGAGGCTGTTTAATCAAGGAAGGCTGCTGTGATAAAATTCCATAAACTGTACATCTTATAAACAGCATAAAGATATTTGTTATAATCTTGGAGGTTGAGACATTCAATATTGGAATGAGAGAAGCTCAGTATCTGAAGAGACTCTCCATTTTCAGAAATGGTGCCCTGATATGCCAAAACAAACCAAGAAGCTTTCTTGGGAATCTTTGTAATTAAAGCCAGACTTTACAGTCATGAATGATGTCAATAATCTACTGACATAACAAAGATTCCACCTCTTTAAATCATCACACTTAAGAAAACTTTTCAACATATGACATTTTAAAAGACAAACAGCTGAGCCATAGTTGGAGCTACGTGTTGTTTTTCAACAGGGTTTTAAATGTTTGATTTTACCAATAAGGATTTGAGAGCCAGATATTAGAGTGAAAGCCTGCTTGCTCAACGAAGCAACTCCGTTGACCTTCCTACTCAGCCAATATCCCAGAAGAAAAAGCCCCCTCTTCTCTATTCTGTCTAAAAAACCCTTCAAACTGAATGTCCCTCCTTTCTGTGTCCTGTATGTCTCACTGTCCAACCTCCAGACTTCTCTGTATGTTTTTTTCCAATGTTCACTCCATGTCAACTGGTTGTCCTCTTGACCTATGGTTGACTTTATTGAAATCTGCTTACAGAAAGCTCTTATATTAAAGGTGTATGCTGGGCTCAGCCATACTTCAACTAAAAACAGGTTTTTCTACTACACATTCTCAGGGTTCACAGTGTGATTAAATCTCCTGCAACAGCTTTGAGTGTAAAGGAGAGTGAAGGTGCAGGGCAAGTCAACAGAAGCCTACTACAGTATATCTGAATAATAGCCAATAGGATAGAGTTAGACTCACTATAAATGTTAATTATGCACAGTGCCATATTGCTAAATCTAACATTAAGTTTTTTTATAACTCAGTTATCAAATTTCTTATGTCATTTGTACCTTTTCTGTTTTCAATTAAAATGTCTCAGAATGTATTTAGAACTCCATTAACTTTTTGCAAATGAATTTTAACAGTGACATAATTATGTTATTGTCAGTAATAAAACAATGTTTTCATTTTTTAACCTGTAACTTGAAGATATGAGTTCCTATTTTTTTAACCTTTTATTTAAAGGTAACAATTAAAAAATAAATGAATCTAGCACAACCACATAATTAATCAAAATAGTAATTGTTTTGATTATGACATCAAAGAGGTAACAAGAAAAGCAAACAGTAAAATGGTTGCTGGTGTATGGCTGAGGATCAAACCAACCAAGATCATTATGACTCCAAAATAAGAAAAAAATTATAGGAAAGCTGCCATGATCTAACTACTTTGTGGAGAATACAGCTGTAAGACTTCTGCTCATTACAGTGGGAAATAATGAGCATCAAAGAACCTCCTTATGAAGATGGCATCAAATGTGGCAAACAGGTCACTGGGCAAATTGTCCTCATTTCTACCATAGACAAAATTCTGCCTTAAAAAGAGCAAGCTTGGATGCAGGAAGAGTTGACGGCCAAATGCTGCCAAGATAGGGTAAACAACTCCTCAATAGTTCCTGCCTCACAAATATATCTGTCAGATATATTGGACCAGAACCCTAAAGATGATTCTCCAATGTTATAGAGAGTTTTGGGTGACATGTTAAGGTAACAAACTATCTCTGTCATCTTCTCATTTGGAAAGCAACTAACCTGCTCTCCCAATATACTCAGGCAATCAATTGTATACCTTCTCAAGTCTCTGATGGGGTTGAAGACCAGATAGTTTAATTTTACAGTTAAGCTTAGTTATTTAGGGTTTAAAATGTTTTTAGGTCTAGATAGATGTTTTAAGTTGATAATGATGAGGTATGATAGAAATTGATTTACATTCAGAATTTTAGACTCACCAAGATAGGAAAGATGTTTTCTTCAAGGCTGTCAAATACAAATAGCCAAAACATGAAGAATGTAACATTTATATAATTCCTGAGTGTGTCATGGTTCTTCTTGCTATAGCTAGTTTATTGTATATATGTGTAATAATATAAATGTACACTTAAAAATATTTAATAAAAAATTCTAATACCACTATCATACAATATAAAAAATACTACAGGATGTTTAAAGATATAAAAAATTTCAAAAATTGTGAAGGTCTGACAAGTATTTAACTTAAAGTATTTAATTCTTTCAGATGAGTTTATAAGTTTAATGGTAGAGAGATAGATGTGGATGTAATTTGAACAGTTTTTACCACTTTTACCAATATGTTAGGGTGTCCTTTAAAAATAATGTAATTGGCAGCATTTTTCTATCATAATGATAAAATATTTTAAGTTGAACTGAACCTGAAACAATTCTGGGTCCATCCTTGCCAATAAACAGTTCTGGGCACACTTAAAGTTAGCAAACAGACAAGTGCTCTGAATATCCTTAAGTCATATAAGAAGTTCCTTGACTCATGGGTACAAAAATTGGTTAAATGGGCAAAACCTCTGAGGAAAAGGATGAATATTCCTAATACTTCTAAGCAGAAGAACTAATATTGTGTAAAGAAGAACAATTTTCAGGGCATCTCAGTGTTCACAAACTGACAACAATCTATTTTATTCTGTAAGGTATTTGGTTTTTTGCCTTAATTGAATCACTTCATATTTATATTTAAATATTTTAGTTCTATTTATTTTTCTGAATTGTAGTTTAGGACTACTGTTGTTTTAAAAGAATAAAAAGAAAATCCCAATTGTTTGATTTCAGGAGCCAGAGAGGCAGAGAAAGCATCCATATGACCTTCCTACTCCGCCAGTAACCCCCAAAGAAAACTCCCTCCTCTCTCTGCTGTCTTAAATAACCTCCCTCTTAATGTCCCTCCCTCTCTATCTGTTCTGTGGACTTCCTTTCAGTCAGTCGTTATGATTTTTCCCTTCATATTTACTTCCTGTCATTCTGGTTGCTTGCTCTGCCTCTTGACCTCGAGTTAATATTATTTAATCCTACTTAAAGAAAGCTCTTGGATTAAAGGAGTATGCTAGGGCTGAGCCACCATACAAGTGCTTATTTAAAGTAAACAGAAAACTCTAGAATCAAAGACTGAGCCCTATCACAATTAGAAACAGAATTTCTTTCTCATTTTTAAATTTTTTACACATACATTTATAATATTACACATATATACAGTAAACTACCTACAGCCAGAAGAACCACGAAACAATCAGGAATTATATAAATGTTACATTTATAGTGGTTTGGCTATTTGTATTTGGCAGCCTTGAAGAAAACATCTTTCCTATCTGGGTGAGTCTAAAATTCTGAATGCTAATCAATGTCTATCATTTCTCATCATTATTAATTTAAAACATCTATCTAGACCTAAAAATGTCTTAACCCCTAAACAAGTAAGCATAATTGTCAAACTAAACTATCTGGTTTTCAACCCCTTCAGTGACTTGAGAAGGAATAAAATTAATCACCTACATATACATGGGGTGCAGGTTAGCAACTTCCAAAATACAGTTCACAATCTCAGGGTTCACAATGGGACCAAATATCCTACAAGAGACTACATAATTTATTTAAACCATCTGAAAAGTTTTATGTAATCTTTCATAATGTAGTTTTTCTAATTGCCTGTACAAATGACATTTTATAATCCAAAAACTTGATAAAAGGCAATAATGAATTACTGGTAACACATTATTTACTTCTTTTACCAGATAATCTCATTCAACATCTGCATTAATGGAAAAGTAATACATTATGTGCCTAATATTTCATCCTTCTTGTTTGAAGACAGCATTTAAGGCAATAAACTTTACCAATAAATGATTAAAATGTATGGCTATATTTTAATATATGATGAATTTAAGAATAAGTTGATAAAATGATGTTCTATTTTTAATTCATTCAACAAATATTCACTTAGCCTCTGTCACATGTCAGAGAATATGCTAAGATATAGGAATACATTAAACAAAATGGAATATGAATTATTGATATGAGATTATAAGAAAAAAGGAAATCTTAATAGAGTATTTGAAGGTAAGCCTTGTCTAATTTCTTTTTAAATACTTGTAATATGAGAAGCAGCACATGTTTGATAAAATTAGTGGCTAATAAGATCTTGTTTGAATTAGTAATCTTAACAATGGAATTTGGATAATACAAATTGGACTTCTTAATATTTTTATTTTTTGACAGGTGGGATGTCACAAGGGAGGGAGGGAACATGGAAAGACAGGGAAATAAGAGATACTGCCATGAAATTTCCAAAGAATCAATAAAAATAAAATTTTTAAAAAAGAATGGAGTGTGTCCTTTAAAGTAGTTCTCATGTGATTATTATAATAAAGATTTTGACATTGCTTTGTCAAAAATGTATTATATAGATGTAAATTTTTCTTTTTAATCAATGAATATGTAGTGTTGAATGCACCAAAATTATATTTTATGTGCTACTCTTTGTGATAATACTTTTAATTTGAGGAAGTCTGACATAGAGCTCTAGGAAATCATTCCAGAAATATGAGGCAAAAAAGTTGTTAGATTACTGAAGAAAAAAGGGCTGCACATCAGAGGTACTGTGCAACATGTACCTCTACTGAATTCGCTTCAGCTCTCTTCTCATGTCTTTCTTGCCTCCAAACAGACAAATACACTGCAGCCCTCATGTGAAAGTTTTAGAGCAGTAGTTAGAAGACCTTTGAGTGTGTATGTCTTGTACAAGTGCTATCCTAAGCACTACGGAAATGATAGCACAGATTTATGACTCCTCCACAGGTTACATCATTGCAATTAGACTTTCAGTCTGTGAACTTGCTTTCTTTACTCTAGATTTACCTACTCTATTTACATTACATTAACATTTATATAGATACTTAATATAGATAGCATTGTATAACACAAAATATAAAGCATTGGCTTTATTTTTTGGATTTCAGAGGAAGGCTTACTGTTTGAATGTTTCCCTCTAGTATACAGTGGTAATATTCTTCTTTTCTTATTAATTATAATTTATTCATATTACATTCCAATTTTTATCCACATGTTCTTACATCCCCATTCCCACCCTCCCTCCCCCTTCTGCCCAATTCCCCTCCCCAGGCCTCTGATTAGGGGGACCCTTCTACCCAGTGTGGGCACAGCCTAATAGGTCTCATCGGGATAGCCTGCATCCCCCTTATTCTGCATACTCACAAGGCTGTCTTGCCTGGGAGCAGTGACCAAATCATGGGCACCAGAGTGCATGTCAGCGGTTCAGCCAAAGTCTTCCCTCCCCTATTTCCCACGTGAAGAATCAGTTGTCTATCGGCTACATCTGAACAGAGGATCTTGTTTCTCTGTATTCACTGTCCTTGGTTGGTGCACCAGTTTGTGCAGGCCCTACTGGGTCCAGATCTGCAGGCCCTGCTGGTCTCCCAGTGGAGTGCCTACTTCCTCCTGGACCTTCCTGTATGATGATGTAACCCATTGTCAAGGACCAAGTTTCCGATACACAGACTTTGACAAGATTCAATCAATCTATTATCTATCTATCTATATCTATCTATCTATCTATCTATCTATCTATCTATCTAGCATGTATGTATATATGTATGTATGTATGCATAGATGTATGTATGTATAGATAGATTGATGTATCTGCTCATTCATATTTCTACCTGGATTCCATCTGTCTAAGATGCATATCACCTATGTTTTAAATGTATATCCTTATTGATCTGTCCACTTATCTATAATATATATCTATTTATTTTATATCAACCATATTTCCATTATTTACCTATCCACAAATACATATAATCTACTATATGGAACCATTAAATTCCCAAGGTGAATAAGAAAAGAAAATATCATAAAGGACAGTCATATCAAGCAAGTCCCATGATTGTATTCTTGGAATAACCTTATGGAGCAACTCATATGATAGCATAAGTCATTTGGAGCTATTGCTATCAGAAGATGGAGCATTTAAACGTATCGTCTTGCAGTTGCTTTAAGGTCTGTCTTCTGTGGTTAGTGGTTTCCAGGCATTTCTTGTTATCAGGGAGCATGGGACAGGTATTAGGGTCAATCAAATGGCCTGAAAGTCATTCCTTCCAAACATACAACCATGCTGATGGGTAAAAAATAAAAGTACTGGGTATCTGTACACATGAAAATAGCAAAAGAGTACAAAAGGCTGCATCAGGGAATTTATAGTTTCTGCCTCATCCAGGTAATTTCTATGTGCAATTGGTAATTTTATAGAAGCTAAAGTCTTGAGAGAAGAGGTAGGCTCAACTGAGAAAATGCCCCTATAAAACTGGACAGGTATGCCTGTACAGCTTTTCTTAATTAGTGATTGACGGAGGAGAGGCCAGCCTAGTGTGGGTAGGACCATCCTGGGCTGGTGGTCCTGGTTTCTATAAGAAATCAGGCTGAGTGAGCCATGGGAAGTAAGCCAGTCAGCAGCATTTCTCCATGGCCTCTACATCAGCTTCTGATTCCGGTTCCTGCCATGTTTGAGTTTTGCTCTGACCTCCTTTGATGATGAGCTGTGATGCGGAAATGTAATTCAAATACATAATTTTCTCCCCAAGTTGCTTTGGTCATATGGTTTCATCATAGAAATTACAACCCTAAGACACTGCATACAAGAGATAACAGGATATAATATTGTCCTTATTACTACATAAACAATATCAGACATGAGATTTATATTCTATATTATTGCAAGAACATTTTGCTAGGCATGTTGGTGTACGCCTGATATCATTACATTTAAAAAGACAGGGCAGGAAAGACTATAAGCTACAAGGAAAGTCCTTATCCTTTAAACAAAATAAAAAAGAAGTGTTTACTACAAGCCAACAGAGAAAAGGCCATTTTGATTTGGTTTATTCAAAGAAAGAAAATTTATCAACTCATAAACATATATTTAACCAGAATATTAATTAAGAATAGTTTTGTCTGAACAAGAAGGAGCAGAGCTCTGGTACTTTCGAGTTCCATCTTCAATTCTTTTTTTTTTTTTTTTCCTTAGATCTACTTTATTCCGTATAATAGGTCCCTATTAACTATTGATGTCAAGTCTCAAAACATGCTGTTCTCATGGATCCAATTTTCAATTGCAATTAATAATTACTTTTAATTGGCTATACCTGATAAAAGAATTTTCTTCTCCTAGAATTACTGTGACCAGTGATGATGTAGTTTGTGTGTCTACCACGCAACATAAAACTACCTAGAAGGATACCCATGGCTGGGAACACGGGGCCAAATAGGATCATGGTGGCTTTAATTTACACATCACAGTTAGCAGTGGGAAAGCAAAATATCCTAGAAATGCAAGATGTCAGGTGTCAAAAAAATAATGAAAACCAAATAAGGCATATAATACATCTTACGTTATCTGAACTTTTGATTTGTAGTTATTTAAATAAAGTTTAAAACTTACTGTTACTTTTTCACAAAACCATTTCAAACACAATAAGAAAAAAATTGCTTCAAAAACTAAAAGTTTCTGTTAGTAAGTTTTATGTTATTAAGTTTACTTACATGAAATATTGAATTGTCAGTCATACTTTGACCTCTGAAATAGGGTTTGACATTATTTGTATATAAAAGGGGAAAGTAAGAATTTTGTAGGACTTTAGAACCTTCTCTTTTCTATTTTATTTAATTAAACTCAAATTTAGCTCTCCTGATAAATTTGGTGCCATAAGCTTTAGTAGCTTCCAACATTCTTTTAAATATTATCATTATTTGTTTTGTTTTAAGTTTTCAAGAGTTTAATTGTGTCTGTGGCTGTAATTCACTCTGTAGACAAGCTTGTCTTGAAGTCACCGACATTCATCTGCCTCTACCACTCAGAGTCTTACACTTCATATTCAAAAAGGAAAGAACAGCTTGTCATCTCACCACTAAGTATAAAGACACTGTTAGAAATATGATCTGTAGAAACTTTATTAGAGAATAAAAATACTACCTGTCAGAGGGACTTCTTTAAGAAAGGCAAACAGAAGGAAGTCATGTAACAATATTTTCCTCTGAAGAAAGAGGAGAAAGAGGGAGAGGAAGGAGATCATGGAGGAGAAGGGAAGAAGAGGGGAAGAAAAATGAGGGAGAAGCAAAAAACAAAAAAACAAACAAAAACAAAAAAACAAAAAAACAAAAAAAGGAAATAAAAGATGCTTTAGAACTCAAATTTAATACTTCTTTTGTGTCCGCTACACAAAAATCATCTCCCAATACCATGACTTTTCAATATTTTTTTCTTTAATGGAAATTTCCCTAGGGCTTGGTAACTTGTTAATATAGAAAGACAGATAGAAAAACACGGATGGCTCCACAGATTTCTTTTCATGCGCCATTCATTTTTATGTTTAATTCCCATTCATTGATCCATAGCTTGGCACATCATGTTAAGATGCTACAGGTAAGTAGTCTTTGTCTCTTCAGTATTTTATTTAATCTAATACAAAACAATATTTATAAAACATGTTTATCTTACATAATTTTTCTTTAAGTAAAAAAGTCTCCAAATGTCAGTAGGATGTTTATTTTATAGAAGCTTAAAGAAACAGGGAGACTTATAGAATTTGTCTTGGGCTGGAGAGATAGCTTAGTCAGGAAAGCTTTTGTCTGGTAAGCTTGAAGACTGGAGTTCAATGCCCCAGAATGTGTGTAAAAGATGGACATCACAGCACATTTGTGATCCCAGCAATGGACAGGCAGAGACAGGCATTTACGTCTTGCTTAACTAGCAAGGCTGGTCAAATTTGTGAACTCTGGATTTAGTGAGAGACTGTGTCTCAACATATAAGGTGGTCAGTGATTGATGAATACACCTGATGTCAACCTTTTACCTACACACACACACACACACACACACACACACACACAAACACACACACACACACACACAAATACAGAGAAAGACATGAAAACAAGGTGGAAAAAGAATCTGAGGAACAAAAGCCTTGTTCTCTGGCCTACTTGCTTGCAGTGTGTGCACCTATACACACACACAGGCTGAATTTGCACTAAACTCAGCCTCATTTCAACTAATTTTAACTCACAACTGAAAAGATATTTAATAATTTCATGGAGAAATTGTGGAGTCAGTATCTTTAACATAAACAAAGTAAAAATTTGAGCAATGATTGAAATTTGAATTAGAAACATGAGATGAAATAAAATTAAACATATATAAAAAAGATGACTAGAAGAATAGTTCACAAGCAAAAAAAAAAACAACTCTAGAAAAATAGCAGTCCAAACTTGAGTGACGGCAGTAAAATTGAAAAGTACAGGTGTAAAAGACATTATGGAAGATAAATGGACACGACTTAATGGCTGAGCCAAGAGAGGATATGCAAAAATTGTCCTGAGGATTTGGCTCAAGGAGAATGATGGCCAAGGCTACAATTAGAATAAAACCTCAGAGACACCAGGTAGCTGAAGCTTCTGCAGAAGGCAAGACATAGTTAATTCCCAACACATGAAAGGCCCTGTTCTTGCTGTTCATTGCCCTGCCATCACACATCTTGTACATGTGTATTTGCCCTTAATAACTCCCTGATCTTTCACTCTTACCCAATTTCTCTCCAGTTACAACAGTGGATCTCCAGAATTAACGAACAGTTTTCCCTGGATCTAACGATTAGTTCAGGGAAATATATACTTCACACAAAATCAATATTAAAATGAGGTTTTCCTGCTGGGCGTGGTGATGCACATATTTAATCTCATCACTGCATAAGCAGAGACAGTTGGTTGGATTTCTGTGAGTTAAAGGCCAACCTGGTTGATGTAGCTAGTTTGAGGCTCTCCAGCGTTACCTAGAGAGAGTCTATAAACAAAGGAATGAATGAATGACACTAAAATTGAGATGTTTTTCAAAGAGTTAAGAAAGAAATGAAACATTTTATTGGCTTCCAGGCAGTTAATATAGTAAGGCTGTTAAGAATCAAGGTGATCAAAACCACATAAATATAGACATATAGATAGATGACAGAGATAGATAGATTAGATAGATAGATGATAGATAGATACATAGATGATAGATAGATAGATAGATAGATAGATAGATAGATAGATAGATAGATAGATAGACAGACATATATACAGATAGGTAGATATAATAAATGAAGGCTTTTTCAAAGAATAACATGATCCTTGTTTCTCAAGACACTCTTTGCTTCCTTCTCCTATGACTGACATTTTCAGTGAGGAGAAAGCACATATATCTTAAACTTTAACAAGCTATAAAGAGAATTTTCTCACAGCTAGATAAACATACTTGTTTCATAAAAACAAAACCTATAACTCCCTTTTATATATAGGGAATATATTTCAGGAACTCAAACATGTGTCTGAAGCTCTGAATTCCACCAAACTCTTCCTAATTTTCCTACATATGCAAAGCTAGGATAAATTTAACTTCTAATACAGGTTAAGGAAGAGTGCAAACCAGGCACAGCAGTGACTAATAACCGAACAATGACAACAATGCTTTGAAGTAGAGGATATTCAAAACATTATTTATGGAACTATCAACTTCATAGTTTTATATATGTAAACTCTGAATAACATAAACTAAGACATAAAGGAAAAAGGAAGAATAAGAAATAAATTCCTGAAATGTTAAATTTTGTCATCCAGGGGAAGAATAAATACATTGTAGCCCATTTTTAAGAATATGAACATCTGTTGGGAGGCTTCTGTCGGTTTGTACTCCCTCTAAGTATATGTCATTACCTTGTGGGTGTGCGCAAGTGTAGACTATATCATTACATTTATTTCATATTGTAGCTTCCCTCTGAATCCATAAGAAGTCTCTTCTTTCACATGTATTCTATTTGAAACCCACAAATTACTACTGGAAGAGTAATTGTATAGTCCCTCTGGAGTTTTGGCAATCCAAAGAGTTCAATGTCTTCATTTTGCCCTGCATTTTTCTATTAGAAGTCTAGAAAATGAAAATGCAAACTCAAGGTCAAAATTCAGCCCAGTTGAGCCACTGGAATCACAGCATATATGATATCCTTCCTCCAATACTTTAACAAGTAAAACCCAATCTATATTTTAGACAAAGTAGCTGTTTCTTTTCCTTCCAGTAAGCTGATCCATTCTTTCATTTAACAGCTATCTTAGTTTTTTGTAATTTAGGTATTATTAGGTATTATTTCTTTTTTATTATAATTATTCACTTTACATCCTGATTGTAATACCCTTGCTCTTATCTTCCTGTTCCAACCCTCCCTCCCTTTTCCACCTTATTCCTCTCCCCTACACCGCTGACATGTGGTCCTCCTGCCCCACCTTCTAACCGCAGCCTATCAGGTCTCATCTAGATAGTCTGCATCCCAACTCCCAATCCCACCCTCCATCCCTCAATTCTTCCATACAACTTGCAGTGCTTATAGTCCAGAGCTTTCTAGTCTTTTTATCTGAGTTAATTTTTATCTGTCAAATATGTATGAAAATGTATATATGTATATATAATAGAATATAGAAAACTATTTATGAAGAAAAGTTGCTGCTTACATATGTACTAAAATTTTATATATATACAAGAATCACGTATGTGTTAATATGTATTTTCTTCAAAACTTTATGCATATGTTTGTAGAACTGTATTTTGCAAATCAAAGAACTGTCAGAAACATACTGGATTATTTCTCAACATAGTTGTTTTCCCTTTCATTTTTTTAAAATTTTTTTATTAATTTATTCTTGTTACATCTCAATGGTTATCCCATCCCTTGTATCCTCCCATTCTTCCCTCCCTCCCATTTTCCCCTTATTCCCCTCCCTTATGACTGTTCCTGAGAGGGATTACCTCCCCCTGTATATGCTCATAGGGTATCAAGTCTCTTCTTGGTAACCTGCTATCCTTCCTCTGAGTGCCACCAGGTCTCCCCCTCCAGGGGACATGGTCAAATGTGAGGCACCAGAGTACTTAAGAAAGTCATATCCCACTCTCCACTCAAGTGTGGAGACTGTTCTGACCATTGGCTAGATCTGGGTAGGGGTTTAAAGTTTACCGCCTGTATTGTCCTTGGCTGGTACCTTAGTTTGAGCAGGACCCCTTGGCCCAAATCTGCCTATCATAATGTTCTACTTGTAGGTTTCTAGGACCCTCTGGATCCTTCTACTTTGCTATTCTCCCATGCTTCTCTCATCTAGAGTCCCAATAGGATGTCCTCCCCTCTGACCCAGTTTCCCTGTAAGTGAAGGCTTTCGTGGACATGAGCCTTGGGCTAGTATGCAGATATAAGTGAGTGTATAACATTTGAGTCTTTCTGCTTCTGGGTTAACTCACTCATTATGATCATTTCTAGCTCAATCCATTTATCCACAAATTTTGGGAAATCCTTGTTTTTAATAGCTGAGTAGTATTCCATAGTGTATATGAACCACAGTTTCTTTATCCATTCTTCTACTGAGGGACACTTAGGCTGTTTCCATGATCTGGCAATTATGAATAATGCTGCTATGAACATGATTGAGCAAATTTTCTTGTTGTGTGCTGGTGCATCTTCTGGGTATATTCCAAGGAGTGGAATAGCTGGGTCTTGAGGAAGCCCTATTCCCAGTTTTCTGAGATAGAACCAGATAGATTTCCAAAGTGGCTGTACTAGTTTGCATTCCCACCAGCAATGAAGGAGTGTTCCTCTCTCCTCACATCCTCTCCAGCATGTGGTGTCGCTTGAATTTTTGATCTTAGCCATTCTGATAGGTGTAAGATGGAATCTCAGAGACATTCCCTTTCATTTTTTAATGCAAAATAATATTTTGTTTGGGAGATAAGATTTTGAGGAAGGATGCGGGTATATGTATTTGATAGAGCTCATAATATTTTCATCATTATAAGAAGTTTTGAATAAGTATACCAGAAAATCTCCTTATCACAGATTCAAAATATAGTAATAAGAAGATTCATGGACAAATTGAGCTGCAATGTTAAGATGGAGAAGGATGTACTGCTACATGGTCATATATGTAGTCTTGAAACAGCCGAAATAAATACCAGTAACATTATTTTTGACTTTCCTTGCCATATCTCATACTTAACATGTATAAAACAGATTTTTTTCTGATTTTCCTCTAATGCTCAATAGCAACAGGATCTGTATTTATTTTTTATTAATTTATTCAGATTACATCTAAATTGTTATCCCATCACTTGTATCCTTCCTTTCCTCCCTCCCTCCCTCTTTCACCCTATTCCCCTCCCCTAGGTCTATGACTGAGGGGGCCCTCTTCCCCCACTATATGGTCATTGGCTATAAAGTGTCATCTTGGTAGCCTGCTTATTCTTTCTTTAGTGCCACCAGGTCTTATAAGACTATGAGGACTCGGAAATAGAGTGAAGGAATCTTTCATAATAAGACTTACATAATACTTTAGGGGCCCAGTAGTGAAATGTTGTGACTTGTGGACAACAGATTTATGTGTCGAGTTTATAAGTGATGGATCTATAGTGTTAATTTTGATTGTCAAATTGATTGAAATCATAAAGGTTTATGAAATTAGAAAATCACAAATATGGGTGTGTCAGAAAATTTCCTGGGGAAAACTAATAGGAGGATAAGTAGGAATACAGAAAGAGCCTGCTAGTTTAGGCATTCTCTGTCTTGAATACTGGATATACGAGAGCCTCTCTGTTCCACCATGCTTTCTTTGTCATGATATACTAAGATACAGAATATAAATTTGCCTTAGTGGACATGAAGTGTCTTCAGCTCTCAATGTGAAAAGCCAAAAGACTTGTTTAATATTACATTAGAACAGTGGCTAGAGAGACAAACTTATGTCTCCATGATCAAACTAAATTATTAGCTAATAATAATGAAAGTTCTTAGGCTGGTTATGTGGTTCAGTAGAAATGTAGTCTCTCCTTGGAATATACTGAGAAAATGCTCCACCACACAAGAAGGACATGCTCATAACAGCCTTATTCATAATAGCCAGAACCTGGAAACAGCCTAAATGGCCCTCAGTTGAGGAATGGATAAAGAAACTGTGGTATGTTTACACTATGGAATACTACGCAGCTATTAAAAACAAGGAATTCCCAAAAATAGTGGACAAATGGATGGGACTAGAAATGATCATAATGAGTGAGTTAGCCTAGAAGCAAAAATACTCACACGGTATATATTCACTTATAATTGGGCACTAGCTTAAAAGGCACATCCCACTAAAGTATTCACTTACCAGGAGATTGGGATAGATGTGAGGACATCCTACTGAGACTCTAGGTAAGAGAAATATAGGAGATGGGGAAATAGAAAGACACAGAGGGTCCTAGAAACCTACAAGAAGAACATCGTGATGGATGGATCGGGGCCTGGGGGGCAGTCTGCTCAAAATATTGTACTTACCAAGGACAATACAATAGTAAACATCGAACCCCTACTCTGATCTAGGCAATGGACAGGATATTCTCCACAGTTATGTGGAGAGCAGGGACTGACTCTGACATGAACTCTGGTGCTCTATATTTGACCACTGCCCCTTGGTGGGAGGCCTGGTGGCACTCAAAGAAAGAATAAGCAGGCTACCAAAATGAGACTTGATAGCCTATGACCATATAGTGGGGGAGGAGGTCCCCCTCGGTGTTAGACCTAGGGGAGGGGAATAGGGTGAAAGCGGGAGGGAGGGCAGAATGGGAGGATACAAGTGATAGGATAACAGCTGAGTTGTAATCTGAATAAATTAATAAAATTTTCAAAAAAAGAAAAAGTATTTGCTGCATAAGCATAAAGACCAGCTACAGAAGGGTAGACCAGTACATTATATTAAGTTTGGAGGCAGATATAAGAGAATCTCTAAAATTTTGTAGGCCACTGGTGAATGAAATGCTAAACAGCAAGAGACATGTATGCTGTCTTGTGCATACCCTTCATTCACACACACACACAGACACACACACACACACACAAACACACACACGGATAGAAGGAGGAAAAAACTTCATAAAAAATCCAAACAGACTCTTTTCTAAAGTGATTTTTCTATGCTTATTTTGTTAGTGGGACCAGCCAGGGCCACAGATCTTGGTGCAGATTCAATGATTCAGAAAACCCAATTACAAAAGCTTTGGAGATCCAGAGGATTCAAGCCTCTATTCTACTCTGTTAATTTTGTCCTTTCTGTGTCTTACAGGATTTAAATGACACCCAAACAGCTATAGCTAGCCACGTAATGACTCTATCCCAAGTCTTTTTCTTATATATCAGCTTCTCCCATGATCCAAATAACTGTCAGATTAGAGAGGCGGGAAAGTCCCCACTGAGACTAGAGCTCACCAGAAACGACAAGGAAAAACCGTGTCTTAAGTAGACTCCTGAAGGGTATGAAATTTAGATGAGCAGAAAGACAAGATGAAAGCATTCTCAGGGCACTGGCAGCATGACTCCACATGTTAAGTAACATGCAGTGAGCACAGGGTGTCAAGCACCTGCTATGAGCACTTCAAATCTCTAAGTAAGGCAAGATTCTTGATGCGAAGGGGTTTAATAAAATACAGACATGAAAGAAGTAATCATCACAAGACAAATATAATGAAATAAGCTTTGCAAAATATGTGGAAATAAGGTTTAGGGTAAGATATAAAATGATATCAGCAAGATTATAGTGAGTGGAAGATATTTAAGGACATGATTCCCTGAAGGGATACCTGGCTCAAAAACAGAAGTCAATACAGCGTACTGCAGATAAAAGTGAGAGTTGTGTATGAAAATATGGTATCTTAATAGTTAGCATCAAAGACCAGTTGATTCACATGGAAATCTCATCTTAATAAGGATAACAAATTGGGGAGGGGTGAGTCTTTCTCACATCCATGTCACTGATTTTACTTTCTAAACATTCTTAGGTTTTCATTGTTGTAATTTCAGTGTTTACAGTCATTGTATGCACTGGGCATCTCTAAAAGAACCCAAAAGTTTACTGATGCTGGCCTACATTTCTTTCTTTTCTTTCTCTACATTGACACAAGAATAAGTGGATTATTAAAAGTCTAAAGTAAGCATCAGTATTTTAACACACTCTAGAAAATGTTATTTAACAAAATCCCCTACAAACTCCTGAACAAATGCATCTGAGGCAGCACAAGTTCTAAGTCTGAAAAGAGGGATTTTGGTGCAAGTAATTACAAGCTGCAGCATAATTTCCTTAGACTGACACACATGCTGTACAAATACTTATTTGTGGTTATAGAGTGGGTAAAGTTGCTATAAAAATAGTTCACCTTATAATAGTGCCATATGCCATAATTTACCTTTGCTATATCTGACATGTCATATCATATTCCAGATTTAATATGTAGTAACTAACAATTTAATATACAAGTCTGTAACCTGAGCTACAGAATAACTTTAAAAGACAAGCCATTATTTTTGCATGGAAAAAAATATGATGGGCCATGCCAAACAGCAAAGACATTTACAGAAGGTGGACTAGACTTACACTCACAAAAAATATACAGCAACTTTCAAATACCTTACAAAATAAAGAGTTAACTCAATAAAGATACTCAGAAAAGAGTAATGGCTAATAATGGCTCAGATTTCTCTCATATCAGTGAATACAGGGGATTTGAGTTTGATCCGACAGCATTATGGTACACAAGTGATTGTCAAAGTACACATCTTATAAAGTAAATAACATAAATATATCCAAAATTGATGAATATATAACTTACAAAAAAAGTAGAATCAAAACCTGTTAGTAAAAATGTAGTAAAACCCATCCTACTACAGCCAAAACAACTGAGTGTGATGACAGAGTTAACTCAAGCATTTCTGATCTTTTTCTTGGGAAGAAAATTAACAATTATTGTCTCTTTATTTGCAAGATTAAAAGTAAGTCTTTCCAATAAAAATAACAATTAAAATAGGAATGCCAACAAAAATATTTTATATGTGTTAATAATCCTTTTAGTTGGAGATGATGAGCTTTTATCAGATTATCTTGCACTGATATAAAAAAAGACCTGAGGATAGATCATATATTTACAAGGATTTATTTTCTCATGGCTCTGGAGGTTCAGTGGCTGAGTGTTAGGACTGGCTTAGTTCTAGTGAGGGCCTGAGTAGGTACAATTATGACTACAATGCTTATGAAAATGGCCATAACAAAAAGCCAGAACCTACAACTATATCACTGCATGCAATGTGTACCAATCACTTGAGATGCAGGAGTGTCCAGGGACCTGATCACTATCCATTAAGCCTAAGCATATAAAAGTCACATTACCTATTAACATAGCCACACTGAGAACCATGCTTCCAATGCACAAATGTGCTTAGAAAGCCACATCCTCTAGCAATTCAACTACTTTATTATGATATCTTGGATATATTTCAGTATGTTTTGGTAGTTTACTTGAATGCTCCAGGCATAATTTAGTAGAGAATTAAGTATGAATCCCATATTCAATCACATCAGTGCAGAATTCTTAAAACTCTCTTAGTGCTAAACTATTTCTGGTTTTTATAAAAATGTAAAACTTGGTTTGGTGGTGTTTAATTTCTTGAGTTCTTTATATATTTTGGATATTAGACCTTTGTCAGATGTAGGGTTGCTGAAGATCTTTTCCCAGTCTGTAGGCTGTCGCTTTGTTCTCTTGACGGTGTCTCTAGCCTTACAGAAGCTTCTCAGCCTCATGAGGTCCCATTTATTAATTGTTGACATTAAGGCCTGGGCTGTTGGTGTTCTGTTCAAGAAGTTGTCTCCTGTGCCAATATGTTCCAGGCTCTTCCCCACTTTTTCTTCTAAGTGTCTTAATGTCTCTGGTTTTATGTTGAGGTCTTTAATCCACTTGGATTTGAGTTTTGTGCAAGGTGACAAATATGGGTCCTGTTACATTTTTTACACATAGAAATTAAACACCACCAAACCAAATAACCTAATTGAGAAATGGGGCTTGGAACTAAACGGAGAATTCTCAGCAGAGGAATATCAAATGACTGAGAAACACTTAAAGAAATGCTCAACCTCCTTAGTCATCAGGGAAATGCAAATCAAAACAACTCTGAGATTCCATCTTACACCCATCAGAATGGCTAAGATCAAAAATTCAAGCAACACCACATGCTGGCGAGGATGTGGGGAGAGAGGAGCATTCCTTCATTGCTGGTGGGAATGCAAACTAGTACAGCCACTTTGGAAATCTATCTGGTGCTATTTCAGAAAACTGGGAATAGGGCTTCCTCAAGACCCAGCTATTCCACTCCTTGGAATATACCCAGAAGATGCACCAGCACACAGCAAGAAAATTTGCTCAACCATGTTCATAGCAGCCTTATTCATAATAGCCAGATCATGGAAACAGCCCCCATGAATTCGAGCTATAGGGCACTTTCTCAATTAGTGATCAGTGTGGGAGGGCAGCCCACTGTGGGTGGTAGCCTCCCTGAGCTGGAGGTTCTGGGTTCCTTAAGAAAGCAGGCTGATAGGGTATCAAGTGTTATAACAAAGGGGAGGTAATCCCCCTCAGGAACAGTCATAGGGGAGGGGAGTAAGGGGAAAATGGGAGGGAGGGAAGAATGGGAGGATACAAGGGATGGGATAACCATTGAGATGTAACAAGAATAAATTAATTAAATAAAAAAATGTAAAACTTAATACATCTATCGTAACTTTGAGATTTTCCAATCTGTAATACAACTTAGTGTATTTACACGATACAGATGACATTACTAACTTAGAAACTATAGATATATTCATACAATCTTCAGTTGTATTACCTTTTATTATTCTAGTAAAAATTAGAAAAACAGAAATGCAAACACTTACGTTCTATGACAAGGTCCAATATTAAGGATGTTATGTGAATAAAAGCATAATGTCCTCTTTTTCTTTTTAAAATATGTATTTTATAAATGCATATATGAATACTACATTTCTATCATGTTGTCTTTCTGGTGTTCCTACCAATTCCATACATGTCCCCACTCATCAAACTCAACTTCTTATGTGTCTGTCTGTCTGTCTGTCTGTCTGTCTGTCTGTCTGTCTGTCTCTCTCTCTCTCTCTTTCTCTCTCTCTATCTTTTACACACACACACACACACACACACACACAGACACACATACACACAAACACACATGCACACACACACAAAATCTCTTAATCCATGAGTATTGTTTCATATATATATAAGTTGAGGGCTCATTATATCATGGTGCTCACTCGGAGAAGACTCGTGTTCTCTCTGTCACAGCCATTAATGGCCCGTAGCTCTTTAGTTAAGGGTGGGGCATGATGACATTTTCCCATCCACATTGACCTGTCAACTTGTGTGGTAATCTTTCAGATTGGTATTTCAGCAACCACATTGTTGAAATATCATAGGTTCAGCTTCTCTGTCACACATAGAACGCACTATCTCACATACAGCAAATGGAGACTATTACAGAAATCCACAACTGGTCAAAATATAAGAACAATCAAGTGTCGTGTGCCCAATACCTGTTGCTATATCTATAACACAACCCCTACCCCTAAAGCTCAGGGAACCTCAGGGAAGAGGGCAGAAAGGTAATAATGTTCTTTAATGATACACAATAAAGCTAAGACAAACCATTTCAGAAAGGTGGACAAGTTGACACCTTTACTGTCATATTGAATGAGGCTTCAGAATTCAGACTCAAAAATAACAGCCGTAATTTTAACAAACATTTCTGGGAGGAAACATGGATCCTGAAAAGCACACATGGTGTGTACTGACCTACAAGTGGATGTTAGCCATAAAGGACAGGATAGCCATGCTACAATCCACAGACCCAAAGAAGCCAAGAAGATCTGAAGAGAGAAATTTTGAATCTCACTCAGAAGAGGAAAAAAATACACATTGAACTAGATAGAGGGAGGGAACTGGGTTGGAGACAGGGGGAGGGTATTGAGGGTGAGAATTCAGTGTGTAGAAAGAGGGGAGACAGAAATATGTGAGGAGCATCTCTGAAGCAGGGGAGGTTCCTGGGAATCTATGAGGGTGAACCTAACTGAGACTCTTAGGATCTAAGAGTATAGAGCCTGAAGTTGCCACCTCCTGTAGCCAGGTGTGATTTCCAGTGGACAACCCCCCTAAAACCTTCAAACCAGAATTTTTCTTGCATATAAAATGTGTAGGGATAAAAGATGGCACAAATACTGAGGGAATGTCAAATCAATGACTGGCCTAATTTGAGACTCACCTAATGGAACAGAGCCAACCCTGTCACTATTAGTGCCACTCTGCTATAATTGCAGACAGGAGCCTTCTGAGAAGCTTCTTCCAGCAGCTGATGGAAAAAGATGCAGTTAGAGACTCACAGTCCAACAATAGGACAACCACAGTGAGTTTTGTGGAAGAGCGGGAGGAAGGAGAGAGGAAGCCGGAGGGCTCAAGGTAGAGACTATTTTCAATAGCTAACATAATTGTAGTATTACTGGAATAATATTTTGCATTGGTGAGTGGATGGAAGAATATAGTGTTTTAATTTTAAAACATTAACTGCAATTTGACTTATTAAACTACGAAAGTATATTACTTTAATTAACATGTAAATATAATTTAAAGCAGAATGAACAATTGCAAAACCACTGAGTTGAATAGCGTTTTAAGGAATTTAAATATATATTTTCTTTACTGTTTGAGAATTCATACTTATATACATGTACTTTAATCATATCCCCACCCTGCTTCTAGCCTCCAACTGCTCACAGATCTCCCCAACATATGTTTCTCTTTTAACTTCAAACTTCAAGCCTTCTTTTCTTTTTATAACCCATTAAATCCAATTTAGTAATGTTCCTATGTGTTTGCAAATAGGACCACCTACTGGGGTATGGTAACCTACCCAAGGCCGTACTCCTGAAGAAAATTGGCTCTCCTTATGTCAGCAGCCTTCAAACACCAATGCTCTCCCAGGTAGAGGAAGGAGTTCATGAACATATCTATGCTGCAGTTTTGACTAGATTGATCTTGTGCAGGTCTTGTCAGGCAACTACGGCTGCTCGAATTTCATGAGTACATCAGCGGTATTAAATCCAGAATACAATGTTTTACAGTTGTCCTACCCAAACTCTAGCTCATACAATCTTTCTGCTCCCTATTTTGGAATGTTTAATGATCAAAAATCATAGTTGTCTCTTCTCTAAGGATACGTCTTCCTCAATCATGGGTCCTTAATCATTTTACAGTACCAGGCATGAGTTATGTCCTGTAGAGTAGTACTTAAGTCCAATCAGAAAGTGGTTTGCTATCCCCCTAAACATCCAGCCATGTCTGTTTCCATGTGTACAGCTTGGCAGACCATTGGTTACTGTATCTCATATAATTTAGCTGGTAAGGATCCTAGAGACTTTTATTGTCCAGCAGCCCATAAGAAACTGTTCCTGCACTGTGAAAGTCATTAATTAAGGTCAAAGCATCAGGGCCTGATTTCTACATATCCTGTGATCCAAGTCTGTGCTATCTTCATAAAAAGGAGTCTTCCAACCAAATTTTGGCGGCAACCAGGAGCACTAGCAATATCCAGTATTGTTTTTGGAGGTCTGTAGGCACCCTTCAACAGCTTGAAGGAACTTGAAGGGGGTGCACTACATCTAGCTCTCTGTTTTTTATTCCATAATTCATGAAAGCATTTTCTCTTGTTTCTGAAATTATAACACATTTACATCATTTCTCCTTTCCTTTTCTTCCTATAAACCCTCCTTTATAACCATTCTTTGTCTCTTTCAAATTCATGTCTATTTTCATTAATTACTATTATACGCATATATGTTTATGTACTGAAAATATTTTTAAATTTTAATTTATTATAACATATTTGGATTACATCCAAATTGTTATGCCCTCACTTGCATTCTTTCATTCCCACTCTCCGTTTTCTACCCTACTCCCCTCCCCTAGACCTCTGACAGAAGTGGAGCTCCTCCCCCACCATATGACCACAGCCTGTCAGGTCTCATTTGGATAGTTTGCTTCAGCTTCCTCTGTGTGCTGCTAGGGCCTCCCCACCAGGGGTAAGTGATCAAATTGGGGGCATCAGAGTTCATGTATGAGGCAGTCCCTGCTCTCTTCACAACTGTGGAGAATGAGCTGTCCATTGGCTAGATCTGAACCGTGGGTCTAGGTTTACTACACACATTGTCCTTGGTATGTGCAACAGTTGGTGCAGGCCCCAGTAGATCCAGATACTTGTGGGGCTCCTGAATGCTCTGGGTCCTTCCACCTCATCACTTGAAAGTAATTTTCATGTAATACATCCTGATCATAATTCCCTCCCACAATTCCTACCATATCTTCCCCACCTCCCTACCCACTCAAATCCACATCATTTTTTCTCTCTCATTAGAAAACAAACTAGCAACTGAAAAAAAAAAAACAGAAAAGAAGCTGAAAGAAAATCATAACACGCACATACAAACACAGAGACACACACATATATATATAACACAGAAATTCCACAAAACTGAAAACTGAAATAATAGACAAAGGCCTATAAGGAAAGGAAAAAATAAGTGCCCAGAAGTAACACTATGAAACAAAAACTTTCCAAAAGCTGAGTTAACTTTTTGTTGATCATCTACTGCTGCACATGAAACCTGACCTTACGTGTGGTTTATATTTGGACAAAACTAATTTTCCGTTTGCAAAGCAATTGTCAGTTGGAGATAGAGTCTGCATTAGGAATGTGGGTTTGTGTTCACATCCTTTCTCAGTGCTGATATTCCATTTCGCTTAGATCAGTGAAGGCTTTGTCCATGTTAATACAGTCTCTGCAAGTTCATACATGTATCAGCTCTGTTATATCTAGAAGTCTTGTTACCTTGTCTTCCATACCAGCTAGCTCGAAATTACCAGTCTTTCCACTTCCTCTTCTGAAGAGTCCCCTCAGCCTTCGGGGGAAGGATTTGAGAGAGACATCCAAGATAGGACTAAGTATTGAAGGGTCTCTTACTCTCTAAATTTTGTTCAGCCTTGTGTCCCTTTTTGTTCCAATCTATTGCAGGAGGAAGCGAAATACTGATGTATGATAATAGCAAAATGTCAATAGGAGTCATTTTATTACAATCTTCCTTCAGAACAGTAATATTAGGTTTTCCCCTAGGTCTACAGCTTAGCAGTTCTCAAGGTCTTGTCAACCCAAACATGTCAGGCAAAGTTCCCTTGAAGTAGGCCTTATATCCAATCAGACTACAGTGACTGGTTCCTCCCACAAATTTTGTGCCACTTTTGCACCAGTATATCTTATAGGCAGGTTACCACTGAATATTGAAAGGGTTTGTATCCTGGTTGGTTGTCTACCTTTCTCCTCTGGTAGCATGCAGAGTACCTTCCAGTATTATGAACACTATTCTGTATGGGTAAAGACAGGCACCAGCTTGACTTCTCACTGTTCACTACTTTGTGTAAGTGATATCTTCAGCAATAGGGCCTTACCATCAGTAGGTAGCAAGGAACCAGTAGTCTTTGCAGTCACCTGGGGTGTTTGGTGGTTCCCAATAGGTCTCCTTCTACAAACAATTCATTTAGATATAATCCATTCCTGACCTGAGGTTTTCTTCATGAAGAGTGAAGACTATGTTTATCTGTGGATATAAGGACAAAATGAGTGGAATGTAGTTTATGAATGCTGTTAAATAAAGCCCCAAACACTATAACATGTTGCTATTGTCATTTATCGACCTTCAGAGGGTAGAAGGTAAGTTCCTGTTGCTGAAGCCACCATGTACTTTCTACGAAGGGCCCAAAGGCTTCTGCCCTGGATACCTTCTCCATAAAGACTAGCTTTATGGTACTTAAAGACACCAGGCAAACTTCCTAAGGAAGGAAGCAGCCTACAGTCCTACCTTTCTATGATGCTAATGAACCGCTAAAATGACCAGCATGTAATAACAACCCTACAGGTGCAGTAGGTGCATGCATACCATCGTGATAACCAACAACCCTCTAATTGGACTTAAGGTTCACTCAACATGATGAAAGTCATGGACCTTGGAGGAAAACCTACAACCACCACTTCATAAAGACATTTAAGGAATGAAAAGCAAATTAAAAAACAAAAAACTAGGTGTGGATACCACTGAAAACAAATACTATACAATATAAAGAGTCTTGATATGTTTCCAAGCATATCCACTTAGTACTCAAACACAGGCCACTTGTTATATGTCCAAAATGTTCCTGTTCACTGGCGTAACATCACTCACTATCCATGCCCATCTGTATGAGCCCTGGCAATGCTTCAAATACTATCTCAATAGTGCTTTTTTTTTCCTTCATCTTCAAACATATGTAATTTTCTCCTCTTGTTTTCTTCTTGGGCTCTCTTCCACCATTACCATGTTTATTTTACATATCTTTGTATTCTTTTGTGCGTTTATCTCATTCAAAATGTTTAAATCTTGAGCTAGTATTTTGCAATATTTTATCCCAGACACTAAGCATTTGGATACACATTAGTCATTTTGCAGATGAATAAATTTAAGTACAAACTTGGCAAGCAGTTTCCATACTTAAAAAAAAAAAAGAAGAAGAAGTATCAATGCATTGTCCTCATTTTAGGTGAGGAACGTGAAAGAATGAGTCCAGATCTTGTACACGATAAACCTATATTCTGTGACTGAATTAAGACCTTTAGTCCCTGTTCCCAATTTTACTGGCAATGGTTTAAATTATGTAAAAATGTTCTAATAATAGAACAAAATACACTATTTAATTTTAATATCAAATATGACTAAGAAGGTTGTAATAAAATTGAGGATCTAAGTAATTTCACTTGCATGTTTTATCATAATTTTTGTCACATTTATGAAGAAAATTGCTTTTAAAATTTATTTTTAAATTGCATGTATAAGCATATAATATCCATAGAGATGATTTCATAGCCATAAACTTGATCACTTATCACCAATTATAGGTTCCTTTTTGGTTAGTAACTCTAGAAAAACAACAAAGAAAAGATGTTAGTCATTAAAGTTAAAGAATATTATCCATGTTAATAAAATTCATTTAAAGAATAATATTTTAAATGACAAGGACAATTTCTTCCTTAACTAATACATGTTTATTTTTAAATGTGATAGAACATTATAAATATCATTATATAATTAACATTAATTTGTAAAAATCACACAAAAGCAGTAGCAATAGACAAAAACAACACACACACACACATACCACTTATACATGTTAAAAACTCATGTAAGATACATTTCACATATGCTAACATATTAAACTTCCTTGAAACTGGGGAGCTGACACTGCTGTTAAAGCTTTCCTTTGTAGTTGAGAAAGCTGGAACATATGCAAACTAAGTTTTTCCTTATGCTGGGGTTTACACCAGGCCTAGAATCAGGCAATCAGAATCTGAGCCTTAAGAACCCATGCCATATGGAATAGATGTCCTCTTTGCTCTTAATTTAATTATTCTTCACATGAACAACCTAAGACTTGGCAGGCAGCACCAGAGTTGGAACTCATTTGTTCTGTTTGATAGATGTTGCTTTGTTTGGCCAGGGTTTTCTGTTACTGGTCTTTTTGCTTGTGTACTCTGGTTTACAATTTTGCATTTTTATGGGTTTTATTTGTTTATGGAAGTGTGTGTGTGTGGTTTTTTTTTTTTTTTCATTTTATTCTGATTTGTTTGTTTTAGTTTGTCTGTTTGCTGAAATGGGAGAGATAGTAATGGCATGGATGGGCAAGGTGTGAGTGAAGTTAGGGAAGGGGAAACTGATCATAACACATTGTATGAAAAAATTAGCTTTAATAATATATATATATAATGTCTATACTGAAAAAAATAAATAAAATATATAAGCATTGTACCACAGACTGAACACTGAATGTAAAATAAACTACAGTGGATCAAGCTCTCCACACCAATTTTTTAAAAGCTTCATTAAGAAAGATAGTGAAGGGTTGAAGAGATAGGCCAGTGATTAAAAGCACTGGCTGCTATCCCAGAGAACCAAGGTTCTATTTCAAGCATGGTGATGCACAACTGTCTGTAACTCCAGGTATAGGGAATCCAACAACCTTACACAGACATAAATGCAGTCAAAATACCAATGCACATAAACTAAAAATTTAAAAATACTTTTGAAAATAATGAATGCTAGCAAAAGGATGGACATGTAACTCAGACCATGTCCTACCAAGCACACATCAAGTCTTGTGTTCAAATCTTCAGCACAGTAAATATTGATGTGTGTGGTGATGCATGCTTCCAATTCCAGCACTTACTGGGAAGGTTGAAGGAGGAAGGTCATAATTTTAAGGTCAACCTGGGCTATAAAGAAAATTTGGAACCAGGTAGAGTTATAAGCAATCCTGTTTCAAAACAAAAATAAAATAAAGGAAGGGAGAGCATGAGGGAAATAAATACAGAAAGTCATACAGAGTAGTTGTTAACTCTGGTGTACTTTGTTTATTCTGCATGTTCTTCTCACAGTTACATAGTTCTGTATTTGGGGTTAAAAGCTTAAAATTTAAAAACGAATGACTCCTTTTTTATAGGATTTTCATGTAAATTAAAGAGAAACGTATTTTCAAACAGGGTTTTGATTATTCTTTAGTTAGCATTCTTGCATTTGGATATACTATATGCTCACAATTTGCTTAACGAACTTTATGAGTTTCTTCCAATGGAATACAATTCACTATTCTGCTTGGCGTTAGGTGGTTTGCTGTGCAAGTGGGCAGTTGCCATGTTCAACTTCAATGGATTCCTTCTGATGCCTTCAAAATAAATCAAATTATACAGCAAGCAGGGATATCACTAAAGCCTATGTAAATAAAAATAGAAAAAATTAAATATAACCTGTCATTTGCCTTGTGACTATTCAAAGTAAAACCATTCATGTTGTTCCAAATAAAATGCTTGAGAATCAGAACTCTTTGCTGAGCAGTGGGTAACTAAGAATGAACACTTTAACGGAGAGAAAAGGCCCTTTGAAGACCTGCTCACTCCCATTCCCCATGATTCCTCTTCTCCTGACGATGTCCCAGACGCACTAAGAATGACTACAGGACTTTCTTTCACTGGCCTGTGAGTCACTGAGACGGACTTCAAAGTGGATTGTCACAACAGTGCGCAGTAGTCTGTAAATATATACAGAATAATATGGAAGCTGCTCAGTGTGAGGTTCAAAGAAGCTTTCAAGCAGGGAAGGTCAAACGCAGAACGTCTCAAAGCAGTTTTGTTCTGTGTTTTTCCTTGCACCACGATTTCTCAAGGAGCTGGTTTTGAGAAATTTGGACTGTTCCTTTTGGAACTTTAGCCTAGGCTCCGCTCTACTTCTGAATAGCCACTACAGACCCTTGAAATACCTTTTTAATCTCATCCACGAGTTTTGCAATAATATATTAATGAGGGAGGGATGACTGAGCCGTTAAGAGCATGTGTTGTCCTTTCAGGAGACCTCAGTTTGATTCCTAGCTTTTTCATGGTAGCCAATCACCATCATAACTCCAGTTCCAGGGGATCTTATATCCTCTTTTGACTTACATGGGCCCCAGACATGCAATGTGATGCACATACATACGTATAGGCAAAACACTCATACACATAAAGTAAAATTTTAAAAATCTAATTATGATTATTATGATGATGCAGTTATGGATTTCTAGCCTCCAAGGTTCCTCCACACATTTTTACAGAATAGAAACTAAGATTCAGAAATAGAGGAAGTACATTTCTGTTAAGAAATAATTCCATTACACAAAGGACATAGTGAATAAATAATTTTTAAGTAAAATAAAAGAGAAGAAAGAAAAAGAAAGGAGATAGGAAAATAAAAAGACTGATAAAATTAAAAATGCTTAGTGAAATTAATGTGACTGATAAAGTATGCATTTCTTTTCAATTTAATGAACTACATTCATCTGTATCTTCATTTCTTTATGCCCTTTCTCTCCCTCTTCTTGTTTCCTTTTTCGCTTTTTGGCTTTTTGTTTACTCTTATCAAACTATTGTCTTTTGCTCCATTGTGGTCGTTTGAGGGAAAATGGGCCCCTTAGGTTCAGAGGTACTGGTATTATAAGGAGGCATGGCCTAGTTGGAGGAGGTTGGCTTATTTGTTTGGAGCGAATTTTATACATCACCTGTTTCTTGTTTAGTAAGTGTTCCATTTGCACTGGAAACATGCCAAAGTGTGAGTATAGAAAGTGACTATGAGGCACTAAATCTAATATTTCTTTCTAATTTTCTTATAAACAATTTATCTTCTATTGTTTTTATGTCAATAAAAGACCAAATGCAATAATAAAAAACAAAATAGCCCATGAATCTCTGACTATTATGATATAAACATATAAGTCAAGAGAACCTCAAAATAAGGCAGATATATGTAATTAAAATGTTGTCAGTATTTGTGAACTAGTGGGGTGGTGAACATGTCACATGATTTGTCTGAATCTTCCTCGAACGTGTACACAAATCAAAACATCACATTGTATGCTATATATTTATATTATCATCTTACAATTAAAACAATAGACAAGCCCAAATCAGAAAAGAAAAAAACAAGTACAAATGATTTTAATAACATACTTTGTAATTAAAATAGTATATAATATATAATAATTATAATATGAGATTATATTTATAAACTAATGAAATGTATTCTGTTTCTGAATACAATTACTGATACTTTGAACTCTGAAACACATTTTATAATTTGTATTGGAATATATTTTTTATTTGTATTAACCACATTTTGAGGAATGTAAGGGACACACATGATTAGAAGCTCTTTTAAGTATTTAGACTTGCAGGATATAAATTTTAGAAGGCTGACGTTCCTCCAAGAATAAGCAGGGAAATCGGAAGACAAAGTGATAACAGACTGACAGCAATCCTAAAAATCACTTTCCAGTCATAGAGGAAACAAGAGACTATAAAGGAAATTATTATAGATGTATTAATACATGGACATACATAGGAGAATGTAGACGGTGCTGCATCTTTTACTACCAGCACTGGAAGAGGCTGGAAGATCTCTTTGAGTTTAACTCCAGCCCTGTTTACATAGAATTACAGGCCAGTTCGAGATACATAGTGAGATTCCATCTTAAAAACAACAAACAGAAAGAGAAGGAGAAGGTAGAAATAAAAAAAGAATCAGAGGCTTTCTGAACCTAACTTCAGAGAAACTGAGGCAGTATCTAAAACTGGGTGGTAGGGAAGACAAAGGAATATCTTTAACTTGTTTTTCTCAATCAAGAACCAGACTATTGCTCTCACATGGATTCTTTCCCTTTCCATCTCCCTGTCTCTGTTTCTCTCTGTCTCTGTTTCTCTCTGTCTCTGTCTCTCTCTGACTCTGTCTCTGTCTCTTTGTCTGTCTCTCTGTGTCTGTCTCTGTGTCTGTCTCTGTGTCTGTCTGTCTGTCTGTCTCTCTCTCTCTCTCTCTCTCTCTCTCTCTCTCTCTCTCTCTCTCTGTCTGAGTGTGTGTCTGTGTCTGTGTCTGCACATGTCTTTTGATTGACTGTCAGTTGATGAAGATCACCAGGCTTGTGCATTTATTTCTGGGCGTGATTTCTCAGTTCTGTTTGAAGTTCAACACTGCAATATGTAAAGTTCTACACTTGTTTTTTTATATTTTTTTATGATTAGTTTATATAATATAGCAAAACACCAAAATTTAAACAACCAAAATATGATTTGTATAAAACTGTGATCATCAATATTTATTTTCAGTTTGGCAGACTCTAGAATCACCAAGGGAAAAGTATCTTAGGATGCCTGAGAGGAACTATTTTACATCAGTTTAATTGTAGTGGGAAGATCCACCCCAAAGGTGAGATGACAATTCTGTGGGTGGGGCTCCTGACCTGTACAAAAGTAAGATGCAGGCTGAGTGCCAGCATCCATCACTCTGTTTCATGGCTATGATGCAGTGAGACCACAGTCTTCTGCTTCTGCCGCCATGCCTTCTCTTTCTTGGTGGACTTGGTTCCCTGAAGCTGTGGTCCAAGGTTAACCCTTCTTTCACTTCCTTTGCATTGAATTGCGTCACACTAATCAAAAAAATATAACCACTAAATTTTTCAGAGCAATTTTGTTTCTGTCGCTCTTTATATAGTTCATCTTTATAATACTGAAAAATTAAAATATGATTTTATTCTTAATATTGATCGTTCAAACATCATATAATAAAAGGAAAGAAATTAGGTTGTTTGGCCATGATTTTTTCTCATGATAACCATAATCTGGGATAGATATAGCTTATTTGCTCTTTTTTCCATATACGTAACTTGTCCTAAGTGTAGAAATTGTTACTTTATAATTTTTCATTGAAAAGAAAATAAACCATTAGTCTCACAGTGTCTGTTTCTGGATATTTTACATTTTACTTTGAATGGGTCTTCTATAATGATTTGTTTATTAGTTTTTTCACTTGATTCCTGTTTTCACACATTGCACTGAATTATTACATTTCAAAGTACTGAAAGGAATCACACAAATTTAGCCATCCCCAAACATTTGCTGCATGTAGCTGGCCTTGGGTGACATAGACTAGCTTCCCAGAACCTGCCCCCCCCCAACACACACACACACTCACCCATATTCACAGGTCATACTTAAGTGAATGGAGCTTTTCAGGACCTGTGCTAACTTTGAAAGAACTGTTGTACTATGTATACATATTCTACCACATTTACCATCTTTATTTGTCTAGCACAAATCTTTCTGTCCAAAGTTTCTCGGCATTTAGACTCTTATTCATTATTCACTATTTAATATTCACCTTTTTCTGGGAAATGATAGGAGTTTGAATTTTTAACTTGCCCTCATATAAAAATAAACAGCGTGGTTAGCACCCTCCCAGACAAGCTAAAAGCAGCAATTGAAGTAGTTGAATCTGATGGCTGAATTCATGATTCATTTATTTGAATACATGGTTTTGAGACTCTTGAATTTAAGTGATGTATTTATTATACAATTCTTTGTTGGAAATAATTTTTTAATATCAGGAGAGTTGTCCACAATAATTCATATAATTGGGGATAATTTTTAAAAGGATAGGTATATTTAGACATGTGCATTCCACATAATTTAAGATGTAAAGCAGCATTTTGTTTTTATACAATTTGATATTTCACTTCATCCCATACATGCTTTTGCATTTCTTTTATTGTATTTTCATTATATGAAACATTTTAAAATTTAAATATATTTTAATCATATTCTACCATCCTCCAAGTCTTGCCAGAGCCTTTCCCTCTCCCTAACCACCCAACTTTAGTTTTTCTCTCAAAAAATAAAATAAAATTCTAGTACAACAACAAAATTTTCCAAACCATGAAAACTAAATAATACAACACCCAAAAAGAGAAAATAACTCACCAAACTGTAACTAAATAAAGTGCTCATACAAAAAGCTGTGGGGTCTATTATATGTTGGTCATTTTCTTCTAAGCAGGAGGCCTGTCCTGGGGTGGGTGATAGACCTAGGACAACTCCTTTGGAGAAAACTGATTTTCCCTCTCCCGGCAGGTATAAATGACTCTTAAGTTGTTAACTTTTACCCTAGCGGCCATTCATTTATTCATTTTTAATGTAACAAAATTATATATAATAAGACAAAACAAAATTATCCCATCAAATTTGGACAAAACACACCAACTTAAGAAAAAGAGGCCAAGAGAAGGCTTAAGAAGCAGAGACCCAAGCAGTCACACGCACAGGAATCCCATATAAACGGTGCGTGCAGAGAATCTGATACAGACTCCTGCAGGCCCTGGACATCCTACTTCAGCCTCTGTGAGTTCACGTAGATGATTATTGTTCACGTTGACTTAGAAGGCCTTGTTTTCTTGGTGTCTTACATCTCCTCTGACATTTATACTCTTTTTTTTTTTTTTCTCCTCTTCCACAGGCTTCCCTGAGCTCTGAGGGGAGGATGTGATGGAGAAATCCCATTTAGGTCTGAGTGTTCCAAGGCTCTCATTCTCTGCTCTTTTCTGGCTGTGTGTCTCTGTAGTTGTAGTCTGCTGCAGGAAGAAGCTTCTCTGATGATGGCTAAATAAGACACTGCTATATACGTATAGTAGAATATCATTAAAAGTCATTTATTGATTTCATTTTTAACCACATTGTATTTACTGATATTTGGTTTTACCCTAGGTCCCCAGACTATATAGCATTAGATTCTTGGTCACCTGAGGAGTGTCGAGTACAGGTTCCATCTTATAGGGTGGGCCCTAGTTTATATCGGAGGCAGTACACAATTGTAGAGCAAAGGGTTTGTTGCTGGCTTACTGTTTACATTTTTCTTTTGGTAGCATGCAAAATAACATCCTGTACCAAAGACACTAGAATGTAAGAGTGAAGACTCTGTATGCACAGTCTAGATATCCCAATTCTCAATGAGTAGTGTAGGTGTTATCTTCATCACTGGGGAGTTTCTGTCAGTTTGTGAAGAACAACCTATAGTTGGCAACAGCCTGGGCAGTCTGGGGAATCCCATGGGGTCTCTTTAATCAACACTTCAGCTAGATGTAACCCCATCCCAGTGGAAACTTTGCCTGGTGAAGAGATGGCTAGTTGGGCCTCTGTCTTCCTCATGATTTGGTAATGATTTCATTTAGATTGCCTACGTGGCTGTATATATATTAAGAAGTTTCTACTGCATTAGGTTTCAATACTGCCTGTCAAATGTCCCTTAACTGTAGCTATCTCTCCTTGAATTTCCTCACACAAGCTCTTTTCCTTCCCTCTCCCAACTTGATGCTCATCCTCATGTGTCTGTAGTTATTTATTCTATTTTCATTTTCTAATGAGATCTATCTGTTCCCTCTAGTCTTTTACTCTACAGCCATCCTCAGTGGTTCTAAGTATTATAGCTTGGTTATCATTGACTTCAGAGCTAATAATCCACATATATGTGAATATACACCATATTCATCTTTTCGGTCTAGGATGCTCATATTTAGATATGACATTGTCACTTGAGTGAGTTTTTAATTATTTTCAAAGAAAACCAAATGCAGACTTTAGGTCTATTCAATAACTACATCTTATCAATTTGGCTTTTGTTTTTTCATTTCAAACAAATAAATAATTGGCCCGCATGAAAGCAAGGGAATCACCAAAATATGCTGTGCATTAAAGCTTAGCTCAATACTTTCACTGGGCATATAATTCATTTACTCCATTATCTCATATTTTCAAATATCTTGTGTTAATGACACTAACATTTTTTCATTGATTAAAACTCTAATTATCAACAGGTTGGGGATTAGCTTAAAATACAGCCCAAGCTAGTCTTGAACTCAGTATGTAGCTCAAGATGGCTTCAAATTTCCTATCACACATAAACTAGCAACAAAATCACTATGAAGCTTAGGTGTTTGCCTCAAACTCAAGACTTCCCAGGTCTACTCTCTGGGGTCCAAGGCTATTAGCCTTGTACTATCATGTTTTGATCCAATGAGCAATCTTTACGGACAGTTATGTGAAATTAGTTAAGTTCTTTTCCTCTATTATGAGAAATATAAGAACATTACCTTCCTAAGTGGAAGAGAATGAAACATCCTAAGGAATATTTAGCAACTGCATTATTAAACTATAAGGGATTATAGTGGTTATGACTGCAAAAATTTGCTTCTGAGACTGAAATCCTAATAAATATAGTACCAATGCAGGATTCTTATTGACATCTTATTGAAAACACACTCACAGGAGATGATGCGATAAGAAGTGGGGAGACTGTAATAACAGCTGCTATTGTGACACAGACTCTCATCTTTTTATGATATACCAAAGTCTCTGGTTGACATTCTCAGGACTTGGTTACTCTGTTAATATACTTGCACTTAATGGTGGGAAAGGCTGAAGGGCAGATCATCTGGATGGCAAGTTCATTCTGCCTTATCATCATTATGTTAGCTGGAGTCTACTATGAAGCAATCTGGCCGTCCCTCAGTCATCAGGACCCATTGATGCTGCCAATAATAACCTCTTGCTATTTTCCTTGTGCCTGGAGCCATTAGATAGAAGTTATAGTTTTAAGAGAAGTAATGCTTCTTTAAAGGCTCCTAATATAAAGAAATGTGCATGTTCAAGAAACTGAACTTGACACCATAAACTTACAGTTACAGGGGAAAAGACACAGTTTTTACAAAATGCATAAGGATGCACACACCGGTTCTGGCACACGGCATCTTATCCACAAGTGCTAACTGTGTAATGTATAGGACTGCCTGAAGGTGGATATACTTGTTTATGTAAATGAATACCAAGGGACAGCAGTAGTATATTATAGTTTTAATTCTGTCATTTTGGACCAAATCACTCCCTTCTAAAATGGGATTAAACATTACAGCATAACATCCTTGTCCTAAAGTATTAATTGTGGCTTGGGAATATGAAGGGCAAACAGTTTGAGTCTTAAATTGAGTATCAGAATAAGAGAAGCTTGTAAAAGGCCCTGTGTCTCACCTGAACATGGTTTATACAATGAACTCCTGGATTGTCCTCATGTTTGGAAAACTGACTCTAAGACTAAAAGCAGGCATCTTGGAAAGTATGGTTGTGTTCTGACTGTGAGGTACTAAGGGAAAGAAGACCAATTGTAGAAGACTATTCTTTTGATGATCACCTCCGAATCTAGTGTCTTCATATTCTTATCCTTGTTCCACCCCTTCCTTCTATTTTTTATTAAATATATTTTATTAATTTATTCATATTACATCTGAATTGTTATGCCATCCCTTGTATACTACCATTCCTCCCTCCCTCCCTTTTCCCCTTACTCCCCTCCCCTATGACTGTGACTGAGGGGGATTTCCTCCCCCTGTATATGCTCATAGGGTATCAAGTCTCTTCTTGGTAGCCTGCTATCCTTCCTCTGAGTGTTGCCAGGCCTCCCCATCCAGGGGACATGGTCAAATATGGGGCACCAGTGTTCGTGTGAAAGTCAGACCCCACTCTCCACTCAACTGTGGAGAATGTCCTGTCCATTGGCTAAATCTGGGTATGGGTTTGAAGTTAGTTTGAACAGGATGCCTGGGCCCAGATCTGCCCATCATAATGATCTACTTGTAAGTTTCTAGGACCCTCTGGGTCCTTCTTTATCCCCATTCTCCCTTGATTCTCTCACCTAGAGTCCCAATAGGAAGTGTTCCCATCTGTCTCACTTTCCTGGTAAGCGAAGACTTTCTTGGGACATACTCTTTGGGCTAGTGTCCAGATATAAGTAAGTATATACTATTTGACTCTTTATGATTCTGGATTAACTCATTATGATCATTTCTAGTTCAAATCATTTGTCCACAAATTTTGGGAATTCCTTGTTTTTAATAGCTGAGTAGTATTCCATAGTGTAGGTGTACCACAGTTTCTTTATCCATTCTTCCACTGAGGGACACTTAAACTGTTTCCAGGTTCTGGCTATTATGAATAAGGCTGCTATGAACATGGTTAAGCAAATGTTCTTGTTATGTGCTGGAACATGTTCTGGGTATATTCCAAGAGCCTGGAACACATTGGTACAAGTGACAACTTCCTGAAAAGAACACCAACAGCCCAGGCCTAAGGTCAACAATTAATAAATGGGACCTCATGAGGCTGACAAGCTTCTGTAAGGCAGGGGATATTGTCAAGAGAACAAAGCGACAGCCTACAGACTGGGAAAAGATCTTCACCAACCCTACATCTGACAAAGGCCTAATATCCAAAATACATAAAGAACTGAAGAAATTGAACACCACCAAACCAAATAACCCAATTGAGAAATGGCCTTTAGAACTAAACAGAGAATTCTCAACAGAAGAATATTGAATGGCCGAGAAACACTTAAAGAAATGCTCGAAGTCCTTACTCATCAAGGAAATGAATGCAAATCAAAACAACTCTGAGATGCCATCTTACACCCATCAGAATGGCTAAGATCAAAAACTCAAGTGACACCACATGTTGGCGAGGATGTGGAGAGAGAGAAACAGTCCTTCATTGCTGGTAGGAATGCAAACTAATATAACCACTTTGGAAATCTTTCTGGCGCTGTCTCAGAAAACTGGGAATAAGGCTTCCTCGAGCCCCAGCTGTGGGAAAGACTGTAAACTTTGTCACAGGTGAAAGCAGTCTTGGCAGGCTTTACCCTTGGACACACCATGGATACTCACTTAGATTAACCTTGAGATAGACTGGGTAGAGCCATCCTGGGGCTGGAATTCAGGAAGTGGACCTGGGGACTCCACGTGGACTATTGTTATTCTAATCAACCCTCAATGGGAGAAGGAGACCGCCCTTTGCACAATGACACAGGCAGGTACAGAGGAGAGAGCAGCAGCAGGTTGAGACTGGGCTTGAGTGCAAGTGGATCAGTGAACAGGCCGGACCAGCATACAGGCCAGAGACAGCTAGGGACCTGTCCCATGGAATGAATGGATGCTGGAAGGTTCACTCTTTTTTCCCTTTAACCTTTTTTCCTTCTTGTGTAAGCTAGCTGGGTTGTATAATAAAGTTTAATTGTTAAGAAACAGAGCCTACACCCAGCTATTCCACTTCTTGGAATATACCCAGAAGATGTTCCAGCACACAACACCCCTTCATTTTAATTGAGGACTCTGAAAGATTTTAACTTTTAGCATTATGCTATTTCCAGGCTTGATTTGTAGGCATTGCAGACTCTGCTTCTGCATCTACTTTGAGTGTCCACCCAACTTGCAGGAAATAAAATATGGATAATGGATAGGTCCTATAAAAGAGCAAGAGACCTAGTGAATACATGAACTAATCCAAGAAACTCGGCAGACGGCTAATACAGAAATTCTATGCCTGAGCCTCTAAATACACAACACCAGATGTTCAAGCCAGTACTAAGTTCTTAAGACATACCAGCTGAAGTTCAAATGTAACTATAGCCACTTTGGGCTCCCTCATTTCATGAGATATCACACACAGAGAAGATATTAGTGTTTCTTGACGTGTTGTGTCTGACATGCTGGCCTGTAGGACTTAAAATGGCAACTATTTCAAATAATTGCACTACAGTGAACTTTGTGAGATCACTAAAATGACAGTAAGGTTTGCCCCATTATAATGATCAAAATGAATAATGTGAAAACAATAACAGTAGTAGCAACAGCAAATCGGTGTATAATGAGCTCAAGTTGAATGCTAATGCAACAGCTTAGTCTGAGGCATCAGCTCCTTATGGTGCCTTGCATGTTGTTTTTTACACTGAGTTCAATGTATAGCATTACAGTTTCTGTATCAATGCTTTAACTTGACGTTTGAAAACTTACTACAATAAAGGTAATCAAATATATAAGATATATTTTTCTCTTTCAATGGAATTTGTTATAGAAATAGAAGGCTGATTTTTTCATAAATCTGTTTCCACTCAAGGATTCCAGCTTTCATTTTACAAATCCTTGTGGGAATACGTTTTCCTGCTCTGCATTCCAATAGCCTTTTTATTTCCTGTAGCTGTGTCAAAAGCAGTAATACCAACTTAAAAGAACGGAACAGGTTACCTTATAATACATATACCATGTGGTCCCCTTGTCCTTTCCCTGTGAGAACTACGGTATGTGATCATTGTGCAAGCCATGCTCCTGTTTTTATTTGCTTGCATGTGACTATGAAAGCTGGTGGATATTCACTAGTAAAGATGCAGCCTGGTTTTAAACCAGCTCTTCCCAGGATTTTCTGTTTGTAATATCAGAACTATAGACATTAGTTAAAATCTGTCTAGGATCAGGCAATAGTTTTCACCTTATTGATTGTCTCTATATTTGCTGGAAAATATCACAGTTTATTTTTGCCACACTTCTCTGTAGTCTAAAAATTTTTACCAGGTAAGAAAATGTTCAAGAATCTAAATTCAATCAGATAAACAGCAAATAAATAGTTCTTTCTATAGGGTACTTAAAAACTACATGAAGGTCAGATATGTGGCCACATGCCTATATTCCTAGTACTGGGGAGGAGATGTAGGAGAATTGTCACAACTTCAAATCCAACTCAGTCTATACAATCAATTCCAGGTTAAATAGGACTACATAGTGAGACTTTGTCTCAAAAAGCCATTAAAAAATCACCACATAAAAGTTTGGCTGTTCTGAAATTATAACATAATCCCTCTGCTCAAGTTAATATCCATGCATTACAAATGGCAGAATCAAATCTAAGAGTCTGTCCTGAACTAAAAATAGAAGTCACAAGCAGAAACTATTTTATATCTTGTTGTTATATGCCACCTTTAAATCAAGCTTCCTCACCACATAACCTGAGAAAAATTATTTTACTGTTAATATATGCATAAAGACAGTAAGGTAAAACACATATTTGCTAGATTACTCTCTTCTGTATTAGCTAAAGGCTCAATACACTTTTGACACTAACAAATTAATGAATACTTCACTATAAATATAAACCATAGAATAAAAATAGTTTTATTGCTAGAAATAATCATATATTCTACAATAGTAATATCATGAAAAACCAAGCTCAGTATGATATCAACACTGGTATGTATTCCCTGAGCTACATCCTAGAAATAAAGGCAACAAAACAATTTTCAGTAATTAATATGAAATAAAATCTGGATGATGGGTATTGTGGCACATTCCTTTAATCCCAGCACTCAAGACAAAGAGCCAGACAGATCACTATAAGTTCAAGGCCAGTCTGGTCTACATAGTAAGTTCTAGACCTCCAGGCCAGGTTGTGCTACAGAGTAAGAGCCTATCTCAATAGTAATGAAAAGAAACAGGAGGGAGGGAGGGAAGGAGGGAGGGAAGGAGGGAGGGAAGGAGGAAGCAAGGAAAGAAAAGCAGGAGCTGAAAGCACACAGCTATAATCTCATCACTTGGAAGGTACAAGCAGGAGAACTTAGTTTAAAGCCAGCATGGATTCATGGTGGAACACTATCTCAATAAAGCACATGCAAAACAGAACAATGCTATTCTAATTCTACTCTGGCCCCAAATTACATACCACAACATTCCTCACACAGGACAGCTAAAGAGTTGACCTATTTACTAAGTAATACCCAGAACACACAAACTGGGTATTCTATAATTCAGTTCAATTCTGACATCACCTACATAAAGAAGTTTTGATGTCTTTATGTAAGTTTTATGTCACAAATTCTAAAGAGTTCACTTCTGACAGCTTAAATTCTCGGCTTCCACTATGCCTTCTTAGGAACACTAAATTTGCTTGAACAGTTTACATAATGAAAAAAACCCAGTAATTACATTTACATGATGATTAAAAATCTTTATAATAAAGGATAAAGAGTCAGGTGACAGGGTGCACACTCATCCTCACTGACACTCCCTCGATTTCACAGTGCAGATATTTTGATGAAGACTTTTTTAGGTAGGCATGATCAGTCTTTAATTCCACTTTTAGCTACGGTCCCTTCTACAGAGGTAACTTGATGTGATCTTTCTCACAACAAATTATTTTTAGAAGCCAATCAAGATTCATGTGTTTGGACTAGAAAGCAGTTCTATTTTTCAGGAAACTATTGCATATTAAGAAGCCATGTGTGAAGAATCACCATCAAATATTCACATACAAGAGTTTCTTGACCCCTGTCTACACAGGTTTCAGGAGCTATGTCCCAGGAATGAAGCGGAGACAAACTACTACAACAAATATTCTCCTAGCACATATAATTATTTGCCAAAATTTGAACACAGAACTCATCAATAAGGTGGGAGATAGCACAGTGAGTAAAGAGCTTGCAGAGAAGTATGAAGATTGGAGTTCAGATCCCCAAAACCCATGAAAAGCCAGGCCAGCATGACTGTCAGGTTTAATCCCAGGGGCAACCATGTTAATCCTGGATTTTTCTTAACAATATATTCATAAACTGGAATAACATATAGATAAGGCATAGTAGTATTACTTAGTTGGATTGTGCCACTCCATGTATAAGAAAACTAAGTCCTTGCTCAATTCACATTTTTTTTTTACCACTAACCCACCACAGCCAAGAAGGACGAGCATATTTCAGCATGCAAGGGGTTAAAAGGAGAGGGGGAAATACTTATATGCCAGTTTCTAAGCCCCAGAGATGACTTAATTACTGAAACAGAGATAGAATGAAAAAGCAAGGTGTTGATGTTAGTAGGAAGACTTAATCAGCTTCCATTCTTCATGGAGAGGATGGCATTTGAGATAGTGCCTTTCTCCTGTATGTATGTCATAGGTCCAATAATGTACAAAACATTTCAGGAATACTGACAGAATGTTTTCCTTTTTCTATGCAGTAGACACATTCCAGTAAGATGAACTGGAGTGAAACAATCAGCAAATATAGTGTTCAACAATTGTTGACAGCCCTGTGATAAAGCTCTTGGCAAGATTAGGCCTGCATTTTTTGTAAAAAGACAAACAATTAAAATTAAAATTAATATTTTAAATATATACAATGAAGAAGGTGAAATAGAAATGGAGAAAAAGTAAATAACTGGTGTGAATATGTGGTATTAGAATGATCAAAGAGCATGATCTAGAGGGGAAGACAAAAATAAAATTTAAGAAACAGAGATGATAAACAGACACATCTCTTAAAACCACAGATGAAAACATTCCCTAGGGCTCTATGGAATGACCCTAGCAGGCCTGTAAGCAGAAAGATGTCTAAGGGAGCTCTGCTAGGTTCCTTAGAAATAAGACAGAAATCTTGTCAAGTTAAGAGTTGGAGGGAGATGCATATGTGTGTAATAATATAAATGCATATGTAACAATATTTAATAAAAAAATTTTAAAGGGAATGTGGAAGAGCAAGGGAAAAAGTCAGAGGGAGAGAAGAATTAGAGACAACTCCTGTGTTACAATTTACAAAAGCGAAGGGATAGAGAAAAGAAATCAAGACAAATCTATAGTTGGGTGTATTCTTTTTCTGTCTTTTGTGGGAAGGGGAGAAAGAGTGTTTGTGTGAGGTGTATGGTGCTCAGGATTCTCCAGTGATTTTCCTCCTTATCTGAAAAATGAGATTGTAGGTGTGCAATGCCATGTCCAGATCTATTATAGTCTCAAAACATTATGATACATCTCACCAGTGCAAAAACATTTCAAAGTATAATGTTGCTAAGAAGTTCAACACATACAAAGAATAAAGAAGCACTTTTTTTTCATACTTTCATCATGTTTCCCCTCCCCCACCTGCTCTGAGTTCTTCTCTACCTCCCACCCTACCAAACTTTATATTCCTTCTATCTTTAAAAGCAGCAAGATTTAAAAAGAAAAAAAAAAAACAAAAAGGATTGGAAAAAAGCAATAGTTACAACAGAAGGAAACACATTAAAAGCTCTCCTCTTGAAAAGAAACACAAATAAATCAGAATATATGAATCCACAGAAAATTTTTAAAAATTCACATTTCAGCATAGTAACACTTAGAAACACCCATGATATACATCAGTCCTGAGCCTGTCAGGACAGGCTTGAAGTTCTGAAAACATCACTGAATATAATAGTAATAATAGTGACTATTGTTATTGTCCCCACTTCATACATTTACAATACAACAGCTATACCTATGGCTCAGGGAATATCCCAAGAGAAAGGAAGAGCCAAAAGACCAGGATGGCTGCTTCAAGGTCTTCTGTTCTTAAGACAACAAAAGAAAAAGAAGGAGAGAAGGGAGGAAGTAGAATATAGGGGAGGGGATGGATCTGAGAAGACTTGGAAGGGATGAAGAGAGAGTTAATAATACGAAAATGTGTTGTAAGAGAGTCACAATGAATTAATGAAAATACTGAAGTATTCTGTTAAACATTCAAAAAATTAGATAGTATTTTAAATACTACTAATAAAAACTGCTGAGAGCTCAAGTCTTCGGGCCTGCCACTAAGCCTGAAGCCTTGATTTGGATCCATTAATCCAAATAGTGGAAGGAGAAAAAGGATTCTCCACAAATTGTCTTCTGATTTCTACAAATTTATTGAGGCTCATGTATATGCACACACACACACACACACACACACACACACACACACACACACATAAATAGATAGATGATAGATAGGTAGATAGGTAGATGAAAATGTACAAAAGGAAAGCCTTCTAAGAAAATGATCTGGTGAGGGCATCTAATGTCAGGCTTAGATTGAGAAAATATTAAACCTTTCTCTATATATTTTTCTCTAGCCAAATTCTAACTGGAATATAATTACATCTTATAAAAGCTTTTGCAGCATGTTTCAGTGTCCAAATAAAGATATATTTTCAAATTTTATAGTATCATGTAAAATATACATATTATTAAAATATTTCTAGTTAGCCCAATGGAATTTATTAAAAAGATCAGGCTCATGCACCATGGGGTGCTCCCCTCTGGACCCCAGATTAGGTGCAATCCCCAATGACACACCAATTTTCAGCAAAGAAATCCTTTATAAAGCAAGATAGATAGGATGCCTGAATCTGAATAGGGCAGAGACAGCAACTGGATGCTTGCAGCTGGCAGCTCACAGGAATGTTTTAAGGAGGAAAAAATGAGGAGTCTATGCTAGATTAGTCCTGATTGGACTTGCTTGTCCATGTAGCCAAATAATGAGTTTTGATGGTTGAACATTTGGTGGTCAGCTTCAGGAATGAGAAAGTGGCCAAATAAGGAAGTCTAGGGTTTAGCAAAGGGGCAGGAGCAGAACTGCTGGTGCCCTGTTTGGTATTGTTAAATCCCTTTATGTATGATGTGCCATGTACAAGTTAATTTAGACAAAATATCAAAGTGTAGCTGGACAAATGATCAAAATGAATTTTATAAATTAAGAACTAAATAAATGTCTTCATAAAGACAGTATAATAGCAAAAGATGCCCAGAGCAAATCACACTGAACCCAGTGGCATATGTTAATAATTGTAGCTACAAAGGAGGCTGAAGCAGAAAAGTGGCAAGTCCAAGGCATGAGGTACTGACTCAATTCAAGCACATCCTGGGTAAGTTATTGAAACTTTGTCTCAAAAGTTAAATGCAGAAAGAGAGCTGAGTGGATAGAGCAGTGGGAACATGCTAGGCTAATGTACTTCAAGCCCCTATGTTCAATTCCCAGCATGCAAAGAAGGCATCTAAGTCACATGTTTTCTTCACAAGAAAAGAAAATTATAAAAGGAAAGATATTATAGAGGGGAGATGAGTTTCACTAAGTCTGAGAAATATAACCCTGCTTAACAAGAAATCTAAGTAATAGACTAAGCAACAATCATATATTAAAAAATATTACTCAAGTCTGTGAATAAAAAGAACTAACCTCATGAGCCAAGAAAAAAAGAGAAAGCTATTAAATGAAATATTAGTACCCAAGTCGGGAGACAAAATGACTTCTGAAAGATCAAAATTTGGGCTGTCCCTAGCTTTCTCTTTCTGCATAAGTTGATGCCAAAAGACAACAAAGAATATCCACACAGCACTTTACTGGAAAAAGTTTGTGACTTGAAAATTCCACATCAACCAATTTATTGTTCCAACATGAAAGCAGCAGAAGGCATTCTGAGGTTATAAAGACTTGGAAAATATTGTAGCCAAGCATTCTTATTGAGAAAGAAAAGGTCAGTAATATAATTCAGGTGATAAATACATAAATCAAAATAAAAGGACTGATGATCACTGAGATCACCACCTGTAGTGGGATGGGAGAGAGAGAGAGAGAGAGAGAGAGAGAGAGAGAGAGAGAGAGAGAGAGAGAGA
>OU015753.1:66901499-66918399 GCA_907169655.1 Acomys percivali | reverse complement strand
GGAAAGGAAAGGAAAGGAAAGGAAAGGAAAGGAAAAGAAAGGAAAGGGAGCATATGACTCCTCCTAGGTATGGTGGAGGAGCAAGCTTCCTGTAGCTATGTGGAAGATCATAGACAAATGCAGACATATCTGAGAGAGTCCAGAGTGATTATGACCCTGAAATCACGTGGGGAGAAGGGGAGGAGAAGTAGGAGGGAAAAGAGGAGGACAAGGTGCAGCAGCCACAGAGTAAAAGCTATACAAAAAAGGTGGGTGAACAGAATGTCTAGATTATATAGGGAAGAGCCTCTGCAGGAAGAGCACCCCAGCCCTTGGGCTAGAGAGTTCAGGGTAAAGGGCAGCATATGACAGCCATACCCTGTAATAGATAAGGACTGAAGGATTCTGGGAGAATCTGGAGAGCAGATCCAATTTGATATGCTAAATAGGCACCTCAGCCACTTGTCCTGAGTTTGAAACTTAACATCTTAGCATATTTGTTGATAATAAATGAATGATAAGCGACAGCATAATCATCTATGACCTCTCACTTTTTATTCTGCTGACATTGAGGTATCATTTTTTGTTACCGCAAAAAATATGCAATGTTGGTCAAGTCCGGGAAGAGAAGGTTGTAGCACTTGCTGTCCAGACTCTGAAGGACCATTTGGGGATAGGGATGTGCAGGCAGCTGTTGGAACAGTTTACAGTCTTAAATTGGTTGGAAATCTGCTGAAAGAGATATGCATTAAGGACAGAAGGTAAAGCTAAGGTAACGCTTAGGGGAAATTGTTTTTAGGTGTACATTTGTAACTTTAATTCCCATCATCCTAGTAGTTACAAAAGGAAAGTCCTAAGACCAGGAAAAGAGAAGAAGTCTCACCCCCAGGAGGGGGTACTCATCTGGAGTCTATTTGACCTATAAGAGGTAGATTTAAGTTGAGTCCCTGAAGCTTCCAAGGATTTTTTTAAATTTACAAAAATAGATAAGTTTTATATACATTAGGGTAAACACTTTAATCTGTACTGAAATACACATTTTAGAAAAAACAGTACACTCGACTTTTAAGTCATAGTAAAATGTTGGGAACCCAAAAATATTTTGGTTAAAGGCACTAACACGCTTTCTTCTATCCAAAAGACTAGGATTGTATAGATAAGACAGATCTTTTCACACAATGAAACGCAATGTTTAAGTCTATACTTAAAGAAAACAACCAAAAAATTAAAATCATGAGCATGTGACTGTGATAAGAGTGTCAGTACTTTACCAGTGCCAGATTAATAACTTATCAGAACTCCATTGACTCTTAAATTTTGAAGTCTTAATATAGCAATATCATACCTAGCAAGAGAAAGAAATATGAAGCATTTCTCATTTTTTAAGTATCTTAAATCACTTTTAAATCCAATTATTTACCATAAGACAGAGGTGATTGATTACTGACAGTAGTCCTTGTAAAGCATATTCCTTTAAATAGAGAGACAGTAAAAAGTAACTTTGAGACCTGTTTTGTAGCTTATCTCCTTTAAGAGTCTGGTAGCAAGGTAAACTGTGTGTAGACCTAGTGGTATCTCTAGGAATGTGAAGCCTAAGGCTTGACTTTTACGTATGAGACACTGAGAAGGCAGCTGGAACTTGGTTTCTGCTGTTAAACGCACACATTTATCATTAGCCTAGTTATCAACACCATTAGAGATCTGACAAGGATAAATTTCACCAGAATAAGCAGGAAGTACAGAGAAAGCAGATCCTCAATCTATTAAAAATGACAAGATTTACCAGCTACAGGGACAGTTGCTCCAGATTCCTCCATGGTCAGTGGGGGCAGAGGTCCCAGAGTACCATCGGTCTGCAGCAGCCAGGCTCAGGAGATGCAACAGTTCTCTGTGGAGGAGAAATTTGCCAGGACTGGTCCACCTTCTCTAGGAGAAGTGGAGTAACCAACCCACAAGTATCCTGCTTGTCCAAGTTTGGACAGGGTCCTGGCAGCAGATGAAGGGTAGTGTCTTGCCCAGTATCCAGCTTTGACATATTTAAACAAGATCCAGATAGAGCTCTTATGTGCTCATCATCTTCTTTGGAGAAGATTAAGGAAACTTCCAGGTACTGGCATTTCTATCATGGGAAGCTTATTATTGTTGTTGTTATTGTTACTATTATTATTATTAAACATTTTAAGTGTCATATTCAACAGATGTCTGAAGAGTTTAAGGACCATCTATGTATTAAGTGTATTTAAACTAAACAAACTTTTCTTCTTTCTAGTTACTTATTTTGGCTTAACTTTGAAAATATATACAAGAGGCTACTAAATAAAGCTTACTCTCTTTTTAAATTAGTGCATTTATTTATTCACTTTACATCCAGATCATAGCTCCCTCCCTCCTCTCCTCCCAGTCACAACTTCCCGACCTATTCTCTCTCCCTCTCCCCTATTCTTCAGAAAACAGGAGCCCCACCTACCCAATCCAGCTTAACTAAGCACATTCTCTTCCCCTGTGGCCTGGTGAGGCAGCCTCACGGGGGGGTGGGGGGGGAGTGATAAGAAAGCTGGCAACTAAGTCCATGTCAGAGACAGCCCCCACTCCCCTTCTTAAAGGAACCACATGAAGTCTGAGCTGTTCATCTGCTACATCTGTGAAGGGGGCTTAGGTGCAGTCTATGCATGGTTCTTTCTTGGTGCTTCAGTCTCCGCAAGCCTTTCTGGGCCCTAGTTGGCTCTATTGGCCTTCTTGTGGCGCTCTGGTCACCTCCAGTTTCTTCTATCCTTCCCTACCCCATGCCCCCCACCCACTTTTCTTTTCTACAAGACTCCTTATGCTTCACTGAGTGGCTGAGTTCTCAGCATCTGTTTGGATCTTCTGGATGTAGCCTCTCAGAAGACAGCTGTGCTAGGATCCAGTCTGCAAGCATGGCAGAGTATGGAAGAGTTGGGGGATGGAAGAAACTAGAAGGAAATGTCAGGACCTCCACAAGGAGACCATCAAGCCTGGAAGATCTGGAGCCAGGGGGACCTGTACAAACTGATGCACCAACCAAGGACATTGCAAGCAGAGAATCTACATCCCTTGTTCAGACATAGCAGATGGACAGCTAATTCTCCGCGTGGGCGAGGGAAGAGACCTGATGAACCCTGGTAGGCTGAGGACAGATAGTGGAGGTTGAGGATAGATACTGGGGCATACTGCTGGATTCCCTCTGGCTGGAGCTCTGAGAGTGGTATGGAAGAATGGGAGGATGGAAGGGCCCACAGGGTTCAGGAGCCCCACAAGGAGACCATTAAGGCCAGCAGATCTGGACCCAGGGGAGCCTGCACAAACTCTTGCACCAATGAAGGACAACACATGCAATAAACCTAGACTCTCTGTTCAGATACAGGCAATGGACAGCTCGTTCTCTATGGTTGTGGGGAAAGCAGTGACTGCTTCTGACACAAACTCTGTTGCTGCCACTCTCTGCCCAATTTGATCACTTCCCCCTGGATGGGGAGGACTGGTAGGCACACTGAGGAAGGAAGCAGGCTATCTGGATGAGACCTGATAGTCTGTGCTCATATCATAGAAGAGGAGGTCCCCTTCTGTCAGAAGTCTAGGGGAGGGAGTAGGGTGGAAAAGGGAGGGAAGGTGGGAATGGGAAGATAACAGTAAGGGGATAACAATCTGGATGTAATGTGATTAAATTATAATACATTTAAAAATTTAAAAGTAGTACCATGGGTTGGCTTTCTCCCATGGTGTGGGTCTTGGGTTGGGTCAGGCATTGGTTAGCCATTCCCTCACTCTCTGTTCTGTCTGCTGTGTCTTTATCTCTGCACATCTTGTAAGCAGGACAAATTTGGGGTCAATGTTTTTGTAGGTGGGTTGGTGGTACCCTCCACTAGGAGTCCTATCTAGTCAGAAGGTATCCTCTTCGATTGCCATGAACCCTGCTATTAGGAATCTCAGCTGGGGTCACCCCCATATCTTACTAGACGTGTATCTTGCCCTGTGTCTCCAGCTTGTCACAGAGATGCCTCTGCCCACAGTTTCTCTTCTCACTGCAGGCCCTCTGTCTTCCAGCCCCTGCTCTCTCCCCAGGTCTGGATTCAACCTTAATTTCTCTCTGCGCTCTCTCTCCTACCTTGTTCCTTCTCTTCAACCACTTCTGCTGTCTATTCTATTTCCTCTTCTGAGTGTAATTAATTATAATAGTACTTAGCATGACAACATGTATAGTTCTGAACACATTGAAGAATTTGATGATTTATAGAGTGACTATTAGCTTGCATGTCTTAATTATCTTTAACAATTTACAGTAAGTTAGTAGCTTTTATAAGATTAGAATTTTGTAGCTTTGTCTCTGTTGGGATTAGTATTTTAAAAAATCACACGTATATTTTTTTGTCAAATATACCTTATTTATATAACAAATGTTGTTCCTAAAAGCTACAGGACATGTTAATAATGTTAACTAGGCACCTCAGCTGTTTGTCCCAGGTTTGAAGCCTAACAAGGCTGCCCACAGCAAGGTAAGATCTCTACCCACTGGCCCATCTGACAGAAGAAAATCTGTACTGTGGCTCCCTGTTCCAAGGTGTCTCTAGATTGCATTAAGTTCATAAAAACTAACTTTTACATGCACCAACAGATTCTACTATACCCTGCCCTGATGGAGACTCCTAAGATGAAACTGGGGTGAACTACTGAGAATATAACATAACAATCTGGAAAATAAAATTTTAAAAAGTAAATAAAATGACAGACATAAGACAGCTGTGGATTATGGACTTGGTTGAAATAAAGTAATTATGCTTTTAAAAAAAAGAAATTATGCTTTTAAAGGTCTCAGAAAAAGGATTCTACTTGTAGTTTTCTAGGACCCTCTGAATCCTTCTACTTTGCTATTCTCCCATGCTTCTCTCATCTAGAGTCCCAATAGAACATTATGATAGGCCGATTTGGGCCCAGGGATCCCACTCAAACTAAGGCACAAGCCAAGGACAATACAGGCAGTAAACTTTAAACTCCTACCCAGATCTATCCGATGGGCAGAACATTCTCCACAGTTGAGTGGAGAGTGGGGTATGACTTTCACATGAACTCTGGTGCCTCATATTTGACCATGTCCCCTGGAGGGGGAGACCTGGTGGCACTCAGAGGAAGGATAGCAGGTCACTGAGAAGAGACTTGATACCCTATGAGCATATACAGGGGGAGGTAATCCCTCTGAAGAACAGTCATAGGTGAGGGGAATAAGGGGGAAATGGGAGGGACGGAAGAATGGGAGGATACAAGGGATGGGATAACCATTGAGATGTAAAAGAATAAATTAATAAAAAAATTTTTTTAAAGAACCTTATTTTTACAACTAAAAAAAAAAAAGAAAGAAAGAAAAAGGATTCTGGGAATTTTCAAGTTCTCGAGATGAGGGAAAGCTTACCACGCTTCATGAAGAATAAGGAGGTAACCATGAGAACAATGAACTGGCAAGAAGGGCGGCAGGTGCTTGCAGACATGAGTCATCGGGGTTTACAGAGCTTTGAGCAATTCTTGTGTAAGGGCTTGGGGTTTTGTCCTCTAACAATTGGAGAACCAACAGACGGTTTTCAGATGGGGCAGAGTAAGATCTAACATAGCTTTGAAAAGTATTCATGGCTTTGGTATAAGGGATAAAAGAAGTCTTCATAGAGAACACTTAGAGTGCTACAGCAATAGCCACCCAGGAAGTTATATTCATGTACCAATGACTAAATAGTTCTCCTGGGCATGTATAAATCTACTACACTGTCTATATTTATTTTATTTTGATAATAAAAATACACTTAATTTCAGATTTAATGAGTTTAAAGATAATTGTTGCAAGAATTTATACTACATTGTTTAAATTCTAAGTGACTATTACAAATAAAAGCAACCAATCATGGTCCTGCCTTCAAGTGCCCATGGAAGCTTAAAGGCATGACAACTATCTTTTTATTACATGTTTTTTTTCCTACCTACATCTAACACATGTGCTTAAATTCAAAGTAAAATCTTTCCTTAGTAAATTCAAACTTAGCTTCATAGTCACTCACCATGATTATTTTCAGTGGAGTTTAGGATCTACAAAGACCAAATTATGAACATGCCAACATGGATAGAGAAGTTTCACAAGGTCTCAGACATACATGAAAAACCACAGGCAGTCAGTGTCTGCTGATCCAGGAAGAACCAGTTTTTAAGTATTATTTATTTCAGTGATAACACCCAAATCCTAGTAGGTCAATGCTTAAATGCATGAAAATAAGGGCAACACTAATTATACTCAGGTGATAAATGGAGAAAGAAAAGACACAAGTTCTAGAGGGAAATTTTGAGGGGACAGAGGAAGCCTTGAAAAGGAAGATGGAAACACAGCAAATACAGTGTTCTGATAGATGAAATCCTCATAGTATAATGAAAAATAAATCCCTGTTTCACCCAAATAGAGGCCTTTGAAAAGACTGCCTAGACTGCTGGCAGCACTGAGTTGTGTGTGGCAATGCCAATAATACTGCAATAGAATTTGAAGAAAGGGGTCTAACCCAAAGTTTAAACAAGTAGCAGCAACACAGTAAAATGAGCCTAATCATTAAAGCAAATGGCAAATGACCTGGTAACTAGGGGCCATCAGTGAGTTTTCCTGGTGGCCTTTGAAATACATTTTGGGCACAGAAATAATTTTGAACTTACTGTGATTGTTAAAATTAATATTAATCTCTTTAAAGCTATAATTTCAAGGTGTTTTTCCATGACATATGTAATCACTCCCTTCCTGGGTATGTCTTACCCTAATCTCACCTGCACAGATAAATGTGTAGCATTACAAACCTACTTAGTAGCCCATCTCACGTGCACCCCATTCAGGGTTCAATGCTCCATCCCTGCCCTGGGGACCCTCACCAGCCACCTGGGGAAGACAAATGAGATTCCTACCAGGCCAGCCTCTTATGTCCACTAGGCCACTAGACAAACACAGCAGTAGTGAGCTGCACCCAGGTCACTGCATCCTTCATCTATCAGACCTTAACCTTACCTCCATTCCCAGAGGCCAGTGGGCCCCCTGAACCCCGATCTCTGGATGCCTTTGGTGGGCATCTGGGCAAGGCAGGCTGGTGGCCACCAGGGACCACCAAGTAAGAGCCAGTGTACTACAATTCCCAGCCTGTCCTATCCTCCCAGCAAAAATAGCAGCAAAGAGCCCTGCTCATCCCCAGCACACTCCACTCCAAGTCTAGCACCCCATCCCTGGAGGCCCTATGCAGCCACCTGGGGAAGATAGAGGCTACAGCCCCCCAGGGACTGCCAGTCTGCTGGGAAAACACAACATAGTTGAGCTATGCCTGGCCCCCTGTACCCTCCATCTACTGGACCACATACCTACATGCATTCCCAGAAGCAGGAAGCCCCCAGGGACTATCAGCCAATACCAGAGACAACCAGGCCAGTGCAAGAACAGAAATAACAAGAGCATGGGCAATACTTCAATACCAGAACCCAAGCATCATTTTACAGTAAGCCAAGGATATATCAACACAACCAAGGAACAAGAAAATGACCTTAAATCTGGTCTCATGAAGATGATAGAGGCCTGTAAAGAACAAATACTAAATCCTTTAAAGAAATACAATAAAACATAATTAAACAAGTGAAAGAAATGAGTAAAAATGTCCAAGATCTGAAAATGGAAGTAGAATCAATAAAGAAAGTACAATCTGAAGGAATCCTGGGGGTAGAAAACCTAAGGAATAGAACAATAACAGACACAATTATCTCCAACAGAAACCAAGAAATGGAAGAGAGAATCTCAGACATAGAAGATAAAAGAAATTGATACATCATTCAAAAAGTATGTTAATGCTAAAAAATTCCTAACAAAAATGGTCCAGGAAATCTGGAATACTATGAAAAGACCTAACTACAAACAATGGGAATAGAAGAAGGTGAAGAATTCCAGTTATAAGGATCAGAGAATATGTTCAACAAAAATTACAGAAGAAAAATTTCCCAACCTAAGGAAAGAGATGCCTACAAACATACAAGAAGCATATAGAACACCAATAAGATTGGACTAGGATAGAAAATCCTCCCACCACACATTATCAACACAGTAAATTTACCAAAAAAAAAAAAAAGACTATTTCCTGCAAAGGAAAAGACCAAGTAACATACAAAGGCAGACCTATCAGAATTACACCTGACTTCTCAGCAGAGACTCTAAAAGCCAGAAGGGCCTGGATAGATGTCTTACAAACTCTAAGAGACCACAGATGTCAGTCCAGAGTACTATACCAAGCAAAACTCTCAATCACCATAGATCGAGAAAACAAGATATTCCAAGACAAAACCAATTTAAACAATATCTATCTGAAAATCCAGTCCTATAGAAAACACCAGAAGGGAAATTCCATCCCAATGAGGATAATGACATCAAAGAAAATACAGGAAATTAATTCCACACCAGCACAAGAAAAAGAAGGGAAGCACACACAAGCACACACACTAACACCACCAACATCCAAACAGCAGAAATTAATGATCTTTGGTCATTAATCTCTCTCAACATCAATGGTCTCAATTCACCAATAAAAAGACTCAGGCTAAAAGAATGGTTTGAAAAACAGGATAGGAGCCACCATTCTACTGTATATAGGAAACATACCTCAGAAACAAAGATACACATTACCACAGAATAAAGGACTGGAAAATGATTTTCCAGGCAAAGAAACACAAGAAGCAAGTTGAAGTATGCTAATATTTAATAAAATAGACTTTCTATTAAAATTAATCAAAAGAAATAAGGAAGGGCACTTCATACTCATTCATCAAAGGAAAATTATAACAAGATGACATCTCAATTCTGAACATATATGTCCCCAATACTAGGGTACTCACATTTGTAAAAAAACACATTACTGAAACTTTAATCAAATATTGATCCACACACACTAGTAGTGGAAGACTTCAACACACCTCTCTCACCAATGGACAGATCATTGTGACAGAAACTATTCAGAAAAATAATGAAACTAGCTGATGTTATGAGTAAAATGGACCTAACATATATCTACATAACATTCCATTCAAACACAAAAGCATAACCCTTCTTCTCAGAACCTCATAGAAACTTCTCCAAACAGATACAAAAAAATTGAAATAGCACCTTATATTTTATCAGTCCACCATGGATTGAAGCTGGACTTCAACAAGAGAAACAACAGAAACCCTACAAACTCATGGAAACTGAACAACTCTCTACTCATTAACCACTGGATCAGGGAAGAAATAAAGAAAGAAAATTAAAGACTTTCTAGAATTCAGTAAAAATGAAGGCACAACATACCCAAACTTATGAGACACAATGAAAATAGTGCTAAGAGGAAAGCTCATAGCACTAAGAGCCTTCATAAATTGTAGATATCTCATACTAGCAATTTAAAAGCACACCTGAAAGCTCTTGAACAACAACAACAACAAAAAGTAAACACACCCAAGTAGAATAGATGGCAGGAAATTTTGAAACTCAGGTCTGAATTCAATAAAGTAGAAACAAAAATAACAATACAAAAGAGCAACAAAACCAAGAGCTTTTTATTTGACAAAATTAACAAGATAGAAAAACCCTTAACCAAAAGGCAGAGGCAGAGTGTCCAAATTAACAAAGTCAGAAATGAAAAGGGAGACGTAACAATAGACACTGAGGAAATCCAAAGAATCATTAGGTAGTGATTCAAAAGCCTGTAGTCAATAAAACTGTATAATCTACATGAAATGGATGATTTTATTTATAGATACCACCTACTAATGTTAAATCAAAATTAGGTAAACAATTTAAAAAGACCTATTACCCCTAAGAAAAGATAAGTAGTTATTAAAAGTCTTCCAACCAAACCAAGACAAGGGCCAGTCTTTTTCAGTACAAAATTCTACCAGACATTCAAAAAAGAGCTAATAATACCAGTACTCCTTAAACTAGTCCACAAAGAAGAAACAGAAGGAACATTATCAAACTCATTTTATGAGGACACAGTTACCCTGATACATAAACCACATACAAGTCCAACAAAGAAAGAGATTTTCAGGCCAATTTCTCTTATGAACATTGATGAAAAAAAACTCATTAAAATACAAACCAAATCTAGGAATACATCAACTATATCATCCACCATGATCAAGTAGGCTTCATCCCAGGAATGCAGAGATGGTTCAACATATGGAAATTCATCAATGTAATCAACCATATAAACAAACTAAAAGAAAAAATCCACATGATCAACTCATTATATGTTGAAAAAACTTCTGACCAAAGTCAACACCTTTTCTTGTTTAAAGTCTTGGAGAGATCAAGGACACAAGGTATATACGGACATACCATAAAGGAAGGCAATATACAACAAGCCAATAGCCAACATCAAATTAAATGGAGAGAAACTTAAAGAAATTCCACTGAAATCAGAGACAAGAAAAGGTTACCCACTCTCTCTGTATCTCTTCAGTATAGTGCTTGAAGTTCTAGGTAGAGCAATAAGACAACTAAAGGAGATCAAGGGATACAAATTGGAAAGGAAAAAGTCTGCCCATTATTTGGTGATTCCATTTAGGTTTCTTTAATTTATTTTTATGTTCATAAGGAAAATTGGTCTGTAATCCTCCATCTTTGTTGGGTATCAGGGTAAATGCCTCATAAAACAAATTAGGCAATGTTTCTATTTTGTGAAATAATTTGAAGAGTATTGGTCATAAACCTTCTTTGAAAGACTGGTAAAATTCTGTGCTAAAACCTCCTGGCCCTGGGCCTCTCATTGTTGAGAGATTCTTAATTCCTCCCTCTATTTCACTAGCGGTTTGTTTAAATTGCTTTTCTGATCTTGATTTAATTTTAACTGAATGTGTGTGGGGAGGTGTGCATGTGCATGTATGTGTGAGTGTGTGTGTATAAAAGAAAGGATAGACAAGTGGCTTTTCCTATCATGAGACTCAGCAAAGTGATTACAGCCTCACACCAATCCTAAGAGCCCCAATGAATCAACTTCTTTCTTAATCCTCCTGTAAATATAGTTCTACTGGGCTAGTGATTTGCATATCAAACCCTACCTCTCAGATGCCCAATTCTCTATGTGTCACCGAGTCTTCTGCTGTTACCTTCTAGGTTCTAATATCTATGGTGGCATCAACTCATGATTAGTAATTGTCCCTAATGGCTCTCACAAGCAAGTCCAACACAGACTGTTTCTCTCATATTATCTTAGATTATGGAGCATTTATATCAAAGTTAATTTGCTTGTCTGCCTTGCTGACAGGTGATTTTATCACATTTGGCCCTTTACCCCACAACCCCACATCCCATGAGCCAGACTGTGAGGGGCTTTGGTATTCTGTGTTTTAAGTCTCCAATTCCAGCAGTTTAAGAAAAGAATATTCCTTAATTATCATTGTTTTCCTTATTGAGCAGTTTGTAAGGCTCTGTCTGTCTTCATGCTGAGCCATAGGATTTTCCTTTATTTGTATTTTAAAGGTTAGAGCTAAGAAGTACGTTTTTATTATTTCTACATTTTTATGCCTTCCTTACTATCTCATTACTTCACACTGGTTCCAAATTTAACACAATTTTTAGCACAAATCTGACTGTTTCTTTCTCTGTCTCTCCTGTGTTGTGGCAGCTGCAAGACACAGCAGCTCCAGCGTCTCTTCCTTTCTTCCTCTTCCTGTCTAGTCAGACTACCATGCAGAAGACAGCATCTTCATGTCTTTTTCTCATTGTAATTTCTCCCTTCTATGGGAACATTCTTCTTAGGCAAAAAGCTGAGCTTCAGGTATAAGTCTCATTACCCATAGCAAGGACCACACAACTGCCGTAACAGGCTGCTTGCAAGCCCATCTCATAAGCCCATATTACTGTCAGGTATTTAATATAGTCTCTAGTCCATCAGCCAATGGGGAGACATCTCTATATACACAGTGGGCTCCTGTCATCAAGGAAACATAACAGCACATACACCAAGGAAATAATCAACCTATTCTTTCCTGAAAAGACACTATGCTTTGAGATGTGAGGCTTTGGTTGAGTCTATCACCTACAGCACGGATCAGCTGTCACTCTAGCAACAGAGCACAGCAACCTATACCACATGGCAGGAATTATTGACCTGTACTGTGTGAACAATGATCTATAGTAAACATACTTTTGGTCTCGATTGAGGAACTATATTAAGTACTTGCCAAGCAAGAGTAAAAGAGTGAATGCAAGTAAGTGATAGGAAGAAGCATCAGAAAGATATGATAAATCTGCTAGCAGAGTTGACTGAGTAACCCGATTGACAGAGAAAACAAAAGTAAAACCAAATTAGAATTCAGATGGAGAAGCTATGGTAGTCATGTGGACGTCCCAGTTGAGCTTCCTCTCCATTGATCAGCTTTTAATGGCTCAATTTCCAGCTTCCAATTGACACACTAGTATTCTATATGATGAGACTAAAAGATATAAATCTGTGGAAACAGTTCACCTTCTAGCTGTTTTCAAAGATGCAATGTTTTTACTGTTGGGTTGTTCTCCTGTTTTCTGTCACAGAGTTTAGGTATGGTTAGTTCATCCCCAGACAATATCATTTCTGATTGTTTCATGGTTCTGCTTGCTCTATGGAGTTTATTTAATATATGTGTAATAATATAAATGTATATGTAAACATTTAAAAATATTATTAAAAAAGAAAAAAGAAGTCCTAAAGGACACTTTGTGACAAACATAATTATGTTTGAAATGGAAAGATGTTCTACTTTGATTTTTGTTTCAGTGATTAAAAACAAAATGTTTTAGCCAAGGCAACTTAGGGTAAGGGTTTATTTCAGTTTACAGATTCTAGTCTATCGTTAAAAAAAATCAAGACAAGAACTTGAAATAGAATTCATAGAAAAACACTATTTATTCACTGATTAGCACAGCTCATGGTTACCATGGTTACCTAGCTTTCTAATGGATCCATAATAGCTAGCTCAGGAAATAGCACCAAGTGTTCTGAGATGAAATCGTCTATATTAATTAAAAAACAAGACAATTGACTAAAGGAAATTCTGATGTAGGAAATCCTTCCAAAAATAGTTTTTCTCCCAGATAATTCAAGGGGATATGAAATTGACACTTACAGCTAACTAGTAGAGTGGGCCAATTCTGCCTCCAGAGCCTGTTTTTCACTGAGCTTAAATATCACATGACAATTTACTAATATATACTTTACAATCATGTTTAAATTTGGACACTCCACTCTCAGACAGCTCAGCCCCATAGTCTGCACCGTTACTGTTGGAGAGATCATGCCACCACTCCTCCTGAACTCCTCTTTGGTTGTCTTATACTCATTGCTCAGCCTGACCTTTCATGGTACCTTTTGAGTGGTCCTTCAATCTCTATTATTTCCTTTAAGCAAAATATCAGCCAAAGTCTTTTTCATATCATTTTTCCCTATTACATTTATTTTACAGCAATTTTTGTTTTTTATTTGTAACCTCACCAAAAACTATTTTTTGTATATAGATTCTAATTTGACTTGTTTCCTTTCTTCTTCGTTTGAATGCATCATTTTGATTTTGTTTAGTTATTAGTTTAATCATCTGAAGCCCAAGGCTCAGACAGGAACAAAACTCTTTACTGCCAAAAGGCTGAATTTGTTTAATTAAAACTTTTAAACTGGGTTTTTATAGTACAGTATTTTTTTCACAAAATTTTCAGCTAAGAACCCAAGCACAGGGCTAATTTTGTTCTCTTCTCCTGTGGTGTGGCAAGGCAGTCTCACCAGGGAGAAGTGATCAAAAAGTACTCGACAGAGCCCATGTCAGAAATAGCGCCCCTCTCACATCTCCCCTCCCAGCTCCCTGTACTAGTAGACACACATGAAGCCTGAGCTGCCCATCAGCTACATCTTTGTAGAGGACCTCGGTCCCGTTCTTGTTCAAAACAGATGCTCAGACTCACAGGCAAACACTGAGTGAAACACAGGGAGGCTAGTGGAAAAGTGGGGAGAAGAATACAAGAACCTAGAGGTGACAAGCGATGCAACAGAAGACAAACAGAGCCAGCTAACCAAGATCCAGAGGGGCTTGTGGAGTCTGAAGCACCAACCTCAGTCCTAATGTGACTTGATTAGCTGGGGAGGATGGCTGGGGTGGCTCCCCTTTCTGAGGAATAGGGGAGAGGGAGACAGAGAAAGGGTGGAGCTAGCAGGAGAGGAGGGAAGGGGCTACCACAGGGATATAAAGTGAATAAATAAATAAATTTAAGAAAAAAAAAAAAAGAAGACCTACAGAGTAAACTAACCTGGGTTCATGGTGGCTCATAGAGACCAAACTACCAACCAAAGAATATACATGGGGTGGACCTAGTCCCCACGCTATATGTAGCAGATATGCAGCTTGGCCAACATATGCATTCCCTAACAATGGAAGGAGGGGCTGTCTCTGACTCTGTAGCCAGCCTCTCAATCCCTTTCCCCTAGCTAGGCTGTCTTATACGGTCTCAGTGGGAGACATTGCATTTAGTCATAGCCCAACTTGAGGTGTCAGAGTAGGTTGGTACCTTTTGGGGGTCTCCCTTTCTCTGAGAAGGAGGGGGTAAGAGGAGGGGTGCTTGAGGGTGAGACTGGGACTGGGAGAAGAGGAGGGAGGTGGATGGGATCAGGATGCAAAGTGGTTAAATAAAATTTAAAAAAAAAACAACAACAACAAGAATCCAGGTACAGATGGTTTTCTCATACCTACAGATCTAAAATACTCATTTTTTAAAAATTCTTTTTTAGTTTTCTCCAAACCAGTTAATGCCTGTTTGATTTTATCCCTTTTCTAGTACTTTTTTAATATACAACAAGTACACAATAATCTTCATAAATTTCCTCTAGAACAGTTTGGCCCAGCTATACTACTTATTAGGTTATCCCATTAGATCAGCACGTATTCTAAAATTGCCCACTTCTTCAGGATTCTATGCATACATTATTCTATCTTTTTAAAACTACTTTATTTGGCATTCTATAATTCCTCTACCTCCCTAACAACCCACCTACCCTAGATAGGCGAGACAGATTAATAGGTACAAGAGAGGTAGACCTTTTTACACTCAGTTTTTTGGGGTGATTCCACTCTTTATTGTCAGGATTCCAGTAGAACCATTAAAATGCAACCCAGCAAACCAGAAAAAGTCCTTAACCATGTTTCTCTCAGGAGCATCTCAAAGAGGAGCAATAAGCAGCCAAGAGATGCAAAGCAGTGCAAAAACCACGGATCTTTTTATTTGGGCTATTTATACTCTCCCATAGTTCGTACGGGATGTTTTTCAACTGGCAAAGACCATGCCCCCCATCACCCCGTGCATGAAGCAGTTCTCTTTTAGAGAATAAGCAATAGGCAGTTTCACATCCCACACTTGAGATAAAAACAAAACCATGTTTACATCCACTACAATTAACATTTGAAAGCACGTGAAGATTAAATACTTTTCTATATCACATTAAAAAGGTTCAAATTTCGGCAATCTTCCGTAACTGATAACAATACATTTAAAACTTCTGATAAGATTTTTCCCATCACATATTCTTTATTTCAAATGGAATGTTCTTGTTTATAAAAAGCAAGCAATTTTCGGGTAATATTTTGATTTTATGTGAATATTCTGTTCACAAAGTGTTAACTCCCACATTTTTCAGTTTTTACTAGCATATATTTGAATTGGTTAATACAAGGACTTGTTCGGTTTGACTTAGTTTTCGTTGGACTCAAACTTATGAGATTATCTTCAGCCCCAGAAAATATTCTGGACATTGGACATTGAATGGTGTGAAAACTGTTAAGGATCTTTCAGTGGGCTTGTTTAACACCACAGCTGGTGCACTGATTTGGAAAGCTGTGTAACACTTAAGAGGTAGAGTATCACAGGAAGAAGTCAACGACCATGGGAGCACTGGTCTTGAGGATTTATAGCTCAGCTCCACTTCCTTTTTGTTATCGGTTTCCTGTATAGATGTATGATGTGATTTGCCACTAAGCCTTCTCAGCCGTAACAGACTATTGGGCCCTCAAATTATAAACCCAAATAAACCATATTTTTATCCCTGCTGAATTTAGGTCAGCCAGAAACTCACATAGCAAGCTCCTAACTACAAAGGAAGACTAAGGGTAGCTTAGAGGAACAATGGTTGCATACCAAGCCAAAAAAAAAAAAAAAAAAAAAAAGAAGAAGAAGAAAGAAAGAAAGAAAGAAAGAAAAAGTAACAATAAAGAAAGCTCAAATTGTAACTCCGTAAACATTTTTTATGAATTGAAGACTTCTATCATTTATACCAGACTTTCACAGTCATCTTGTCTCAATGAATATTTTCATTTAAAAAATGCATCACATCCTACCTTTCAAATTTTGACTATATATTTTCCACTGAAGATTACAATCTTATTTTTAAAATGTGTGTTTAATTGCAAGGAGAGATATCTATTTTTACCATGTGATGAAACTATGTCTCCGCAGAAAAACTGGGTCAGCTGAAGTAACAATAGCATGGCTCATGGTCACAGTGGTTTGATTTCCTAAGAGCAAAATCTTGTGGGAAATTTGGAATGTTCCTAAGAAATGCCCAAATATTATTCCATCAAATTTATATACATTGCAGTTGTTTTTACAGAAATATAACAATATGCTTTGAGGATTTATAGAGTCTAGTTCATGAGGATCCATGCAATAAAGTAAAAAATATATTCCAAAATCATTCACTAATAGCTCTGCCTTAATTCTTCTGTCTACACAATCTCTCAGTCACCTTTTAACTGAAGGCTCCAGAGAAAAAGGTGGAGCAATGCAAACACATCATAACTAGAATAACGAAATAGCTTTTGAAAATGTCAATGAGTCTCTTCACATATGAAGTAATTTGAAAAATAATGGCTC
>OU015753.1:66889987-66901099 GCA_907169655.1 Acomys percivali | reverse complement strand
AAAAAAAAAAAAAAAAAAAAAAAAAAAAAAAAAAAAGAAGAAGAAGAAAGAAAGAAAGAAAGAAAGAAAAAGTAACAATAAAGAAAGCTCAAATTGTAACTCCGTAAACATTTTTTATGAATTGAAGACTTCTATCATTTATACCAGACTTTCACAGTCATCTTGTCTCAATGAATATTTTCATTTAAAAAATGCATCACATCCTACCTTTCAAATTTTGATTATATATTTTCCACTGAAGATTACAATCTTATTTTTAAAATGTGTGTTTAATTGCCAAGGAGAGATATCTATTTTTACCATGTGATGAAACTATGTCTCCGCAGAAAAACTGGGTCAGCTGAAGTAACAATAGCATGGCTCATGGTCACAGTGGTTTGATTTCCTAAGAGCAAAATCTTGTGGGAAATTTGGAATGTTCCTAAGAAATGCCCAAATATTATTCCATCAAATTTATATACATTGCAGTTGTTTTTACAGAAATATAACAATATGCTTTGAGGATTTATAGAGTCCAGTTCATGAGGATCCATGCAATAAAGTAAAAAATATATTCCAAAATCATTCACTAATAGCTCTGCCTTAATTCTTCTGTCTACACAATCTCTCAGTCACCTTTTAACTGAAGGCTCCAGAGAAAAAGGTGGAGCAATGCAAACACATCATAACTAGAATAACGAAATAGCTTTTGAAAATGTCAATGAGTCTCTTCACATATGAAGTAATTTGAAAAATAATGGCTCTAATAGATTCACATACTTGAATTTTTGGACCCCAGTTGTTGGAATTGTTTGGGAAGGCTTAGGAGGTATAACCTTGTTGGACGAGATGCATCATTGGGATTGGGTTTAAAAAGTCTATGCCATTCCAAATTCTCTCTCTCTCTCTCTCTCTCTCTCTCTCTCTCTCTCTCTCTCTCCCCCTCCCCCATCCCTCCTGCTTGTGGATCAGATGTAAGCTCTTGGCTACTGTTCCAACACCATGCCTGCCTGCCCGCCTGTCTTTCTGCTTCTATACTCCTTCCATGATGGTCCTGAACTCTACCCTTTTGAAACTATAAGCCCTCATTAAATGCATTCTTCCATAAGTTGCCTTGGTCAGTGTGTTTTGTCATGGCAATGTGGAAGCTAATTTAGCCTCAAACTATTTCATAATAGTTTAGCTCTAGCAAGTGAAAACATAATGCTATCTCCTTGCCGTTCTGTTATATTTTTGAGCCACTGTGAATTATAATATTTAGTGAGTAATTTTGGTGAGCATAGTAAGTATGTTATTCGACAAAGCACTTCTACTCCAGAAACACAGCAATAGCAAGATCCCAATGAAAGGGGGGGATCCCAATGAAAGATAGATATAAGGATTAGATTTAGGTATATATGATCAAAATACTATGTAACTTTTAGGAAATACATACAACATAGATTTTTAAAAGATGGATGTGAAATAGAAACACAAAGAAGAACCTGAAAGAAAATGAGACTTGATACCCTATGAGCATACAAAGGGGGAGGAAGTCCCCCTCAGGCACGGTCATAGGGGAGGGGAGTAAGGGGAAAATGGGAGGGAGGGAGGAATGAGAGGATACAAGGGAGGGGATAATGATTGAGATGTAACAAGAATAAAGTAATTTTTTAAAAAGAGGGAAAAAAAAAAGAAAGATCCAAAACAAAACAACAAAACAAACAAACAAACAAACAAAATGACAGGTACAATGATCTTCAAATCTAAAAGCAGGCAATATGGCCTAATGATTTAATAAGTCTGTCAAAAGAAGATTGTATTTATCTTATACATGTAAAGCAGAAAACAAGACATAAACTATACTTGAAGCCATAGTTACTGATCATTTAAAAAGACTTGAAATTTTCAAATAAGTAAATAAGCAAAATTTTTGAAAACACTTAAAACTCTCTAACAAAAAGACACTATAGTGAAATAAAGTTTTTTGACAATAACCACAGCCATATATAATGGAAAACAATTAAAATTACCTTCACATCAATAAGATAATGAATAAGTACATTCTAATATACTCATATCAAGTACTATACTGCCATTGCAATTCAATGTAGCTATAAGTAGGAACAGAAACCTATCCCATAAAATAATTATGTTAATGGAAAAAGTAACCCAAGAAAAAAACAAATTATATTACATATATAATTTGAAATCATAAAAATAATATACTGTATATACACATTAATATTTAGCTATATATAAAAATCTATGGAAATGCAAAAAAATCAAATTGAAAACTTAAAAATATGATGAGAAGAAAACAACATAAGTAAATATTTTCAGAAATTTCTTTTGTATATGAAAATTTATTTTCAATTAAATGTGGCATGCTTACTTTTTATAAATCTTGCATAAATGGAATATTGTATTCTATTGTTTGTGATTAAAACAAATATAATTCTCATGATTCTTATTCAAGAAACAGTTTGTTTTTTAGGAAGCAAGGAAACATAAATAAGTAGTAAATGCACAATACATCCTAAGCCTTTTCCTAACTTAAAAGAGACTCACTTCTAATGTTGAAAATAGACTTCTAAGTTCCTGAACACTTTTAAAATTACAGCCAAGCCAAGGAGCACTCCATATGTTGGACGGACAACAGGGAACAAACAGCAGTAGGATACTTCCTTATGGTGTGTCCATGGCAGTGCAAAGAGGTAAACAAATTAAATTAGTATATCATAAGCCTGATAGAAATGACACTGGCTTTAAAAAAAAAGCTAAGCAGAGTTTTAGGCTAAGTTATAGTCTAAATAAATTCCCCAAGACAAAACAAATCAAACACAAACCCCAATGCATTATAAGAGTAACTTCATAATAAAGAATTGAGACAAGTGTGAATGCACACACTGTCATTTGTAAGGAGCACTCTCCTAATGGAGAACACAGCAGAGGCCTCAAATGATATGAAGCATCTAAGTGGACTGAAAAACAGGGAAGAGGGAGCCTTATGAGATGGGTTCAGGTACTGTGCAGAGCCTTACAGAGGGTTGAAGGGTCTATTCATTTTTATGAAATAGATGGAACCCTTCTGAGAATTATTGGATATCATCTGGCATTTGTAAAAGGTACACTCTGGCTTTTGTGAAGCTACAGCAAAGAAAGGGATCAGGGAAACAAATGGAAAGCTATTGTAGTAATCTAGTGCAAGATGATGGTGCCCTGCAGTCCTGGTAAACCAGCATTTGGAAGAACTTCTGTAAATATGTTAACAGTCCTGGGAACTGTGTGAACTTAAAGCCCTCTCTGTATTTGTTTTTGAAGCATCTGGCAGCATATGAAGCTGGAGCACACTGTAACAGGGACAAGCATGATGCTGGAATGTGCAGTTCAGTGTTGTAATTGTAGGTACATGTGTATACATATTAATGGTTTGGCCAGAGAAAGGCTAAATGACAAACAAGGAGCAGTCTTCTTTCTTAACCCAAATGTTTATAGAGGCTTGGAAAGTTTTATCCATTTGCCATAAAGAAAAAAATACTGAATTAAATGAGGTTTTCTGACAATGCTTTCTTCTTCTTTCTTTTGTAATGTACTTGTCTGTGTCTAACAAGATAACCAGCACTATTTGTGTGCTTTTACGAGGCAGGTTATACTACTTGGAAAAAGTTCTAGGGCCTCTATAAAATGGAGAAAATGATCTCCTGTTGGCTAAAAGTGCATTGTACTGACCAAATAGTCTTACAACTTCTGAAAAGGCCTAAGGAAAATTTTGTAAGTGTTTGGGAGTTGCTGCTTTTGAGCCAAAGATCCATTCCCTGTTTGCTTCTCTCTAGTTCTCCAATGTTTTCCCAATGAGTCTATTAAAAAAAAAGTATCTGTGAAACAAGGTGGCTCCTGTGAAATGTCTGCTATGTGAAATCCAAATCGACTGCTTTATGGATGACTTAGACAAAAACACAGTCATCTTTAAAAAAATTTTTTTTAAAGTAATGAACTGAACATATGGTATATAACTCATCATGAAAATACTATAATCTGTTTTGATTTATGCCACTAACCCCTTAATTACAAAACAATTTCCAAATGAACAATTTATTCAACAATGGTTAAGGTTTATTTTATGCTACTTTAGAAGCTTAAAATGTTGTTCCAATTATTGGCGGATACCTCAGAGTTGGCATTTTAAGAGGAATTCAGATGGCTGAGATTTTAATAAGTGACTATCATATCCAGATGATGGGCTATTGTTCCTGTCAGATGCCTGAGGGGCTGCTCATCATGACTCCCACATAGCAGGCCGGCAGAGTGCCTGTGACTCCTATCCAGCCTCACAACCCACACACTGTCTAGGCCAAGAAATGAAATGTCTAACCTGAATTAGGTTAATTATGGTATTATCATGGTTTGCATTTTATTGCTGTGAAGAGACACCATGAACAAGGCTACAGGAACCAAGAGTTCTACATCTTGATCCGCAGGCATCAGAAGGAAGCTGTGAGCCACACTGGGCATAGCTTGAGCATAGGAGACCTCAAAGCCCACCACCACAGTGACAGACACCTACTCCAACAAGGCCATACCTTCTGATAGTGTCCTTTCCTATGGGCCACTATTCAGACATATGAGTCAATAGAGGTCATTCCTACTCAAACCACCAGAAGTATTAAAAAACGTAACTAGGGAAGTAAGGCTTGGTGGCACATGCCATTAATCCTAGCACTCCATAGGCAGAGGCATGTTGATCTCTGTTTGAGAACATTCTGTTCTACAAAGCAAGTCCAGGACAGCCAGAAGAGTTATACAGAGTAAACCTGTCTTGAAAAAACAAAACAAACAAACAAACAAACAAAAAAGCATAACTAGCTATAATTCATGTGTTTTTAATATTGCATTGTGTCTAATCTCATATAAATATTATTTAGTACTAAAGTAAAAAGCCTGTCCAAGGTTTTTATGGTAGAATGAGCTCGTTCCACAATACCTTGTCCTTGAGGATTATAAGGAATACCTCTAATATAATTTATGGAAAAAGAGTCACAAAATTTTTGAAAGCTTTGCTAACATACCCTGAGGCATTATCTGTCTTGATAGCCTTAGGCACACCAATGTGAGAAAAGGCAGATAGACAGTGAGCAATTACACTCTTTGTGGCGTCTCCAGATTGGAGAGAAGCAATTAAATATCCAGAATATGTATCCATAGATGCATGAATGTATTTTAATCTTCCAAATTCAGGTATATGAGTAACATCCATTTGCCAAAGTTGGTTAGGGACCTGTCCTTTGGGATTAACTCCCAGATGTGGTACAGGAAAAAAAAACTGAGGACATGTGGAGCATGTATATTGAAGTCTTAGACTTTGGCTATTAATATGATGTAAACCATAAGCTTTTTGAGCCTTTTCTACATTTGTAAAGCATACCAAAATTTTGGTAGCTGCAGCTGCTAATGCATTACCTGCAGCCAATGGTCCAGGTAAATCACTGTGAGCTCTTAAATGTCATATAAAAAAAGGATGTTTTCTCTTTTGAATAGTTATCTGGATTTGAGAAATTAATCCACTAGCCCATTATTGGGGTTGGGTCTGTTCTGCAGTCTTTAGGTGAGGAGCTGCCTTGCTACATAAACGCCATCTGAATATAAGTTAAAAGAACAAAAGGCGTAATGCTGAAAAACAGTGGCTACTCCTTGCAGCCCAGCAATTTGAGCAGACTCAGTAGTCGTAGGAATAACATATATCTGCCCTTCTACTATGTAACTAGCTCTTCCATTAGAGACCCATCAGTAGAAATCAACAAACCATCTGTCACAGGCCGAAATTGAGTTATCTTATGAAAAATAACTGGATGTTTATTTAAAAACTGGAGAAGCTTATTAGAAGGAAAAAGGTTATCTATATATCCAAAGAATTGTGCACAAGCCAACGGCCAATCGTCAGTATTAGCAAACAGCCAATTTTGCTGTTCCTTAGAATATGGCCGAATAATAAAATAAGCTTCCTTACCAAAATACTTTCTTCCTTGCAATCAACCTATGTGAGTCAACTTTGCAACAGCCAAATAATATGGTACTATTACCTCATTGGGAGAAGATGGAAAATGTTCCCACATAATAGGAGCCCCTTGCCAGAACACCGTATTAGGCATAGTTTGAGTGGCCAAGATAATAACCCCTGAGGCTTGTCATAATCTATATAGGTTATGAGCTGATGGGAGATAGCCTCTTCCACTATCGCCAAGGCTTTCCTAGCTTCTGCTGTAAGCTCCCGGAGTGAATTTGGAGAGGAATCTCCTTGTATGATTTTGAATAAGGGCTGCAAATCTCAAGTTGTTAATTTTAAATAAAGTCTAAGCCAATTTATATGACCAAGCAACTTTTGGTAATCATTTAAAGTCTTCAACTGATCCACTCTCAATGTGATCTTTTGGTGTTTTTTCTGAGAAGGAAAAGGTTGAAATCCCAAATACAAATATGGATCCACCCTTTGACGTTTTTCAGGAGCTATTTGCAGACCAGACTGAGATAATTGGGTCTCCATAAAAGCATAACATAAAAGCATTTGTTGTCCATCCTTTCCAGCAATAAGTATATCATCTATGTAATGAATGATATATAAATCGGTATGTTTTTCTCTAACCTTTTGTAAAGTTGCAGCTACAAATTTCTGACACAGGTTGGGACTGTTAGCCATTCCCTGAGGCAAAACCTGCCAATGATACCTCTTCATTGGCTCTTTAAAATTCACAGGAGGCACACTGAAAGCAAAGCAATGGCAATTTTTTTGATGCAAGAGAATGGTGAAAAACAATCCTAAGGTCTATGACAATTTTGAAAGTATTTTTGGGAACAGCTACAGGAGAGGGCAATCCTGGCTGCAATGCTCCCATAAGTTGCATAGTCTCATTAACTTTTTTTTTTCCTTTTTTTATAAAATTTTATTAATTTATTCTTGTTACATCTCAATGGTTATCCCATCCCTTGTATCCTCCCACATCCAGGCCCCGGGAAAGAAGGGCGGGCCTGCTGCTTGCTGGTGCAGCAGAGGCAGTACTCTTACTGCTTCATGGGCTTTGGGTATCATGTTGGGCCACACTGCTTGGTCCTCTCTCAAAATATAGAAAAATGAAGCAATATTTAAACAATTAGACAAATTTACAGGCATAGCCATAAAATTTGACATGATGATCATAAAGCAAACAAATAGTCTGATATGCGAGACAAAAAGAAGTACCTTGTGATGGTAGTTGAGCAACGGTACCTAGCATTTCAGGAAGTTATCTGTCCTTGGGCAAGTGGGCTTACTAGTTTGAGGCAATTTTGTTTTATAGCTCTCTTAAGTAGAGTAATTTAAACTTAAAGCATGACTTTAGGCATTACAGTGATCATCATTACCATCAAATGTTGGTCCTCTGGTTTACAGTTTCCACATATTTTCATGTCCATATTCATTCTATTGTTTCTTTCTCAGCCTCCAATACTGTCTTATTGCCTCATTTCCTTGACATTTTTTCTATGCTAAACATTTTATATTATATTTTCAATTCTACCTTACTCTTTTCCAGGCACAAATGAATACCAGTGGAAATAAAGCTTTATTTAGCCAATAATTAGACTTATCCCTAGTTTACTTGGGACATAAACACCAATTCTTTTTTTGCTCCCAAATATCTAATGGAATCATTTTTAACAACCCTTGCTATAATCTCCTGACACATTTCTCTTTATCAACTCATTTTCATTAACAATTTTTACACATGACTATGATATACTTGATAAAACAACCTCAATGCCAAAGATATATAATCAACAGCAATGACAGAAGAACAAAAATAAACTTTACAAGCTTTTCAACACTCATTATACTTGATCAATAGCAAATGTTTATCAGAGTCTTTTCTCCCACTAATAATGTTATTGAAAGTCATAGGATGCAAATAATTTCCCCAAGTCCTTGCAGCTTAAGGGACATATGTCACTTCTGATGACTTATTTCCCTGTTATATGGACTTTATGTTATTTGTCTGCCTATCTCAGTAACCTTCACTTGTTTAAAAAAAAACTCCTAAAGCATCAAGTTCTATAATCTTTAACAGTCCATAACTTTGTGTGTGTGTGTGTGTGTGTGTGTGTGTATCAGTCTTAAACCTTTCTATCTAACTTCTTTGAAATATCTTTTTTCTCCAATCACTAGTTTTCATTCCAATGTATCACATCCATCTTTGCTTTTAATAAAAATATTATATTTGATTATTTCAAGCCTTAATCCTCTTCTACCTGCTGACAGAGTCTCCTAATCCAGTTCTACATTTTACATGAGTATATGAAGATGACTACCAAATAAATAAAAACCCCAAGCAGTGAAAAAATAACAAAATTTAAATCTTGTGATTTATACTTATGCTATATACAACATTAAATTTTCCATATTGAGCTAGAACTAAAGGAATATGCTCATATCCATCTTCATTGTAAGCCAGGACAAACTTTTTTTATTTTCAAATTGCCTGCAGGAGGAACTCTCTTTTCCCTTCACTGTGTTCAGAATTATCATAAAAAAAGAAAGAAAGGGAGAAAGAATGTGGAGACTTATCCCTCTAAATATGAGCTACTTTGACAGGGGACAGATGGTGGTCACACGGGATGCAAAAAGACACTGAGGACTTACAGGTGACAAAGTACACATCAGCCTAGTTAGGTCTCAAAAACTCAAAGGCTACAATTCATATACTTAAAAGGGTAAGCTTAATGCCTTTTCTTTTGCTCAGGGCAACCGGCTTGTCTCTAAAACAAGATACATTTTCTTGGGAGACAGTTAACAGCCTGGCCTATACACCAGGTGCCATGGAGCCTAGAGAAAAACATTTAGAACTAAAAGGTGAAAGTGTCCATCCCTAACAGAGATGTGAGACAAAACAACCTGCCGCGAATATAAAAACCCGGGCACAAGATGCCTAGGGTATGCATAAACTCTAAAATGGGGGTTTATATAAAGTTTAAAAGGTGAAAGTGTCCATCCCCTATGGAGAGGAGGAGAGAGACAAAACCACCTGCAACAAATGTAAAAACCCAGGTACAAGATGCCTAGGGTATGAATAAGTTTATTTAACGTTTAATGCCCGTTCTTTTGCTCAGGGCAACTGGCTTGTCTCTAAAACAGGATACATTTTCTCAGGAGACAAGTAGCAGCCTAGCCTATACATCAGGCACCATGGAACCTAGAAAAGGACATTTAGAACTATATAATCTTGTTTTGCTTTCAATTAAATAATGGTTGTACGTTCTTTTGTAATAGTAATATTGTGCTTCTTCTTTGAACGAGGTCAAAATAAAACAGGACTGGATGAAAGGGAGACTGCTAACTTAGGTCAGTCTATACGTGCAAGAATCCAAACTGTAGAACTAGCCTTGATTGTTCTGTGCATCCTGCACACCTCACACATTTATAGTTTGAGAACTGTATAATGCTTGTGAGAAATTATATATTTTCAGAACAAAAGTACCAGACACTGATGCTGGATCAGACCCGACAGGATTCATCCTCCCGCATGCTGATATGCTGACATCCTGCATTCTTCATGTTCCAGCCACAAGTTCTTTGGTTGCTGTTGGTCATCATAACAGAACAGCTTCCAGGATAGCTTCACAGAAAGCTCCTGATTCCAGTTGGTCCAGCATTTCAGACTGTCCCACAAAGGACTTTGATTAAGCTTGAATTTCTCAATATTTAGAAAATGGACCACAAATGCTATCTCTAGAGTGTTTAATCATTTTCCCATTTTTTTTAAATTTGGGCCCCTACATAGGTATTATTTATCCTAAATCAGCCAAAGAAGCCTTATGAGAGCGATGTTCCATTTTCCTTAAGGGGTATTGGTAAGATTTTGGGTTGTGGATGTTTATTTTCATTGGGAGTTGAGTATGTTATTATTGGTCTTATTCAAAGAGAGAACTAGATTGAACAAAGGGATTTTTCTTTGAGAATATAGAAATATATAGGGATGATAGGACCTTAACTGTTACTCACAAGGCTAATTTTAATTCATTGATATAGAATAGTATATATTGGTGCAACATAATTTTATTTTTAATTCATTGTACTATTCCATTTTATCACAGGAATAAACATCCTGGGTTCAATAGATAGATAAGATAAAATACTTAGATAAGGTCTTCAAAAACCTCAGAGACCTACAGAATATGGCATTTATAGATTTTTTTTTTTTTTACTGTTTTGAGGAATCTTTGAAAATTAGAAAGGTTAACTCTTGGCAACACCCAGCCTGCCTTAAAGAAGGTAATGAGCAACAAGAAATCTCCTTATGGAGATGGTTTAAGCTGTGGCAAATCAGCTACTGGGCAAAAATGTCCTTGTTTTCTGTCACAGACTGAATTCTGTCTGAAATGGGCAAGCTTGGATACAGGTGGATTTGATGGTCACCTCTGCCAAGATAGGATAGGCACGTCCTCAATAGTTGCTGCTTCACAAATATGTCTGTCCAATATACTGGACCAGAAGGCTGAAGATGATGCTCCAATGTAGTAGAGAGTTTTGTGTGACTGTTCAGGTGGCAAAGTGTCTCTGTCATTTTTTCATTTTGGAAGCTGTTAACCTGCCCTGCCTGTTTACTCAGGTAATTAATTTTATTCCTTCTCACATCTCTGATTGGGTTGAAGACAGCAAAACATTATGAGTATAGCATGAATATAATGATTGTTTTGTGGTTCTTGTGTATACATACTGTATATTTTTGTAATAATGTAAATGTGTAGGTAAAAGGTTTTTTTTTTTTATTATTAGACTAAAAAGGGCAATTATGGAGGAATGTCTAGAGCGGATGTAACAAATGTCAATAAAGCACTGTTTAGCCAGTCAGCTGGGCAGAAAGACAGGAAATGGAAGGCAGGACTTCCTGGAGAGGGGGAGGAGTGGAGAGTTGATGGGGAATTGGAGAAAACAAGTGGCCGGAAGAGGATAGGCAAGTGCTTGGGATATATGTAGGTTATGAGAATCAGAGTAGAGCATTTTCATTTAGTGTTAAAAATGAGGCAGTTTAGATTCTACCCAGCTAGTGCTTTCAGCTTTGAATTGTGTTTCAGTCTCTCTGTGTCAGTTATTGGCTTTCTAGGCTGAACAGATACATTTTATTTTAA
>OU015753.1:66864953-66889977 GCA_907169655.1 Acomys percivali | reverse complement strand
GAGAGAGAGAGAGAGAGAGAGAGAGAGAGAGAGAGAGAGAGAGAGAGGATTAAAGCAAAACAAAAACAAACAAACAAAAATCAATTGGTTTGATTGGCTTTCCAAAATCCCTTTGCCAGATATAACTACATCCAATGTGCCCTACTCTATTTTTCTATTTTAAAATGTATTACTTTTAAATTTAATTTTTTGATAATTTGAGAAGTTTATAAATGAATACTATATTTATATAATCCCACCTTTTCTCTAGTTTCCAACTCTTCCTATGCCCTTCCACTCATGTTCATGACCCCTTTATAATTATTAGTGATACACATATATGCACACACAACTTACATAGCAAATTTTTGTTTTGTTTTGTTATTTTGAGACAGGGTATGGTAATTTGATTAGATATGGCCTCCATTAATTCCTGTGTTTGAACCTTGGTCCATAGGGTTTTGCACTATTAAGAGATGTGGTCTTGTTAGAGTAGGTGTGGACTTGTTGGGGAAAGTGTATCACTGTGGGAGAGGACGTGAGGTCTCCTATGCTTAAGCTATGCCTAGTGTGACGGACAGTTACCTTCTGCCTGCAGATCAAGATGTAGAACTCTCAGATCCTTCTATAGCTCCATGTCTGCCTGCAAGCTGCTATGTCCCACAATTATGATAAATCACTGAAACTGTAAGCCTGCCTCAATTAAATGTTGTTCTTTATAAGAGTTACCTTGGTCATGGTGTCTCCTCACAGCAACAGATATCTTACCTAAGACAGCAGTTGGTCCAGGAGACTGGGGTATTGCTGTGATAGCTCTTACCTTGCTTTTATTAGGAGGAATTTGGATTTAAGGATTTTGGATTAGGAAAGCAACGGAATGCCTTAATTGGGCTTACTAAGCCATAATATAAGGAACATGCAACACAGTGGTGCTGGGGGTTATCTGAACAGTGGGGTATGGCTCAAAAGGTTTCGGAGGAGAAGGATTATAATATGTGGCCTAGAGACTGTTAATGTGATATTTTCAATAAGGATGTGGCTGCTTTCTGTTATTTTCTGCCTTAGGCTAAAGTGGAGAGCTTTTAGTTCATTGCATTGGCATAAGAAATATCAAAATAACCTAGTATTGACTCTGTCATGTGGTTACTTGAGTTCACTCTTACAAAAATATATAATGAAAAGGAGCAAGCTGAGCAAGTAAAAATTTTTTAAAAGTATAAATTGAGGAGAAAATGGGAACAAGGAAATGGAATGGAGTTAAAACCTGTGTACAAGGAGATAAACATAATAAAGAAAAGCCAATGTTAAATGGAGTAAAGGGAATGGTAACTTCAGCATAAGACACCCCCCAGGTAAGCTTACAACTTGTGAAAAGGAATTAAAAAAAAACTTAGAGCATGGTGTGGTGGTGCATGTCTTTAATCCTAGCACTCAGGAGGCAGATCTTGGCAGATCTCTGAATTTAAGACCAGCCTGATCTACAGAGCAAGTTCCATGACAGCCAGTGAAGGAAATCATAAAAACCAGAAAGCTAATGAAGATCAAATTGAACGAGGGGCCATATTTCAGGCCCAGCAAAGAATAGAACTTGGCAACTTTGGCTATGTTGCTACGGTTTAGAGCCAAGGATAGAAGAAAGTGGTATGAAATCTCCCTCTGCAACTAAGGAAAACCACCTGAGCCAGGTGTATGGCATGGGTGTCCCTGCATGGAGGCCCAGAGAGACTACTGTGGGAAACTCTAAAATTGATTCCTGGATTGTCTTAGAGACCTCAAGATTTTGGAGATGCCAGAGTCATGGAATACCTGCCAATTAAAAATGCTAACTGGAATGGAAACTGCCCAAGAGCAAGTCATTTGTTTGGGCAACAGAGATGAAAGGAGTTGGAGATCTTTAGAGCACTTTGACATCAGGCATGGAGATCTTTAGAGCACTTTGACGTCAGGCATGGAGATCTTTAGAGCACTTTGACGTCAGGTATGGAGACACAGAGTTTGGAGTTTGCCCAGCTGGTTTTCAGTTTTGCTTTGGTCCAGTATTTCCTCACAATGCTCCCTTGCTTACATTTTGGAAAGTAATGTATATATCCTATGCCATGATATGTTGAAAGTATGTGATCTGGTTTTTTTATTCTGATTTTATAGGAATTACAATTAAGAAATCACATAAATCTCAGTAGATACTTGAAACTTTGAGCTTGTAAACATTGTTGAGACCATGGTAGACTATGGGGACTTTAGAACTTGGACTAAATGCATTTTACATGATGGTATGGCTACAAGACTATTGGGGCCAAGGAGTAGATTGTGGTGGTTTGAATAGGTGCATCCACCATCAATTGACGTGTTTGAATACTTGGCCTCTAGGGAGTAACACTATTAGAAAGTGTGGCCTTGTTGGAGTAGGTATGACCTTATTGGCAGAAGTATATCACTGTGAGGGGTAGGTTTTGAGGTCTCCTATGCACAAGCTATGCCCAGTGCTACAGGCAGTCTCTTGTTACCTGCAGATAAAGATGTAGACCTCTCATATTTTTCTCCAGCACTGTGTCTACTTGCATGCTACAATGTCCCATGATGACATTAATGGACTAAACCTCTGAAACTGTAAGACAGCCCCAATTAATGTTTTCCCTCATAACAGTTGCCATGATCATGATGTCTCTTCATAGCAATAGAAACCCTAAGATACACAGTATCACTATATAGACACTACTGGTCCAGAAGTCCCTAAGGAGACCAGGCTGACCTTGAACCCCCAGAGATCCAACTACCTCTCTCTCCCCAATGCTAGGATTAAAATAGTATACCTCTATGCCTGTCTATGAGCCCATTAGGACAGCCTTCATATGCTTAAGCTTAGGGATAACCACAGGTATTAAATAGTCTATCAAGATATTTTTCTCTGGAGATGACTGGGCAGAGTACAGTGCTCTTAAATTCATGTTCAAGATATGCTTCTGTTCTCCTGTGGGAGGTAGAATTTCCTGCCTGTGGTCTCCAGCAGGACTTACTCACAGTGTTATTAAGCCATTTATCTTACTTTATTCCTTTCTTACAGTGTACAAATGTGCTTATTCTCTCCCATCTTAATAAATTCAGCAAAACATTTCTTTTTTTCTCCCTTCACTGCATACTTTTTCAACACACTCAACAAAACCTCATTGTATCCACCCAAATGGCAGTCTCTATAAGCAAAAAATCCCAGCTAGGATATTCAAAGGGTATCTGGCATCATTTTAACTAGATCTATTTATGATGTTTGACATTGGAGTTTGACAAGCCCCCTCCCTTCCTCCTTCTTTCCTCATTTTATCATAGTATGTAGGTATTTGTAGTAAATTTCTATATGCTAGTTCTACTACTTCAAAATGTACTTGCTTCCTCTTGTCCCTAAACCTTGACTCTGGTCAATTTTAGTCATGTATTTCATATAAGGCTTATAATGTTTGTCTTCTTTATTAAACTGTCTCAGTGCTCTTGCTCCAAGTAATCTCTGTGTCCTCTCAAATGTTTTATAGGTTATAGCATGAATTAAACCACTTAATGTTTAACAACTTATATGACTAATTTGAATAGTTGAATATTTCCTTTGATGAATTAATAGATACAAAAAATTGCAAGAGCTCAAAAAATGTCTTCAGGATAATGATCATAATTTGTCTACTATCTTTACTATTGTACTTTGAAACGGTAAGGAAGTATAATATAAAATATATAACTTCTTTAGTGTCTGTACACTAATCTTAGTTTTTAAAAGAGTCAAATATTAGCCCAGTGTCATGTGACCCACCTCTAATCCCAATCTCAGAAGAAAAAGATAGGAGAAGATTGAGTTTAGGACTAGCAAGTTCCTGTCTTAAAAACTTAAAACAAATCAAACAAGAAAAATTCCAAATCAGTTTAATCACCTTTCTCTAAACTTATACTTTTGAGAATAAAAATTTCTATAGAAAAAGATCACACATCCGTGATATCTGTGCCTACTCAATACACAGGACTTGTACCTGAGCTAAAAATGAGTCAACTTGATCATTCAAATATTGATTTTTAGACTCTTGGTATACCTTTGAAAGTATAGATAAAATTTGTCATTTCTTTGGAAAGTAAACAAACAAACAAACCCAAATCAATCACCTGTAGTAGAAATTGAGTATAAAATTATCAGTTTTTATGAATGGAAAATGTTTCTTTATCTCCCCCCAAAAATCAAAATATTACTTCGTGTTTCATTTTAAAGTATAGTCAGTACAATGATTTTTGTTCCAAAAGACTTTTATAATTCCAAAGCACCCATAGAAATGGCATGTAAATTTGAGTTCAACACTTAACTGACACTCCAATAACCAAACACACAAAGTAAATTTATGAATGTTGATAAGTATTTAATAATAAAATAACCACCATTATATTACAAGGTCATGACTAGGTGAGTTTAATTCCAAGATTACAAAGACAGATTAATAATAATTATGGTGATAACTCTAAGAAGAAAACATCAGTTGGTCATCTCATAGGTAGTCATGAGGCATTTGATAGAATCCAACAAGCATTTGGTTTTTCCTAATTACATAAAAATTTATATTAGAAGAATATTCTGTAACATGAAAACCATCCAGAGCTCATTCAATTCTAGTGTAATAATTTAAAGGAGGTATTGGTATCTGTCCAGACTTCCAATTGGGTAGAGTCTCTCAGAGGACATCTATGTTGGGCTAATATCCACTTATAAGTGATGAGTATATACCATGCGTGTCTTTCTGGGTTTGGGTTTGCTCCTAAGGATAATTTTTTTAGTTTCCTCTGTTTGCCTGCAAAAGGAATCTTCATCCCTGATCTCAAGCTGTACTTCAGAGTAACAGTAAATAAAAAGGGACAGTACTGGCATAGAAATAAGCTGATTGATCAATGGAATCAAATCAAAACCCAGAAATAAGTCCACACACCTACCAACACTTGATTTTTGATAAAGAAGCCAAAACCATACAATGGAAGAAAGATAGCATCTTTAACAAATGGTGTTGGTCTAGCTGAATGTTTCCATGTAGAAAAATGTAAATACATCCATATTTATCAACCTGCACAAAACTAAAGTCCAAGTGAGTTAAAAACCTCAACATGAAGACGAATTCAAGATGGCAGTGCTGATCACACACCTTGTCTGATCAATGGGACATCAGTGACTACACAGCTACCTAAGGACCAAACTAAGAACTACAAAACACCAGTGCTGGTGTTCTCCAGGTGAGAGCAGTCCACACTGTGTAGAGCATGAGTGGGTCCATCCTCTGGGCCACCTGGCTAATCCACAGAAAAGTCCCTGGGTCACTGCAAGCCTGTGTGCAGTCTCCAAAGTTTAGCCACTCACCTGCATGAGCACAAAGTATATGTGCATTCCAGATATCAGACTGAACTGGCAACTACAAACACCAGTGTCCACTGTCCTCTGCTTGAGGAAGACTACAAGGCCACCAGAACAGCTCTCTATTTGAATATGTTTCCGCCTGCTCCCTAGCTACCCAGCCCACCTTTTTCAGAAACAGCAACAAAGCAGAGAGTGAACACAAAGTTGGTGACCTGTGTCATTGTCTATGCCTACCACCAAACTCTCAGACCACCAGAGACCACCAAACCTGTTGACACCAGAGACCTCACAATGGGAAGAGGTCAGCGTAGAACACAAGCAAAATTCCCAGGGCCATTTGACACCACTTGAAACCAGTAGTCCTACCACAGCAAGCCCAGGAGATACTAACATATCTGATGCACAGGAAGAAGACTTCAATTCTGAGATTAGGAAAAAATAGATGCATTAAAGGAGGAAAATAAATTCCTCAAACTAAAACAAGAATATACCTAAACATATCAAAGGCAATATACAGCAAGCCTAAAGCTAAGATCAAACTGAATGGAGAGAAACTTAAATCAATTCCACTGAAATCAGGCTCTCTATTCCCTCTGTATCTGCTCAGTATAGTACTTGAAGTCCTAGCTTGAACAATAAGACAACTAAAGGAGATCAAGTGAATACAAATTTGAAAGGAAGAAGTCAAAGTGTCACTATTGGAGGATGATATGTTAGTATACATAAGTCACCCAAAAAATTCTACCAAGGAACTTCTACAGCTGATAAACACCTTTAGCAATGCGGCTGTATACAAAATCAACTCAAAAATAAAAAATCAGTAGCCCTGATGTATACAAATGACAAACAGGCTGAGAAAGAAAATAGGGAAACAAAACCCTTCATAATTGCCACAAAAAGCATAAAAAGTATCTTGGTGAAACTCTACCAAGCAAGTGAAAGACACACACACACACACACACACACACACACACACACCAGAATAGCTAAAACAATCCTGTACAACAAAAGATCTTTGGGAGGAATGTTCATCCCTGATCTTAGGCTATACTATAGAGCAACAGTAATAAAAATGCCATGGTACTGGCATAGTAATATGTTGGTTGACCAATGGAATCAAATAAAAGACCCAGAAATAAACCTGAACATCTATGAACATTTGGTTTTTGACAAAGAAGCCAAACCCAAACAATGGAAAAAAGATAGCATCTTCAACAAATGGTGCTGGGCTAACTAGATGTCTACATGTAGAAAAATACAAATATATCCATATTCATCACCACGCACAAAACTAAAGTCCAAGTGGATTAAAGACCTCAACATCAAAAGAGACACACTAAATTTTTTTTAGACGAAAAAGTGGAGAAGTGTTTTGAGCTTATCGGCACAGAATGTAACTTCCTGAAAAAAACACCAATAGCTCAGGCTTTAAAGTCAACAATTAATAAATGGGACCTCATGAGGCTATGAAGCTTCTGTAAGGCAAAGGACACAGTCAATAGAATTATATGACAGCCTACAGACTGGAAAAGGATCTTCACTAACCCTACATCCAACAAAGAGCTAATATCCAAAATATATAAAGAACTCAAGAAATTAAACACTGCCAAACTAAATAATCCAATTAAATTATGGGATACAGACGTAAATTGAATATTCTCAACACAGGAATACTGAATGGATGAGAAACACTTAAAGAAATGCTTAACCTCCCTAGTCATCAGGGAAATGCAAATTAAAATAACTCTGAGATTCCACCTTACATCTATCAGAATGGCTAAAATAAAAAACTCAAGTGACACCACATACTGAAGAGCATGAGGATGCAGAGAAAAGGAAACACTCATCCTTTGGTAGTGGGAGTGCAGACTTATACAACCACTTTGGAAATAAATCTTGTGCTTCCTCAGAAAACTGGGAATAGCACTACCTTAAGACCCAGCTATTCTACTCCTAGGCATATACCCAAAAGATGCTCCAGCATACAACCAGGAAATTTGCTCAAATATGTTCATAGCAGCTTTACTTGTAATAGACAGAATATGGAAACAACCTAGATGATCATCAACTGAAGAATGGATAAAGAAATTATGGTACATTTACACAATGAAATACTATTCCACTATTAAAAACAAGGAAATCTTGAAATTCCACTCTAGCACTTTACTTCCTTATCCCTTGCAGTGTGACTATCTCTGCCACATGTTCCCACCACCACACTTCAACTCCACCAAGACTTGCCTGCCATGATGGAATGAGAACCCTTGAAACTATGAGCCAAAATAAATCCATTTCTACTACATTACTTTAGTACTTTAGTGAGGTTTTGGGAAATATGAGAAGTACAAACATAGGACGATGACACTGACAAAAGGTATCATCTCTGTGCCAAAACAGTTCAGGAGGTTCACAGACCTCTGGAATGTCTTTACAAGTGCTTAGTGTACCGAGCTAGACAATCTTTGGAGTGTATTAGAGATTAAAGGAACATTCTATTTGGAGTTTGTAAGACCCAAACACAAATACTCATTTATACAGTAAAGACAGAGATTGTGAAATGTTATAGTGGGGAATGAAAGAATTTTACTGGAGCTTAGAAAATGTCAATGATCTATTAAAGGAGACTATTAGACACTGGAGAAACTATAGAAGGGGTCATTCACAGGAAGGGAGACACGTGTCCTGGAGGCATCTCTCTGAAGGGCATACCTTACACTGGTGCATTTGCCTTTACTCTGCTTGTTGGCTGCTATGAGGATAAAAGTTCTGCTCCACCATATTCCTATATTGTGATGCTCTGCATCATCACAGGCAAAAAAAAAAAAAAAAATGGAACCAACCTGTCATGTACTGAATATTGTGACACTATAGCCCCAAATAAGCTCCCTTTCCTTAAAATAAATTAAATGAAAACCAATTTTTAAAGTGACACACTTAAAGTTTGTTGCCACAAGTGAAGTCTGTCTTGTATCTCTCAGACTTCTCCAGGTAGCTGTGTCTTGGTACTATGACTATATTTCATTTGCTTTTATTTCATATTTTATTTCATATACTTTTAAAGCTGATTACCACAAAGTGAAATAAGAAAAAAATGCAAGTTTTAGTCTCACAAATGCAAGTGTTTCTAGATAGTTTTGTGCTTAACATTGTTTATAACTTTCTGTATTATTTCTTTCTGTAAATCTAGACATGACATTGTAGGGATTCCATTATTATGTCAGTTTGGGAAGATGCCTTTCACTTTAAGTTTTTTATTTTATTTTTTTAGCTAGAAAGTTCCCTTTCATATTATACAAACAAATGTTCTAAATAAAAGAAAAAAGAAAGATGAGAAATAAATAGTTGATCAACTTATATATAATTACATGAGTAAAATAGCACGAAGAAATACACCCACGTGGTTAAAAACACCCAGTCTAGATTATGAAAAAGATGCCCATTTCTCTGCAATGCTAAGTCAATAAGCAGAACTTCCATAAATGCCACAATAAACCTAGTAGCTCAGCCTTCTGCCCTGGGATTCTGAATAGGACACAGTATAAACTGAGTTTTCAAAGTCAAGCCCAGCAGGCTCCAGTTAAGGCCTTGATGAATAGCAACACTTGAAGCTCTTCTCACAGAAAGAAAAATAGGAATGTTGATTCTGGCAGCTGCCAGCATATGCTTAACCACTAAACCTTCTGAGAAGTTATGGGCAGGATCACAACTGAACGTGCTGTACAGCCCAGACCTGTTTAAATTTCCTAAGAGTTCTTTACATTTGGAACACTTCACCAAAAGTGTTCATCCTTTCTCACAAAGTAATTACTGCTCTGGCTTCAAGCTACATAATGCCTTTTTCAAAAGCATCATTTCATGCTCATTAAAAGTAAGAAACTAGAAGAAGAAAACTGTTCATAAGTGTAACATCCCACAAATGATTAAATGGAAATGATAGTCCTTTAAGTACTCACGTTAAAGCCAAAGATAATATCCTTTACCCCGACAAATGTCTCAGCAGACGAGAGCCTGCTGTTAGATAAGACCATCAAGTAGCCGATATAAGCCACAGGAATGCATACATCATAGAGCCCAAGAATCCTTAGAGGTACGTAGTTTCAAAAGCAAAAGTACACAGTATGATCAAGTTTAACTTAAGTTTTCAGCAAAATAATTCCTATGAAGACCTACTAAATAAACAAAAGATGTCCTCAAATGGCTCTCAAATGCTAAAAAATGGAAATGGCTGGAGGCTTGACTGTCAACTGGCTGGAGCAGGCGCCTGATTAGCTGCCAGGGTAGGTCAGACGAGGTGATGCTTCCTTTGAGGGGCAGTGATACTGTGCACCCCACTGCTGTCATTCAAACAATCTGCAGAAAGGGACATTCCCCGGAGGATGGAACTGAAGGTTCAAAACGGGATGCAAGCTTCGTGTGGTCCCCTCCCACAGATTCACTTGTTTGTGTAAAATAATTGCTCTGCCAACAGCTTTTCGCCAAAGATTCTGATTTCCATTTATAGGCTGTTTTTAACAACAAAATATTCTAAGATCATAAAATACTTTAAGAAAACAATGCACTGTTCAAATTTTAAAAATCTAATATTATACATACTACCATGTAATATGACTATGAATTTATAGTTATGAATATCTTATATCATTTCTGTAAAATATGTCAAAACAGACTATTGGAAGTACTAATAGTGAAAACATTCTGAGACACAAAATACATTAACCAAGGAAATTCTCCATAAACTGAAGTGTATTTACCTTATGTTTGCATAGAAGTCAGACGTTACTTAAATAATCATTTTCTAAGGCTAGAGACAAAGAAGATACTGAAGAGGACCTCGTGCCTAACAATCTTGTGTTCATTTTTTGTGACAAAGCCAATTATGCATAAAAGAATTTAAATACCTATGCCTTGAAATTCATGCTGTAATAATCTGAATAATTTAACTGTAAGCTAATGTTTTACCATGGATGTTATCTATGAATTCTGTATACTTGGAACAATTAATAATTCACTTTCACACTTTATAAAATACAATAGAGAAACATAACAAATTTATACTTTTTAAATTCAAAATAAACATAAAAGTGTCCACAAAAATAGAGTCTTACCAAGATTGGAGCTGATTTCCAAATATTAAGCTTCTGTTAGGAAAGTGTCTACTTCAGCTCTTCATTCAACAGGATTCAGCTAGAATAACTGTATTTGCATTATGAAAAATATTATTTTTATTTTGTTCTCAAGGAGTTTCCAGGGCTGTTGGGGAAAATCAGCAAATACAAAAGGACTATGGGATCAAACTATAGTAATTACTATTATATGAAACCGAGTCACTGTCTATTTTCTATTGCTGCAATGAAACACCATGACCAAAAAAACAAATTGGGCAGAAAAGGGTTTATTCAGCTTACACTTTCACATAGCTTTTAACCAAAAGGAAAAAAAAAAGTCAGGCTAGGAACTCAAACAGGGCAGAAACCTGGAGGCAAGAGCTGACACAGAGGTCATGAGGAGGAGTGCTGCATGCTCAGCCTGCTTTCTTTTTTAATTTTATTTATTTATTTATTTATTTATTTATTTATTTATTTATTTTTATTAATTTATTCTTGTTACATTTCAATGGTTATCCCATCCCTTGTGTCCTCCCATTCTTCCCTCCCTCCCATTTTCCCCTTACTCCCCTCCCCTATGACTGTTCCTGAGGGGGATTACCTCCCCTTTGTTATAAGACTTGATACCCTATCAGCCTGCTTTCTTTTTTTTTTTTTTTTTTTTTATTTTTTATTTATTTTTTTTTTTTTTATTTTTTTTTTATTTTTAAATTTTTATTTTTTTAATTAATTTATTCTTGTTACATCTCTATGGTTATCCCATCCCTTGTAACCTCCCATTCTCCCCTCCCTCCCATTTTCCCCTTATTCCCCTCCCCTATGACTGTTCCTCAGAGGGATTACCTCCCCCTGTATATGCTCATAGGGTATCAAGTCTCTTCTCAGTGACCTGCTGTCCTTCTTCTGAGTGCCACTAGGTGTCCCCTGCCAGGGGACATAGTCAAATGTGAGGCACCAGAGTACTTGAGAAAGTCAAATCCCTCTCTCCACTCAAGTGTGGAGACTGTCCTGTCCATGGGCTAGATCAGGGTAGGGGTTTAAATTTGACCGCCAGTATTGTCCTTGGCTAGGGCCTTAGATTGAGTGGGACCCCATGACCCAAATCTGCCTATCATAATGTTCTACTTGTAGGATTCTAGGACCTACTGGATCCTTCTACATTGCTATTCTCCCATTGTTCTCTCATCTAGAGTCCCAATAGGATGTCCTCGCCTCGGTCCCAGTTTCCTGGTAAGGAAAGGCTTTGATGGGACATGCCCATTGGGCTAGTATGCAGATATAAGTGAGTATATACAATTTGAGTCTTTCTGCTTCTGGGTTAACTCACTCATTATGATCATCTCTAGCTCAATCCATTTGTCCACAAATTTCGGGAATTCCTTGTTTTTAATAGCTGAGTAGTATTCCATAGTGTATATGTACCACAGTTTCTTTATCCATTCTTCTACTGAGGGACATTTGGGCTGTTTCCATGATCTGGCTATTATGAATAAGGCTGCTATGAACATGGTTGAGCAAATTTTCTTGCTGTGTGCTGGTGCATCTTCTGGGTATATTCCAAGCAGTGGAATAGCTGGGTCTTGAGGAAGCCCTCAACATAAAACCAGAGACACTAAGTCAGTTAGAAGAAAAAGTGGGGAAGAGCCTGGAACATATTGGCACAGGAGACAACTTCCTGAACAGAACACCAACAGCCCAGGCCTTAATGTCAACAATTAATAAATGGGACCTCATGAGGCTGAGAAGCTTCTGTAAGGCTAGAGACACAGTCAAGAGAACAAAGCGACAGCCTACAAACTGGGAAAAGATCTTCACCAACCCTACATCTGACAAAGGTCTAATATCCAAAATATATAAAGAACTCAAGAAATTAAACACTACCAAACCAAATAACCCAATTGAGAAATGGGGCTTGGAACTAAACAGAGAATTCTCAACAGAAGAATATCAAATGGCTGAGAAACACTTAAAGAAATGCTCAACCTCCTTAGTCATCAGGGAAATGCAAATCAAAACAACTAAGAGATTCCATCTTACACCCATCAGAATGGCTAAGATCAAAAACTCAAGCGACACCACATGCTGGAGAGGATGTGGGGAGAGAGGAACACTCCTTCATTGCTGGTGGGAATGCAAACTAGTACAACCACTTTGGAAATCTATCTGGTGCTATCTCAGCCTGCTTTCTTAAGGAACCCAGAACCTCCAGCTCAGGGAGGCTACCACCCACAGTGGGCTGCCCTCCCACACTGATCACTAATTGAGAAAGTGCCCTATAGCTCGAATTCATGGGGGCTATTTTCTCAACTGAGTCTCTTTCTTACTTGATGACTTTAGCTTGTGTTGATTTGACACACAACCAGCCTGTATAGTCAGTATATCTAAAATCCACCATATCATTAGATAAAGGAATTATTTCATCCTTGGAAAACAGCAGACTGACTACCTTACATGTCCAGTGGATAGTGCTAAGGAACAGCAATATCTATTCATTTACTCATTGATCTAGTTAGCAAATATTTGTTAAGAATCTTACCAAAACTGAATAGATGAATAAGCAAAGATCATGTTTGTCAGCAGTTGCATCCTTTTCCTTGTATCATAGTTTTTACCATTTCTCTCTCTCTACATCTTCTCTGAGTTGAACAAGTAATTCAGACTAGATCCATCCTGGTCATACATACTTCTGACAATAAATGGCTGAGTAGTATGTATGTGGCTCTGCAAACAATAACCTTTCCTCTAAGATTAATATTTATGTTTAATTTGTTTTACATTCATGTTAAATCCATTTAAAGTTTCTCAACTAAGTATAATAAACATGTCAAAATAATTATAAAATATAGTTTAAAAATTTTAAGTGAAGATAACCATTTTGGTCTCTATTAAAAATGTCATAGAAGAAAAGTCTTAAAACCAAATATATGGAATCAGTTTCGCAAATTAGCCATTTTTGTAAGAACAAGAGACAGACTTTATTCATCAATGTCTCAGTCCATGTGACCTATTCTTCTTTTTAATTAAGAAAAGAAGGAATGAGTAGAGTTTTCTGGAATCAACATAAGTGTCCATGCTGCTCCTATAATTCTTGAGTCAGGATGAAAGGATCCTTATGTTTCACAGTAACTTTTCAGTGTGGAAATTAAGATTGTGAGTTCATGTGGACATAAGAGAGAAAATGCTGGAAATGGTTATTTCTCCTAGGTACACCCTGAGAAGTAATTAAAAATATTCTCTAAGCCTGTCAAAGGCTTTTCAAAATGGTAAATTCAATGATAGGTATAATAAAATATAGATTATAGTTAACATACATAATAGCTAAAGTGTCTAGAAGTAACATAATTGATATAATTAATACAATTGTCTGTCACACACACACAAACTTCTGTAAAAACTTAATGTAAAACACATTTTAAAGGATATGTACTACGGATATATTTCACTTAGTAGAGTGCTTGTCTTGAATGCGAGAGGCCCTGTGCTCTATCTCCAGCACCATTAAAAAAATAAACACAAACTCAAGACAAACCAAAAATCTACAGGAGATAGAATTATATTTTCATGCCCATTTAGAATCATTACCCTTCACAAAAAGTTTTATATTATATATCTTCAGTCTACTCACTTGGAGTCAAGATATTATATGTTAAATACAATCCAGAATATCTATAGTAACATAAAAATTATATGAAATACATATAGTTCCAACCTCACATATCACCAATAATTAGCAGGACTAATTAATAAAGAATATAACCTTGTCCTCAAACTGTTCTCAAACTTCCTAATGCTGAGACAGTTCCTCATGTTGTGATGAAACCAACCACAAAATTATTTCATTGCTACTTCGACAACAACAGAAACAACAAAAAGCCTACAGGTACGTGGAAACTAAACAACTCTCTGCTAATTGACACATGGGTCAGGGAAGAAATAGGGAAAGAAATCAAGGAGTTTCTGAAATTCAATGAAAATGAGGGAACAACATACCCAAATTTGTGGGATACATTGAAAGCAGTGTTAAGAGGAAAATTCATAGCACTAAGTGCCTTTAAAAAGAAATTGGAAACATCGCACATAAGCAACTTAACAAAACAGCTGGAAGCCCTAGAAAAAAAGAAGCAGAAACACCCAAAAGGAGTAGACGTCTGGAAATAATCAAACTCAGGACTGAAATTAACAAATTAGAAACTAAGAAAACAGTCCAAAGAATCAACAAAACCAAGAGCTGGTTCTTTGAGAAAATCAATAAGATAGACAGACCGATAGCCAAAGTAACTAAAAGGCAGAGAGACAGTATTGAAATCAACAAAATCAGAAATGAAAAGGGAGACATAACAACAGACACTGAAGAAATACAAAGAATCATAAGATCCTACTTCGAAGGCATATATGCCACAAAATTTGAAAATCTAAGGGAAATGGATGACTTTCTTGATCAATTTCACTTGCCAAAGTTGAGTGAAGAACAGATAAACAAGCTAAATAGTCCCATTTCCCCTATAGAAATAGAATAAATCATTGATAGTCTCCCAACCAAAAATAGCCCAGGGCCAGATGGTTTCAGTGCAGAATTCTACCAGACCTTCAAAGGCGAGCTAATACCGATACTCTTCAAGCTACTCCAAAACATAGAATTGGATGGAACATTACCAAATTCATTCTATGAGGCCATAGTCACGTTGATACCTAAACCTCACAAAGACTCAACAAAGAAAGAGAATTTCAGACCAATTTCTCTTATGAACATCGATGCAAAAATACTAAATAAAGTTCTTGCAAAACGAATACAAGAACACATAAAGGATATCATTCATCATGACCAAGTAGGCTTCATTCCAGGCATGCAGGGATGGTTTAATATACGGAAATCCATCAATGTAATCCACCATATAAACAAACTGAAAATAAAAAACCACATGATCATCTCTTTAGATGCAGAGAAAGCATTTGATAAAATCCAACACCCATTCATGTTTAAAGTTTTAGAGAGATCGGGGATACAAGGCACTTTCCTCAACATAATAAAGGCTATCTACAGCAAGCCAATAGCCAAAATCGAAGTAAATGGTGAGATACTCAAGGAAATTCCTCTAAAATCGGGAACAAGGCAAGGCTGCCCACTCTCTCCATATCTCTTCAATATAGTACTCGAAGTTCTAGCCAGAGCAATAAGACAACAAAAGGAGATCAAGGGTATCCAAATGGGAAAGGTGGAAGTCAAACTATCCCTATTTGCTGATGATATGATAGTGTACATAAGTGACCCTCAAAATCCCAACAGAGAACTCCTACAGCTGATAAATACTTTCAGCAATTTGGCTGGATACAAAATTAACTCAAAAAAGTCGGTACCCTTCCTATACACAAATGACAAGCTTGCAGAGGAAGAAATTAGGAAAGCCACACCCTTCACATTAGCCACAAGCAATATAAAATATCTAGGAGTTACTCTAACTAAGCAAGTGAAGGACTTGTTTGAAAAAAATTTCAAAACTCTGAAGAAGGAGATTGAAGATGACATGAGAAGATGGAAGGATCTTCCTTGCTCATGGATAGGGAGAATTAACATAGTAAAAATGGCCATCCTACCAAAAGCAATCTACAGAATCAATGCAATCCCTATCAAAATACCTACACAATTTTTTAAAGACATTGAAAGTTCAATTGTGAACTTCATATGGAAAAACAAAAAACCCAGAATAGCAAAAACGATCTTGTACAATAAAAAGTGCTGTGGAGGGATCTTCATACTTGATTTCAAATTGTACTATAAAGCAATAGTAATTAAAACAGCATGGTACTGGCACAGCAACAGGCTGGTTGATCAGTGGAATCGAATTGAAGACCCAGATATGAATCGACACACTTATGGTCACTTGATTTTTGACAAAGAAGCCAAATCCATTCAATGGAAAAAGGATAGCATCTTCAACAAATGGTGCTGGTCTAACTGGATGTCTATGTGTAAAAATGCAACTGGACCCATATTTGTCACCTTGCACAAAACTCAAATCCAAGTGGATTAAAGACCTCAACATAAAACCAGAGACACTAAGTCAGTTAGAAGAAAAAGTGGGGAAGAGCCTGGAACATATTGGCACAGGAGACAGCTTCCTGAACAGAACACCAACAGCCCAGGCCTTAATGTCAACAATTAATAAATGGGACCTCATGAGGCTGAGAAGCTTCTGTAAGGCTAGAGACACTGTCAAGAGAACAAAGCAACAGCCTACAGACTGGGAAAAGATCTTCACCAACCCTACATCTGACAAAGGTCTAATATCCAAAATATATAAAGAACTCAAGAAATTAAACACCACCAAACCAAATAACCCAATTGAGAAATGGGGCTTGGAACTAAACAGAGAATTCTCAACAGAAGAATATCAAATGGCTGAGAAACACTTAAAGAAATGCTCAACCTCCTTAGTCATCAGGGAAATGCAAATCAAAACAACTCTGAGATTCCATCTTACACCCATCAGAATGGCTAAGATCAAAAACTCAAACAACACCACATGCTGGAGAGGATGTGGGGAGAGAGGAACACTCCTTCATTGCTGGTGGGAATGCAAACTAGTACAACCACTTTGGAAATCTATCTGGTGCTATCTCAGAAAACTGGGAATAGGGCTTCCTCAAGACCCAGCTATTCCATTCCTTGGAATATACCCAGAAGATGCACCAGCACACAACAAGAAAATTTGCTCAACCATGTTCAGAGCAGCCTTATTCATAATAGCCAGATCATGGAAACAGCCTAAATGTCCCTCAGTAGAAGAATGGATCAAGAAACTGTGGTACATATACACTATGGAAAATCTTCACCATATAGTTGTATGGAAATACAGCTATTAAAAACAAGGAATTCCCGAAATTTGTGGACAAATGGATTGAGCTAGAGATGATCATAGTGAGTGAGTTAACCCAGAAGCAGAAAGTCTCAAATGGTATATGCTCACTTATATCTGCATACTAGCCCAATGGGCGTGTCCCACGAAAGCCTTCCCTTACCAGGAAACTGGGACAGAGGGGTGGACATCCTATTGGGACTCTAGATGAGAGAACCATGGGAGAATAGCAATGTAGAAGGATCCAGTGGGTCCTGGAAACCTACAAGTAGAACATTATGATAGGCAGATTTGGGTCAAGGGGACCCGCACAAACTAAGGCACTAGCCAAGGACAATACAGGCGGTAAAATTTAAACCTCTACCCAGATCTAGCCCATGGACAGGACAGTCTCCACATTTGAGTGGAGAGTGGGATATGACTTTCTCAAGTACTCTGGTGCCTCACATTTGACTATGTCCCCTGGAGGGGGAGTCCTAGTGGCACTTAGAGGAAGGACAGCAGGTCACAGAGAAGAGACTTGATACCCTATGAGCATATACAAGTGGAGGTAATCCCTCTGAGGAACAGTCATAGGGGAGGGGAATAAGGGGAAAATGGGAGGGAGGGGAGAATGGGAGGATACAAAGGATGGGATAACCATAGAGATGTAACAAGAATAAATTAATAAATAATACAAATTTAAAAAAAAATACAAACGGCCATAATTCCCCATTACTACTGGTAGAAAAGGTCTTAAGTAAATAATAAAGAAAAGTACAGATAAACTCAAGAGGATTTATCCTAGATAGGACAAAACGAAAAATGCTCACTGCTCTGTTAATTACAAATCATGTATTAGGAGACTAAATAATGATATTTCTAATATAATAAAAGCTTCCAAAATTAAAGTCACTTGTAAATTTTGATGTAGAAAACTATATTTAAATAGGTGACCTTGCACACATTTCTATTAAAGTTGGGAGTGAGGACTTGGGTTTGATTCCATTACACATATGGAGGCTGAGAACCATATGAGCATCTGGTACCTTCTTCTGGCGTCTGTTGGTACTAGCCATGCATGCACTGCACAGACATGTATGTAGACAAAAACACTATACATGTAAAATCAATCAATAAATAAATCAATCACAAACATTTTAAAGTTGAAAGTAGGATAATTGCTGCCACTCATGATTTAAGGAGGTAGTTAATTTAAAAGGAAAAGAAAAGAATAAAACAGTTGAGCAGTGCTGGGACACACCTTTAATCCCAGCCTTCAGAAGGCAGAGGCAGGCTGATCTCTGTTAGTTCAAGGCCTGCCTAGACTATAGAGTGAGTTCTAGGACAGCCAAGGCTACACAGAGAATCCCCATCTTGTAAAACAAAACAAATTAAAATAAAATAAAATAAAGAAACAAACACAGGAGTCAAACTTTCTAATATTTTCCATGACCTGTTAATTATTCAAAAATAAAATAAAAGTGAGGATATTTCAATATAGACCATTGACAAAAACATAATTAATAATTTATGTCAATAATAAAATCTTAGAAAGCATAACAAATGAGGTAATTATATGCATAATAGTTATATGTCAGCAATCAATCAATGTAGAAATCAGTGAAGAAATGCTGAGCTATTGCAAGTCCACATCATCATTCCCAAATCAGTTGAATGCATCTAACCTGCAGAACACCACTAAACACTGATCTCAGCCACTTATTTGCCTGTACCTGGGAACTACCATCCAGCACAAAATCTCTCTAATGATAAACTTTTAAATATGTCATGTATCAAGTCTCTTCTTGGTAACCTGCTATCCTTCCTCTGAGCATATACAGGGGGAGGAAATCCCCCTCAGGAACAGTCATAGGGGAGAGGAATAAGGGGAAAATGGGAGGGAGGGAAGAATGAGAGGATACAAGGGATGGGATAACCATAGAGATGTAACACGAATAAATTTAAATTTTTTTAAAAATAAATAAATAAATAAATAAATAAATAAATAAATAAATAAATAAATAAATAAGTCATGTAGTGTTTTTGGCTGCTGCATTGAAAATGAAAAAAAAATTGTTCTATCTATATATTTTACATCTTTACACAATCCTACAGTCAAACTACCATGTGTCAGAAACATTAAAATTCACTAAATCTTATAATCATTTGAATAAACGCAAATAATTTGAATTTTTGATTTTGTATACTCATAACTCCATTATCTTATATCCAGTGCATCAAAATTAGCACATAAAATTGATATATCCTAAATATTAAGGTGAACATGCACTTCATCATTTTTGTTGCCGTTTTTGTGGTAAGGGATGTATAACCTAGAAACTCACATATGTAAATTAAATGCTCTGCCACTGAGCTACTTTAAATTTTGAAAGTAACTTTCCCTACTTTCCTTATTCAACCCTGGCTGACTTCAACCTCTCAGTGTTTCTCCTCCACCTTACTCTACATACAGAGATTATAGCACGCTCTATAATACATTGCTTTTGTTCCTGTTCTACATTTAAAAGAAAAAATAAGTCTAAAATGTATAAAATCAACATATGAAATATACAAAGTGTATTTTGAATGCCTTTTAAGCGAAGAATCATCTGTAAAATGCTAAATAATAAATCATCACAACAGAAGAAGAGCAATAAGCTTAATCATTAGAGTGAAATAAACAGAGTAGTACAGGACCATAGTGCACAAAGTGATGCTGACTATATGACAAAATTGTCCCTTTCCCTTCTGAATACTAAAGGTTTGCCAATGAAAGAAACAGAACTCAGACTGGCTGAGATAGTAGGAAGGTTTGAGTTCCTTCCAATGTCAAGTTTGGAACTGAACCTCCTACAGGAAGGTATTAGTTCTTTGGAGAGGTGAGTGTGTCATGAGGATGGAGAACTCCTCATAGGAGTAATTCCTTATAAAGGAGGCCCAAGAAAGTCATCTTGCTATTCTACTATATAATAGCAGGTAGACAACACAATCTGTGAAGTGGGTATTCACCAGAAACTAAATATCTCATCTGAAGTTCACTTGACTTCAGACATTTCAGGATTCAGAGTTTTAAGAAATAAGTTTTTATCGCTATAACACACCTAAGCTTTTATACTTTCTGTAGAAGGCAAAATGTATGAGGGCACAATTCTCAGGAAAAAATGATTTATAAGTTAAAGGAATCATTCCATGCAAATGCAAAAACTGAAACTATGTCAGTGGGATTCAAGGATTATTCTTTATGTGATGGTCACAGTGTGAGCGTCACAGTGTCTAACACAGGAAAAACAACAACGAAAACATCATATGTAAATTTAATGTCCAAATTAAAAGCTGCCTGGGTTCTGTTGTGAAGAATTGAGAAATGTAATAGACATAAGGTACAAGTTGATTCTCTATGAAAATAATGAAACTAGAGGTAATGTCACATTAAAATTTTAATGCCCCAGAGGAAACACATAACTAGGAATTGAAGATAAAATAACATTAAAGAAATTCTGGGTTAGATTTGGGCCAGAGAGAATGCAGTAGCAGAAACGGGTGTGCAGGACCAAAGAGCAGAAATATGTGTGGAGTGGCATGAGCTATGTGCAGTAGAGAAGTCAGATATAAGCCTAAATCAAAACATCTACATCATAAGTCCAATCAAACACATACTATCAGGAGAGAAAAATGCCATTCTCTTATGAAGGATACTGTTGAAACAAGATCTCACAATGATGCTCATCAGAAATTTTTTTTAACTGAAGTGATCTGTAGAGAATATTGACCAACACTGATATATGCCCATGGGGGCTTATGGAGACTGAAGCACCACCACCAATAAAAAAAAAAATCTATGGACTGGACTTAGGCCCCTGAGACACGTATAACTGATGGTTAAGCTTGTTTTTCATATGGGTCCCCTAGCAAGTGGAATAGGTGCTGTCTCTGACATGGACTCTGCTGTTTGCTTTTGGATCACTTTCCCCTAGCTGGGCTGCCTTGTCTGGCCTCAGTGGAAGAGGATGTGCTTGGTCCTGATGTGACTGGATGTAGCAGGAGATTGTTATGGGAGGCTCCCTTTTTCTGAAGAGAAGGGGAGGGTGGAAAGGGAAAAGAGGGTGGGACTGGGAGGAGATTGGGCTGAATTCAGGATGTAAAGGGAATAAATAAATTTAACAAAGAAGAAAAGAAAATTGGTATATTATATGTATTCACATGTTAACTATGTATGTGTATGACTGTTTTACAGAGCAACACCAACACACACAAATGTACATATCTATTGTTATTTAATATGGTGTATCTTTTCCATATTACTCGACTGTGTTCCAAAATTCAACAGCATTCATTCTGAAGTCTTCTAAATCATTATGGATCCTACAAAGGCTGGAGTTCTCTTTTTAGAATCAGGGTTGTGTCCAGCATAACTCTTTAACTGTTGCCATCTCTAGTATGGATATTTTGAGCACAATGATGCCAGTTTAAAGTTGTGGTAACAAATGGGAAAGGAGAAAGTCAAATTATCACTATTTGCAGATGATATGATAGTGTACATAAATGACCCTCAAAATTCCACCAGAGAACTCCTACAGCTGATAAACGCCTTCAGCAAATTGGCTGGATACAAAATTAACTCAAAAAAGTCTGTAGCCTTCCTATACACAAATGACAAGCTTGCAGAGGAAGAAATTAGGAAAGCCACACCCTTCACATTAGCCACAAGCAAGATAAAATTTCTAGGAGTTACTCTAACTAAGCAAGTGAAGGACTTGTTTGAAAAAATTTTCAAAACTCTGAAGAAAGAGATTGAAGATGACATGAGAAGATGGAAGGATCTTCCTTGCTCATGGATCGGGAGAATTAACATAGTAAAAATGGCCATCCTACCAAAAGCAATCTACAGATTCAATGCAATCCCTATCAAAATACCTACACAATTTTTTAAAGACATTGAAAGTTCAATTCTGAACTTCATATGGAAAAACAAAAAACCCAGAATAGCTAAAACAATCTTGTACAATAAAAGGTGCTCCGGAGGAATCTCCATACCTGATCTCAAACTGTACTATAAAGCAATAGTAATTAAAACAGCATGGTACTGGCACAGCAACAGGCTGGTTGATCAGTGGAATCGAATCAAAGACCCAGATATGAATCCATACACATATGGTCACTTGATTTTTGACAAAGAAGCCAAATCCATTCAATGGAAAAACTGTAAGAACTTCCTATTTCTCTGAGTAGTTCCCTGTAAGAACTTCCTTGATCCTCTGGGTGGTTCCAATTTGGGACATAATGCAGAATTTTTATCTGCTCCAAAATATCCAGCTTGTGGCACTTTACCATATTTTTAAAGCAATGCATTCTTCCCTACAGCCTGCCATAAAATTTCAGCCCAATTCCAAATATTAATGAAGCTTCCACAGCAGCTAAAAGTTTGCAAAGATTAGAAGAAACTCTTAAACTTATAAAAACTAAATTTCTCAGGATTATAGACTACATTTTTTATATATTACATGAATTTATATGTGTGTAACTAATATATATTATAAAAAGTATATGTTCTTAATATTGATGATAAGTTCTACAATTTTACTTTACCATATTGTAATTCATTTCGGATTTTAAAAGTACGTGTAATTTTCCAGACTGATGTATCATTCACTAACAAGGTAAAAAAGAAGTGACATGTTCAAGACAGTGGCAAAGTATGTTCTTCTGTAGGCACTGTTTTTCACACTCTATTTGGGGTTCTCTTATACCTCTGCCTTCCTTCTGCCACCCCTCTACCACTAGGTAAGAGAGAAGAAAGTTAGAGGGGAAGTGAACATAGACCTCTTTACACTTGTTCTTGCTGGTTCTTTGAGAAAATAGCAATCTCAGTATTTAGGATTATCTAGTAGTCCGGCAAGAGCAAATGGCAAATGCAGTAGCAGAAAGAACCAGCAGCCTTCTTCTTCGTTCATTCATTTCGAAGCCCTTGAAGTTTTCTTTCTCTAGGTTCTCATATTTTTATGTTCTTCGAGTCCTCAGAATTAAGCTATCTCCAGCTGGCAAAGACCATGCCCCAGAAGAGGATATTATCAGTTGTGGATATACTAAGGCAGTCCCATAATCCCACACTTAGCATTAAAAAAAAAATTACACAACCTAACTGAGTTTTTCAAGAAACCAAGACTTCTAGTACATTCTCCTCTTGTATATAAAGAACTGATTGGTTTCTGAAAATCAAAGTATGAGATAGAGGCTTTAAATATTCCTTTCCAGATTCTTGATTTCCTCATAATATTAGAAATAAGAGAGAAATTTAATTGGAAAGTCCAGAATCTCTTTTGTTATCAAACATTTTCTGAATCACTTTGTATTCTTTTACAGGTTTTAAAGCACTTTATCTCAGTAATTAGTTGGCCATTCCTAATTTCAGTTTCCTTCTTACTCTGTCACATCTTGCAGGCAAGATGAACTGTAGGTTCAGAGTTCATGGGTGGATTGGTGTCCTAATCCCTCCATTAGAAGTCTTTTCTGGTTATAGGAGATGGTCCTTCCATGTTCAACATCTTCCATTCCTAGGAGTCTTAGCTAGGGTCACTATCATAGATTCCTACAAGTTTCCTTGTCCTAGGTTTTTACATCATTTCAGAGAAGCTCTTCCACCAGTTCCAGTTCTCACACCCAGTATTCTCTCTTACCATCTTCCCTCCACTTGATTCCTCCTGACCACTATTACAACCACCACACATCAAGCCCCCTTGTACCATACACCCATTATGTCTATTCTATTTCCCCTTCTCAGTAAGATTCAAGCCTTCTCCTCTTGAGTCATTCTTGTTACTTAGCTTCTTTGGGTCTGTTGTGAATTACAGCATGGTTATTCTGTACTTTATGGCTAATACCCACCTATAAGTGAGTACATACCTTGTGTGTCTTATGGGTCTGGGATACTTCACTCAGGATGATCTTTTCTTGTTCCACCCATTTGCTTGCAATTTTCTGATGCCATTGTTTTTAATAGCTGAGTATTATTCTACTATGTAAATTTACCACATTTTCTTTATCCATTCTTTGGCTGAGAGACAGCTATCTTGTTTTCAATTTCTGGCTATTACAAATAAGGCTGCCACAAAGATAGCTGAACAGGTGTCCTTGTGATATGGTGGAATACATTTTGGATATATACCAAAGAGTAGCATACCTGAGTCTTGTGGTAGACCTATTCCCAATTTTAGTTTTTATAAGTTTCCAATCTCACCACATCCTTACCAGCATGTGTTGTCTCTTGAGTTTTTGATCTTAGACATTCTGAAAGGAGTAAAATGGAATCTCAAAGTCATTTTAATCTGTATTTTCATGATATTTAAAGATGTTGAACATTTCTTTAAGTGCTTCTCAGCCATTAGAGAGTCTTCTGTTGTAAATTCTCTGTTTAGATAGGAACCCAATTTTAATTGAGTTATTTGAATTGATGATCTCTAGTTTCTTGAGTTCTATATGGATTTCACATATCAGCCCTATGTCAGAGTAGGGTTGGTGAAGATATTTTTCCATTCTATAGGCTGCCATTTTGTCCATTTGTTGATATGCTTTGTTTATAGAAGCTTTTAAAATTTTTATTTATTCTTTATTTTTTGCATATATATTTATATTACTACATAGCTATCATATCTCATCTCTATCAACTTAAAACATCTATCTAGGCAAAAATCATCTTAACTCCTAAGAAACTAAGCTTAACAGTAAAACATAAACTATCTGGT
>OU015753.1:66827451-66859205 GCA_907169655.1 Acomys percivali | reverse complement strand
TTTTCTGATCTTTAGCAGGAAACAAACCATGACAACTTGGGAGAATAAGCAACTGTGCAAGGCAATCTCCTGGTGAAATGGCACTTACTCCTCGAGGGGAAGAAACCATTATTTTTACAGTGCCAGTGTAATCTGAGTCAATTACTCCAGGGTGAACAATAAGGCCTTGCAATGTAGTAGAACTACGGCCAATTAGTAGTCCGACTGTATCTTTTGGTAGGGGACCTGTAAAGTCAGAGTTTATTAATTGGGGTCCCATTTGTGGGGTTAATACAAGTCTGGTGGTGGAACAGAGGTAGAGGCCTGCACTTCTTCCAGTAGCTCTCCTGGGCGTTGCCATTTTATCAGAGGACGCAAACTCGGCCATTGCTCTGGAGGTTTGTTCTCCTCCATTGCCCCATATATTTGAGGGCCCTGAGGATTAGGGCCCCACATCCCGTTTTTTGGCTGGGCTCCCCCAAATCCTGCCGTTAATGGCTGACCATTGATATCCTTAATCGACCGGCATTCATTAGCCCAGTGATTTCCCTTCTTGCATCTAGGACAAAGGCCAGGGGCATGGGCAGGAGGGTTTTGACCATTAGGGGTGTTTCCTTTTGGACATTGTCTCTTAAAGTGCCCCATTTTACCACATCTGAAGCATTTTTGTGGCACATCACTACCATGATTACCTCTCCCGCGGGCGGCTTGCACACCGCAGTGGCCAATCCGGCATTTGATAGAGGCCCTTCTATCTCTCTGCAGATCTTCAGTCACACATCTAGAGACTTATGTTTGTATGGGTTTATAGGTTTATAGCTTGTCTACATTCTTTTGTACATTGTTCAAAAATGAGTTGTTTTATTAGAGGCATTGCAGCATCCGGATCACCAAAAATTTTGCCAACGGCATCTACTAACCGGGCAACAAAGTCAGCAAAAGGTTAATTGCTCCCTTGTATGATTTTGGTAAGATTGCCCGAAACCTCTCCCCATGTCAGAAGAGCTTTCCATGCTTTTGTCCCTATGAAGTTAATTTGTTCAAAAACTTGCACTGGATATCCTGTCTGTTGATTGGCAAAACGTCCCTGACCCATTAACATATCTTGATCCCAGGCTGCTTGTCCATTAGCGGCATTAGCAGCAGCTTGTTCAGCTGAAAACTCTATATAATATGCTTTCCAATCTAAATATGCTCCAGGTGATAAACAGGCGCGGGCTAAATTCTGCCAGTCTGAAGGAGTCATACAATATCTGCCCAAGGATTCCAGCTGAGCTATTACAAACGCTGCAGTTGTGCCATAAGCACGGACAGATTCGGCTAACCTTTGAACTACTTTAAAGTCCAAGGGTTCACGGTACCGATTTCCCTGTGTATTTTGAAAAACTGGGTAGCAATGTGGAGCATTTTGTAAATGAAATTGTCTCCACACCTCAGGGCAAGCCGATCTACCTCCCCCTTTGGCATGGGGCGGGGGCTGTGTTCGGCCCGGAGACTCTGATGGATCTGGGTCAGGAGCCGAAGGTTGTACTGTCTTAGCCCCTTTTTTTATTAGTTATCATCATGTGTTCCATCTGATCAGCTAACTCCTCTAATTCTTCGTCCTCGGGGCCAGAATCGTCCTCTTCAATACTTCCTCTGTCTGATTCTACCGATCGTTCCTCTTTCACTTTCCCCAAAACATAATTCCCCATTTTGTCCGAGTCCTGGAACTTTATTGTCTCAAAGCCTGAGAACTTAATAGTTATGTCCCACTTACCGGGAACTTTATTGTCTCAAAGCCTGAGAACTTAACAGTTATGTCCCACTTACCGGGAACTTTATTGTCTCAAAGCCTGAGAACTTAACAGTTATGTCCCACTTACCGGGAACTTACCAGCTAGCTGCCCTGGCTGCCGCAAGTTCTGAGATTCCCCGTTCGGGCCACCAAAGTGTCAGTGCCACCCCCAACCAGCAGGAAAGACACCAACACCGGGAACTCTTCTTGTGGCAGTTTACTCAGGATTCTTGAATAACGGTTGACCCTGAGGACCGCACCCAGAAAGCCTTTATAGTGCGACTGCTCCAATTAGAGCCTGCCACGTTGTCACTCACAATTGGTGCAGAAGGATCATCGCACCACCGAGCATCATACCATTGCACATGCGCATAAGGGGCTCACTCAAGGGCGCACTGCGCATGTGCATTGCTCCAGGGAAGCAGCAGGGGGCGCTGCTATCTGTGGCTCTCCACAGGAGTGGATATGGAGAGGAGGGGAGGTGGGGAGAAATTAGGAGAAGGAGAGGGAGAAAAATGTGTAATCAGGATATGTTGTATGGGAAAATAATAATAATCAATAAAAACAATTAAACTAATGACATCTATACAAATATTGATGTGATATTGGCATTTCACAAACATATTTTATGTATTTTCCTTGCAGTGTAACTGTAGGCCAGAAAACACTTTTCAGTAGCACACACATCACTCTCTCAGAATTGTAGCATAAATGAGATAGCAATACAATTTTATAAAGATATAAATGAAAACATCGTCACATGTTACTTTCTGTCAAAGATCTAATCCTATTTGGCCCTTACTTTAATCAGTGATGCTACAAGCAGTGAATGTACATTCCTGTCCATTTAAAATTAAATGAGGAAATTGAGACATTTGGAATTTAAATTGCACAGGTAGTTAGCATTCCAGCCAAGAAAATAACATAGTTTCTGCCTGAATCCAGTGCCAATTCTATGATCTCTAGTCACCTTGAGCAAAATATAGTATAAAAAGCCAATTTATCTTGGATCACATTCAAGAGAATTTATTTGTACTTATATTAAAAAGCAAATACATTTATAGGTTTTATAGCATGCATGCCAAGGATAGCATTATGTAAAATTGCTATTGTTTCTAGTCTTCAGGAATGAAACGTATGAACTAGCATCTGTCTCTGACTCAGGTATGCTTTTTTCTTAATGCTGAAGTGTAATCTATTTATTATAATAATGAAATTTATTTGTCCATTTTTAAAGAGAAAAAAAAGTGAAATGCAACAAAATAAAAGAAAAAAGTTCGTTACAAATTTCTTTCAAAATACTGAATGTTGCAGGAAGACATTTTATGCAAATTATCTGAGGGTATTGGCTTATTTCTTGGGATGTCAGTGGACAATTCCATTTCTTTGACTAGAGTGCAGTACTCATCTATTCTTGATTTCAAATTTTACACTTCCATGGGTTTTGTCAGACACTAAAATGCTGCAGTTTTACCTGAAATATCATATTTATTCACACAAACTGCTGGCTCTTCTACTGGGTCGGCCAGCCCAGTGCTGTTCAGAAGGAGGTATTATATTTTTAGTATTGTTTTTTAAACACACTTGCTTCTTTGACTAGAGCCAGAAGCTTTGAAGGTAGTTGTCGATAACAAAACCAGACTTGATGGGCAAATGAACACTTGACTGCGTTTTCAGTTGGACTACCCCAAAAGAATTATCATACTCGTCTCTGGTTCCAATAAAGGAGTACTTTCTGCAGTGCTCTGAATGGGAATCTCTTGGCCTACTAGGCACATAAAATCCTGCCAAGTTAGACCTAGATGGCAAGACTTCTGGCTTGTATGATCAGAGTAGCATACTGGATATCTATGTCCTTCTTTTATGTCCATTGACAGCAAAAGTTGCTTGTTTCCTCTGATACTATCAGAAAGATTTCTTTTGGAAAAAGAAGCAGAATGGGAGAAGAAACATGATAATAAGACAATGAGATAAGTAGGCTGACTTTGAAAATAGATCCCAACTGAATAAACAAGAATTTTGGCTTAGAAATCTTTTTATCAGGAATTGAATGTGTTTGATTATTTCATTAGTGTTTCTTGATAGCCAGGTTGACCAAAATTAGGAAAATGGCAATGTAAGCTTTATTCTCAGAGGAAAACATATGCATATTGGCTTATTTCTTGCATAATTGCAGCACATGTGATTTCACTCATTAGACAGATACTAGCCATGTGTAACTCTGTGTAATTGTTTATAAATTCCTCCCACAGTTTCTCTAATAACACCCATGATAACACGTCAAGAAGATGTGACAGTGGTGCCTTAGAAACATACATGAAAGTGACTGGCAATTGTCAATTTCAGTCACAATTCTAAAAGTTTTATGGTTTGAAAACTAATATTTTTTCTAATCAGGATGGAGGAACTGAGATCATTAAAGACTTCTAGGTAGGAGTCTAAGAGAAACCAAACTCCTCAGGAACCTGATATTCTGAGTTAATGTTTTCTCTAAGAGTGGATCCAGCAAGTCAGTGGCCCTCTATGACTCCCCATATTTTCTTAGCTTTGCTTAGTGACATTGTGTGTCTTCAACACAATTTAAAGGAGGTCTCTATGTAAATTGTTCAATGTGAAGGAACACCTTAATACAAGACCTTATTTACTTAATACACATGAATGTTTGCTTTCAGAAACAATAAAGCATACAGTTCAAATAATATAACATGTGTGAATGTGTTTTAGATACCATTTGCATTTATATGAATATAAAATAGTGTTGTTGCTATTTCTGACAAGTCTCTTGAGAGAAATATTCCAGGAAGTATAAAACCAATGATAAATGACGACGGTAGCTACAGCATTATTTTATGTTCTATCATGGTGCTTGACTGCACCTCACTTCCTCACAAATTTGTTGCACTCTGATTTAAAAACTGTAAGTACAAGGACTGACAAATCCTCAGGGAAAGAGTCATTTCAAAGGAAAACTTAAACTGCATTTTTCCCTCTTTAACTCTTAACTCCAGTTAGACCTAGGAAAACATATCTCAGATTCCAGTGGCTTCCAAAACCAGTCATCTGAGCTAGTGGTATGATCTGAGAAATATCAAGAGGCCCACCTGCAAAATATATCTTTCCTTAGGGACATTCCTGGAATTCCCATCATAAAGGACAAACAGAAAGCCATTTGAACATGAACAGGGGTGCCAGTTTAGCATTTGCCTATGCAACAGTTTGGATAGAAAATAAATAAAAATAATTTGACATAACTTCAAGCTGGAAAAATAAGTGAATAAACTTTTATCGTTGCTGTGGCAGAATATTTTTCAAGTCTATATGAAAAAAAAAATTCTATTGAAATGTTGCCAGCTTCCTAATGACCCGAAACTGTCTAGGACATGCGTCATTTTACTACCATACCTTTTATCATCAGATTTTTCCCCACCATGCCATCTCTGCCTCCACAATAAAAACCTTAGTGACACTTTAAATACTCTCTTTCATGCTTAGAAAACATGAGCTTAATTGGGGAGCTCCTTGCTTTTATCAAAGAGAGAAAGTACAAAAGTTAGACTTTAACTTAGAACTAAAAAGGTTACAGAACACTCTCAAGCAGTAAGTATGCAAAATTATTTGGAATTTAAACTCAAAAATGAAGGAAAACTTTGGAGGGAAACTAAATTGATGTCATAGGAAAATCAAAGGATGGAAAACCAGACTTTGCCACATCTTTTGAAGTAGACAAACGAACACACTTGGCCTTAAAGGAATGAAATAGATGCACAGGTTCAATGCTGTGGTTCATATAGAAATTAACTACTGAGGTTAAAAGTTAGATAGGAAATCTCAACATATTTATTGGAGGATTGAACAATAAGACATAAAATGCCATATTTCTTGGTGTTGATAGTATGAGACTATAGATAAGCAATTTTGTATTATAAGGCAATGGCTCATATGGTAATACAATAAATTTGGTGACATCTGTATGAATGCATTATACGTTAATGTATATACTTCCCCTACCAAAAAAATATATCCCAAGACCTCCAGTAGATCCCTAGAACCTCAGATATTACCAAATGCCATGTATATTATATTGTGTTACCTACACATATACTATCACAAAGTTTAGTTTATAGATACTTTAAGAGATGAGTACCATAAAAATACCGAATAATAAAATGGAATAGCTCTACCAATAAACTGCAGTAAATTGTTAGCATCATTACTTTTATAGTTTTTGAATTTCAAATAAAATAATGATAAATGGTCACAGGGACTTAGAAATTGCAATAATATAATAACTGAGATGGCCAAGTGGCATAAGAGGGCAGTGTAGGCCATAGAGATACACTGGACAAAGAGATGATTCATGTCTGAGAGAAACTGAGATTCTATTACATTGCTTAGAGTAAACACACAATGTAAGACATGAGGTATTTCTGTAATATTCCATTTAACATGGTTGGACTTTGTAAATGTTGTTTTTACTTCCTCAGATTATGGAATGAGATGAGAACAATACCCATGTTTTACGAATACATGGCTTGGCTTGAGCCCAGAACACTTCTATCTATCTTTAGGCCTAGGCCTGGAATCTTCTACCCTCCATACAATGTAATTATCTGCAAGCCCAGACATTGAAGGGTTTTACTTCCAGCCTCCATCTTCTAACATAAACCAAGAATGATTTCAGCCTACAAGACTTTCTGCTGAATAAGATTACCATTTCTAGTTTTTTCTGCACTCTGACTGGTTCAATTCAGCTATTCTGACTCAAAACTTCTCTCCAAGCTGACGGATTCAAACTGGCTTGTCTCCTGTTCTCACTACATTTCTCCACTTGGAAACTCTGCCTCTGAACTCCACAAAGTGAACTACACAAACTCAACTGCACTTAGATAAACTGCATGGAACTTCACTATACTGTGCTGTGTTCACAAACTCTACCACACAGTCTCTACTCCCTCCCTTTGACTGTATTGTATTGTCTCGCTGACTCTGTGCTCTTTTTAAAAAAATATATTATATTTTATTCATATTACATCCTGAATGTTTCCCCCTCACTTGTATCTTCCCATTTTCACCCTTCTTAAATCTTCCTCCCTATTCCCTTCCCCCAGACCTCTGGCAGAAAGGGACATCCTCCCCCATCATATGACCACAGCCTATCAGGTCTCATCCAGATAGCCTATATCCTCATTCTCTGTGTTCCTTCAGGTCCTCATCACCAAAGGGAAGTGATAAAATTGGGGGTACCAAAGTTCATGTCAGAGGCAGTCAATCTCCTTCAGGGGCTCCTGGATTTTCTGGGCCCTTCCATCTCTCTCTGTGCTCTTAATTAGCCTCTCTCTCTCTCTCTCTCTCTCTCTCTCTCTCTCTCTCTCTCTCTCACACACACACACACACACACACACACACAAAACACTCTTGAAATTTGGGATTCTGACAAGTCTTTCTCTGATTCATCACTTTGATTCATTCTATCAACTCTTTCTTTGATTCCTCACTTTGTATGTCCCTCAAGTGTTTGCCATTGTTTGGAATTAAAGGTGTGTACGAAAAACATGTATGTATTCTGACCAGAGGGATCAAATGTGTGTAATTCAGCTAGATCACACAAACCTAGATCTTTGGATGTGATCCTTTGCCAGAGTAGCCATGTTGCTGGATTAAAATTCCTCTACAACTATGGATATCCATAAGTAAATAAGACCATAGAAAGTTAAAGCATAAATATGGGGACTGGCTATACTAGTCACATAAATGTGTAAGTAAAGATGCATGTATCATCTTGCTCTGTCAAATGAAAGGGCACAAAATTAACACTTGTACCACTGAGCATATTTAGTGCACACACTGTATATATCAATACCATTATCATCCATACAAGGAATTTGGGATACTTTAAGAGACACTAGTCCAAGGGGTATGTCCCATGAAAAACTTTACTTACCAGGAAAGTGGGTCAGAGGAGAGGACATCCTATTGAGACCTTAGGTGAGAGAAGCATGGGAGAATGGGGAAATAGAAGGATCCAGAGGGTCCTGGAAACCTACAAGAAGAACTTTATGACAGGTGGATCTGGGTCCTGGGGTCCTCCTCAAACTATGGCACCAGCTAAGGAAAATATAGGCAGTAAACTTCAAACCCCTACCCAGACCTAGCTGATGGACAGGACATTCTTCACCATTGAGTGGAGAGTGAGATCTGACTTTCATATGAACTCTGGTGCCCCATTTCTGACCACGTCCCCTTGATGTGGAGGCCTGGTGGCACTCAGAGGAAGGATAACAAGTTACCAAGAAGAGACTCGAAACCCTAACAGCACATATAGGGGGAGGAGGTCCCCCTCAGTCACAGACATAGGGGATGGGAGTAGGAGGGAAGAGGGAGGGAGGGAGGAATAGGAGGATGCAAGAGTTGGGCTAATAATTGAGATGTAATATGAATAAATTAAAATAAAAAAAGAAATGGCTGATTCTAAAACTGAAACAAAAAATATACAAGATAAACTAAAAGTATCTCATATCAACAAGCAAGGCGTTTTTGATATATAAATTTCACCATAATGAGGAGGAAGTACGTCAAAAGGTTACAGCAGACTACTGAAAAAGTCTGAATAGCCAAAGATGGAATAACCTAAGATACACATTTAACTATATTGGATTATAATCCAAAGCAAAAAATAAAGCAATAACTATAATAACGGAGAAGAGAGAAATATCTCATCTGAAAGAATTAAAGATATTTTTAAAAACTCCTTTGCCCAAGCTAGGTGCCGTGGTACACAACCTGTAATCCTGCCAGCACTCAGGGAGGCAGAAGAAGCTGGATTTCTGTGAGATCAAGGCCAGCCTGATCTACAAAGCAAGTACAGGACAGCCAAGGCTACAAGGGAAACCCTGTCTCCTGGGGAATGGGGTGTGCAGAGAGGAACCTACTTTACCCAAAAGTATACAACTTTCCGTTTACCAAGTGCATGCTGCATGTAGTGACTGTGTCTAAAGACTACACTGTGGAAAAGGAAAAAAACCAGAAACTTCACAGAGTTAGCTCATGTTAGTGGTCAGCATTAACACTGATAGTGGTAAGTCATATTGGTTAGTATGGGCTAATATGATATAATTTTAATGGTCTTTGACCAGTGCCACTTTCCCCCTCAGCACATTACCCCTAAAGAAAACATAAGAAAGACATCATAATAATAATTTTACCTTGAGGGATATTCTAAAAACATTTGATCAGTTCCACGAGTTAATGGTCAAGGTCATTAAAATAAGGAAAGTCTGATAAGTTGCCAGTGGCATGAGAAACCAAAGGAGATATCAATATCAAATGCATTGTGATATGCTGAAAGGAATTCTGGAACAGAAAGGAGAGATTAGGGAAAACCTGAAGGAATGTGAAGGAGATATGACAGTTAATAGTAATGTAACAATACTGGTTAATTAATGTTGATAAATGTACAATCCATAATATAAGATGAGAAACTGAGCAATAACAATACAAGACTCTGGCTTTGTATTATGTAAAAGTGGTATCTCTTGTCATCCTCAGAATTCAACATTTCCAAACATTTTTTTAAAACAAAAGTTATTAAAATATGTACTCATATTACTGTCATTAATTGTTGCTGCCTCTCTAACTCTTCTAATATCATGATATGAAGGATAAAAGGGACCAGTTATAATATTTTGAAAGAAAATAAACTATCAATGATATGTACTCAAAATATATTCTGGTGAATATATGCATAAAAACTTAGAACTCCAATATTGCTGTTATCTACTATGTTGACTTACTATTTCACATCAGAACATGACATTTATGAAGTTCACATTTTTCCTAGCCTTTCCAGAATTAAAGACCTGAATTAGGCTTGTAGCCCACCTTTGCATCTAGTAACTTTATATTTTAGTTCCTTTAATATCTTCACGAAACTGTTCAGTTTAAAATCATATTTTCTAGCTGATGGATTAACAGAGATAACACATATTAAAGATAGCTCTAAATATTCTAATTTTAATATTTTTCAAGTTTAAAAATGGATGTAATACGGAGCCCAGGAGAATAATTTTCAGTCTTGTTTCCCTGACTTGACTATAAAATATCTATTTAGCTTCTAGCTAATAGTCAGACTAGATATGGCTAAATGTTTAAGCCTTTTCCCCCTGAGCTGTGCTGAGCACAGAGAGCCTTCTATTTTATGTTTCTTACGTTTCTACATTTATTTAAATAAAAATGTTAGCAAAGCCAAGTAAAACACTAGTTTGGTAAAACGAAGTTTAAAAAAAAAAAAGAACTCCATGAGCCAGTCCCACATACAAATGAAAGGGGCCTGGTAGGCGCTGGGCTTTATTTTCACTTTACTTAGCTACTAATTAGGAGCAGTGGCTGTAAGACAAAACCTAAAAGTATGTACTAGAGAAACTAGAGATTTCAACCATGTTCTTCTAGGAAGAAATGTACTCAGAATACACAATTTCAATCTCAACAAACATAGAGATATTCTATTTTTTAAAAAAAGATATTCTATTTCCACACTAACCTACTTTACAAATATATTTGTAAATATCAAATCTCAATGCCATTCCTTCATGGTACTATGATAGATACTAAGCATTATCTAATATTTATTTTTGAAAGATTTTAATCTTTTTAAGGATTAATAAATTCCTACAAAATTTGGTGAGGAACATATACTATCTTCTTGCAATAATCAGAAGCTACAGTGAAAATCCTTTCCCAATGCACTGTGCTCATTTTCTCAACGGCCTATGTTTTGAATAAGACAACTTAATCTAGTGACTGGCTACAATGATTCCCTACCTGTGTCAAAATAATAATTTGACCCAAAGTTATTCAATATAGTCCACACAGAAAAATAATGGTATTAAGGAATATGCTGTCACCCTCAGAGAAGCTGAGGTCATTTCTCTTTCATTTCATGACAATACCTAAAGATAAGATGGGCATAATTTTTTAAATTATGTAAAGTGTCAGAGGCACTTTACAATTATTATCAGGATTAATGAGATGTTAGGCAGAGGTATTTAATGTTCCACATGGGTTCAAGAATGTAGAAGTTTTATATGGATCTTTTTGCCTTGGGTCATCCCTTTCAAATGAATGTGTCTGTCTATCTGTCTGCCTGTCCATTTGTCTATCTGTCTGTTCATCTGGCCATCCTTCCTCTCCTCCCTCCCACCCCCTCGTGTGTGTGTGTGTGTGTGTGTGTGTGTATGTGTGTGTGTGTGTTTGTGTGTGTTTGTGTGTGTGTGTGTGTTGATAACCATCATATGGAAAAGTATAGTTTTTACAACTAATGAAAAAACTCTCAGGCAGAGATGATGTGTTTCAAGAATTGAAAGAAGCACGGACTAATAACTCCACTTACACAGAGATAAGAGGCAATAAAACTGTAGTATACAGTTCCTCTGGGAAAAGCAAGTATCAAAAAAGATGCTATGTGATGGGTAAAAACATGTTAGCATGCATTATTGTTGGCCATCATAGATAGATAATTAGCCACTAGATTTATGAAGTAGTGAGTAGATCCTTCTGAGATCTCCAAAGGACCCTTTGGTAAGTGCAAATATATCTCTACTAGGTGATTGGTATGGTTTACTTCTTTATTCTATGCATATTCCTGGTGTGACATCTCCTTTAGGTAAGACTCTGAACATCTTTAAGACAATTCCAACAGTGTTCTCTGCCACTTTCCTGTAGAACAGCAATGACCAAGATGTTTAAGTTTAGTCTGTCATACTTCCTTCACTTATAAAATAAAAACCATAGTAGTATAAATGTCATATGGTTATTAGGAAGCAACTATAATTTTCACATATAATCACACACACACAAATACAAATACATATTGTGTATATTCCATACAGAGATGAACATTGACATATATATATGTAATACTATGCACATGCATGTGTGTATAACTAATAATATATAAATACTCCTTTGTCACCTATATTGTTCTCAGTTCATGTATGTTTCAAAATTGATAAAGAAGTGCACATTTCAGTTGTTTCAAAACATAAGTGAGAAACACTAGGTTCACAAATTAATTAGGTCAATTCATTAAAAAAAAAAAAAACTCTGTGTGTCCAGAATGCATTTATGTGTTTCCAAAAAATTCTAAAAGATATATGAACTCAGACTAAAAAAAAAAGTGCCTTTTTAAAACAAGATACTTTTTACCCGTAGAATTCACTAAGGCAGTGGCCATGATTTTAATAATTCATATATATTATAATTATTCAGCTAATATTTTAAGCTATTTATTTTGATAGTGAAGACTTCTGATTATTACTTATTTACTCATTATGACGTGATGAAGCTGAAAATTAAGGTGTAGTAAAAGTGAAGTAAGACAATCAGAGGAATAAGAGCATTGTAGGTAATAAATTCCTCATCTGGGAGCCTTTATCCGTTGGACATTGCTCCTTTTCTAGGAAGACCGACAACCATTCCCTCGATGTAAATCAATGTGTGGTTCCTCAGAAAGATGGGAATTGATCTCCCTCAAGATCCAGCTGTACCACTCTTCGTGAATATACCCAAAGGATGCTTCATCCTACTACATATATTTGTTCAGACAAGTTCATTGCTGCTCTATTCACAATACTCAGAAATTGGAAACACCCCAGTAGTCCCTCAAAAGATGAATAGATTAAAAAATGTTGTACATTACAAAATAGAATATTACTAAGTGGTTAAAAAGAATGAAAACATGAAATTCACAGGTAAATGAATAGAACTAGAAAAAATCATCCTGAGTGAGGTATCCTATACCCACACAGACAAAATATGATATATTTACTTACATTTGAATATTAGCTCTTAAGTAAATGATTTTTTAAAAGTTACAATTCATAGACCACAGAGTTAGGTATAGAGTAAGGGACTGGGGAGGAGATACAGATCCCTCCAAAAGGGAAATGGAATAAATAATTAAGGAAGATGGGGCTAGGCAACTGAAATGAGAGAATTAAATGGGGAGTGGAAGGGAGAGAGAGACAAAGGATGGTATACAGGGAAAGACCCCTAAACTTAAGGGCCCTTTGACCAAAATGTAATACAGTAGAAGCTTCCTACAATATACACATAAATCAAGGCTGTCTAAATGAAATAATCAAATAATGGCTGATACAGAGCCACAACTGGCCATCTCTAATCACCAAATAGAGCCTCCAGTACTGGGAATGAGTCTCATCTAGTTGAATTGTTTGCCTAAGAGGTCTGAACAAAGAGGATTGCCAGCAACCTACTGCCAAGGCTATAGGTTGCTCTCCACAAACTGACAGCAAGGACCCAGTGATTAAGACACTATCTAAACTGTTCATTGAAAACAAGTTGTCTGCATGGAGCCTTCACACCTACATGCTAGCTTGTCTGAAAAAGAGAGACTAGATACACCAGGAATCTTGGGGAAAATCAAATGACACTGTTTTGTTGAAGGAACCCAGCAATAAAATTTATGCTAATGACACTCTACTATACTCAAAGATCAATCCCTTGCTTAGCCATCATCATAGATTTTCTTCCTGCAGAAGACAGGAGCAAACACAGAGACCAACACTGAAAGAATATTCAGAAAGTAAGAGACCTTGGCAACCATCTGCACTAAAGGAGGTCTCCATTAGATGCCTCCCCTCTCAGCTCACGAATCCTTGCAGAAAAGGAGGTAGAAAGAGTGTAAGAGCCAGAGGGGTGGTGCACACTAAGGAAACAAGGCCCTCTAAATCAACAGGAAGAATGCATGTGGGAATTCGTGCAACAGCATGCATAGGGCCCACATGGGTCTGCACCATATTGGGTCCTAGAGCTGAAAGAAGTGGATACACACCCACCTTTAACTCAGAAGCTATCTTACCACTCGCAAATGAAAATTTAGTTTTCTACAAAGAAGTATCCCCTAGGAAACAAACTATGATTCTGGGTAGGCTACTTGCCCTGTTGTAGATGGCAACAGAAAAAGAAAAAGAACTCAATAGTATATTTAGAGATTCTTTGTTTCATAAAATAGCTTTTTCTTTTTTTCTTTTTTTTTTTTTCTTTAATCTTTATTCACTACCATTGTTTTCTCCTTTTAAAGAGACCCATCTCATGCAGACTACTGGGTGTCTGTATCTATTTGTGTTTCTTTTGTCTTTTCTTGGGCTCTTTTCCTTTTGGGGGGTATTGTTGTTGTTTGTTTTGCCCAGTTCTGATGGGTAATTTTATCTCATTACATTTTATTTTATTTTAATCATTTAGAAGCCTGTTTGTTTACTAGTGAGAGACCAGAGGAGGTGAATTGGGGAGGTATTAGGAAACCTAAAGGGAGGGAAACATAATCAAGATGTGAGGGGAAATAATCTATTTTCAGTAAAAAAGAAGAGAAATTCACAGAAATGCACACAATGTTATTAACTGTACATTAAAAAATTCAGTTCATTTGAATTAAAAAAAACAGGTATTAAATAGAAATTGCAAAGAAAGGAAAAGTGAGAGAGAAATCTTGAGATTTCTTTATCTTAACAGCAATGCAGTCCAAGAAACAATCAGGAAAGTGTTCACTAAATTAGCTTCATTTACTTGTAAAAAAGACCAACTATGTAAAGTTTCTATGAAATATCATAAAACTTGTGTTCAGAACAAGGAATTAAAATAATTTTGTCTTCTTGACATTGCAAGACTTGCTAATTTTTAAATTTTCCCTAGCCAATAATACCTTTATTTACTCAAAGGCCCACTGCTCTATCCTGGGAATTTGATGGCCTGGAGTGATGAGCCTTTTCTCCTTGAAGCACAGACTCCTTTTTCCTTCTTCCATTCCTATGCACTAATTCTTTTCAGGCTATCCAACTAAATAATATGTTGAGGACTGACCCCAGCCAATGGGCAAAAGACATAGTTGCCACCTCAGTTAGAATAAAAACCAAGCATATTCCTGCTAAGTATGCTCCCTCTTCCTAGGTACGCGCTCTCGATAAAGAGTGATTTGCCTGGTTTGGACACTTTGAGTGGAATGGTGGTCTCTTCTTTTGGGACTCAGAACTTATTTTTTAAACATATTTGATCAACAAAAGAACAATCTGAAATTTCATTGTTCACATATATGAATCAATGCCAAATGTCAGTTTACTTCAGTCTATAATTGGTTGATATGATCAAATAAAAGTTGTAAAACATCCAGGAATTTATTTGAAAATTACAATTAAAAAATTTGAAATGTATCTGGTATTAGTTATATGTTTGTGTAATCGATATGCACAAATTCTCCTATGTTGCATATTATTCGCAATTTCAGAAATATGTACTGAAACTACCTAAATACTTTTGAAATTTAAATTATAATAAAAATAGACATGTTTTGAAAAGGATGTTAACGAGAATTGTCATTTTAGATTGTATATGCATCTATAAAAGGTTTATATACATATATATATAATATTACTTTTTGTCTTTTCTAAAACAAATTTATACAAACAGATACATCAATAAATGCTAACTTTTATAATCAACTGTCAAATCCTAATGAGAAAAGGACATGAATACTTCTCTTCCATAATGAATGATGTAAAGCTAAAAGCAACTTCAGTGGGCCTGTAGTCTGCTATGGGAAAAATCGAGAAAAAGAGTTGCAATGTGAGAAAAAGACAGAATGCTGAAACTGATCCATATTGTACAAGGATATTGCACAGGGATCTGCAAGAACCATGAGTCTAGATTGCAGCTCTCAGCCACTAGCCAGTTTGCCTGCATTTCCATGATCGGCTGTGTCTTCACTCTTAAAATACTAACAGGCTTCTTGTGGGAGGGATCAAATGACTGCCCCTCTCCCTTCACCTGTGAAATTTCAGAGCCTAGTTGAAAAGAATCATTGTTTCCTAGGAATGCCAGGCTCAGTCCAGGAAAGAAAGTCTTCATTTCAACAGGAATTTGGAGCCTGCCTGAGAAGGCCAGCCAGTTACTCAGTGAAAACTGTGGCGATTCATTCAAGCTCTGAACAGTTATTATTGTGACCATGTTCACTTACTTTTGACTAATCTCTTTCTTTCCTGTAAATCATAGGAATGTCGCACAAGTGCATATATGTCAAACAGAAAAAGTATGTATGAAACACATATGCACCAGCAGTGAGTCACTGGAGGAAACCTCATTCCTCCGATGGTGAGCTGCAGCCAAATACAGGAGACATTCATTTCTCTGTTCCAGCTTCTACTCTTATGTTCACAGCCCTTGGGTACATTCATGTGAATAAGCTCATATGTTTAGCAAGAATTTGAGGTAGGTTCCCAATAAAATATGTTTGTACAAGAATACAAAACAAAGATACACTACTTGTATTCATTCAACACTGGGACAGAAGAGTCCCTGTTTGAGACATATTAAAACGTTTCTAATATAAAATGGGGAATAGAAGGGAAAAGAATACATTGCTTTAAAAAGGAAGAGGAAGCACAGTTTCTGATTAGACTCTACAGGGACTGCCTACCAGTGTCCCCAGCTAACTCCCCTACTGCCAAGATTCTCTGACATTTTCTAGAAGATGATTTGAGAATTTCTCAAAATTTATAATTTTGCCAATAATATATTTAGGAGTCCTTAAAGAACATGTTGCCTATTAAAAATTCAAAACATCATTTAAGCATTAAAACTGAATAAGACATAAAAGTAATAACAATAAGAACCAATGACACCAATGAACTCAAGTGCAAAGCATCTGTATGCTTGTAAATGAGAAAACAGAGTATCGATGACCCAAAGCTAACACAGATTAGAGACAAGGACTTCCAGAATTTGTTTGTTTCAGAATAAAAATGCAAATAGTCTTGACTATGATTTGACATTAATTCTTACTGACATCTAAAGACTTTGGGTAATATGGCTCAGATACACCACAGATTTACCCTCTCCTTTCATAATAATGCACTGTTCATTTCTGCTAAATTGCCACCATGTCATTATTTTCAAAAAGGAATATTCAAAACTCAGAAGAAAAAAATCAAAGTAGAAGCTAATAAGTTCAATAGATGACTCTTTTTTTCTCTTTTTTCCTTCCTCAGATGCCTCCTGTGATTTCTGGAAAACCTAATGTTGTGCCATTGATAGTAACTAGACTTGGGCTAGGTAGCACACAAAAGCAAGCTTGTCCTTTTTGGACCTGGTTTTGAACCAGTTTCAGAGGACAGAAAAAATACTCTTTTGTGGCTGCTAAAGTTCAGGAATGAATTCTGGCAGTTGTACCCAATTCCCTAAAGCAGAGTCCACATTACCAACATCTAATTGGCAGGCTTTGCTTGCAACTCCCACCAGGGCCAAGGTAATGAATGGATTTAGTGAAGGTGTCCTGAGTCATCCCGACAGTGGCTCCACTGGGCAGCATGGCTCTGCCTTCTAACCTCCCCAGATGAGTCACTAAAAGAAATGAGAGAGGCTTCTGTGCTTGAATGACAGTGACATGACACAGAAGTTTTATTACCTCAAAAACTGAAGGAAAATGTTTCACTTCATCTGACCAAGAAAGGAAAAGAGTCTTAGGAGACAAAACATTCTTAATGCCCACTTTATTCCTTAGTTTCCACTCCAAACACTTTCATATTTGGCATAAATATCCATTTGAATATGGCTGCATGGGACTTCCTCCAGGCCTACTCCAGATTATTATTTAGACAGCTAGTAAAGAAAGTTGGCTATTCCTACCCAGTAAAGCCTACAAACTTATTTTTTTTACTAAGAAGACTTCATTGTTTACATTTAAGAGAAAATGTGTCTATTTCTTATAGTCAACTCATAGCAGTAGCATTAAATATTTAATGTTAATTTTAATTTACCTTGTTAATTTTTAAAAACATATATGCCAAATTCATATCTAAAAATATTTTTACAAGTGCCTTGATAGTGAGTTTCTACCAGCCTCCTAAATCTAACAGCCATAAATGAAGACTGCCAATATCAGCGTTAGAAACAGTGCCTCACTCAAACTAGGGATGTAGGGAAGAGATTGAGAACAAAAATAAATCAGTAATCACAACAAAAATTAATGAATAATTTCTTACTTGTGGAGTGAGCACTTTCACTCTCTTCCAAGGGACACATAACAAATATTGTTTATTTTCTTAGCAAATTGATTCTCTTTTCATCAATAAGGAATTGCTGCCTACAATCCAAACATTGCTCATGCAATGTTCCTAAGCCTTCTAATGCATAGGTTACATTCCAGTTTCTCTAATGAACAAAGACAAAGTAAGCTGTCTAGAACAAAATCCACATTGAAAAGTTAGGTGCTTTGAACTTTCTCATCACCTTACCAGGGTTTCTGCACGGGTAGTCTAAAAGACAACTCAGCGATGTTTGAATCAACTACAGACAATGGCTCCTTCACAACTTGGTCTTTAATTGATTACGGCTGTGTTTATGGAAGCAGAAGAGAATTTATAAAAAATGACAGATTCTCTTCTATTTGAAAGAGTTTTGCTGGCATTCCTGGTCTTGCCATTTATGTATTGAACAGCCCTCATCCTTTTCCTTGTCTGTGCCCACCTCAATGCCACCGTACTAAATAAACTTTAAAAAAAAAAAAAAACACTACTTTAAATTACTCTTTTTTTTTTTCAAGAATTAACCTCACCCTATTTTTTTCTAATTGGTTAAATTTACAATTTCTACAATGTTGTTGTGCTGCAGGTATGAAGTATGTAAGTAACGTCCAGTTTTTCTTGCTCAATGTCACAGTTTCTTACCCATAATTAAGTAGAAAATCAGTAGAAGTTAAATTTGTGCCATCATTTCAGTCAGCTGGACTAAGACAGTGTAGGCAAGAAGTTAAGGAAACCAAATAACTTGACTAATCCACTCAAGTAGTAGTAGCTGCTTCCTTGCTTAATTTTCTAAACAAAACATAATTTTAAGTTGAATAACATTTCTATAATGCTGTGATATTGAACAGTACGGTTGTCATTCTAGTGACTTGTGGCAGGCAGAAACTAAATTGTGTCAGTTATAGGGACATCAGGAGGCATTCATATGTCTGCTAATAGTGACCTCTACTGGTCAACTAAAACAACATCATGCCCTTAGATGACAATTGCCCTGGAAAGCTGTAGAAGTAATATCAAATTAAGTACATGAAAAAACTTTAGTGCAAAATGATGTGTTATATTTATAAATATAACAAAAATCCTGTGGGCTCATAAATACCTGAAGACTTTAATTTCAGTTCAAAGTACTCATTGTTAACAACAAAAATTAATCCCTTTACTTAGAAACAGAAAGACCTAACATATTTGCTGGTTAAATTTCTATTATGAAAAATGAATGGGTTAATAGTGTGGATTCTTTTTTCTGGAAATGCGTATAAATAAAAATTCAAATTAAAAGAATAAATCTACCTCACCAAAGGGAATTGACAGTAAGTGCTTTTCCTTACCAAGGTCTTCTTAAATCAACAGTGTAAGTATTTCTATACTAGATTTTAAAGTTTTATTAAACTTCATAATTTATATAACTAAACTGAGACATGCTGTGGTACTGTTTAAGATAAATTAACTGCTTTGGAAGTTCATTTTAAAGATTTCAAGCTCAAAATAGTCAAAATTATTATCCAATATCTTAACTTCCTAGTTTGTAATATTAACTTACATTATATTTTAAGTTTTCATAAAATTCTATTTTAGTTTATTTTTTAATATTTTATTAATTTATTTATATTACATCTCAATTGTTATCCAATCCCTTGTATCTTCCCATCCCTCCCTCTCTCCTATATTCCCTTTATTCTCCTTCCCTATGACTGTGGCTGAGGGGGACCTCCTCCCCCTGTATATGCTCATAGGGTATCAAGTCTCTTCTTGGTAGCCTGCTTTCCTTTCTCTGAGTGCCACCAGGCCTCCCCTTCAAGGTGGTGTGGTAAAAATAGGGCACCAGAGTTCCTGTGAAAGTCAGTCCCCAATCCCCACTCAACGGTGGAGAATGTCCTGTCCATCAGCTAGATCTTGGTCAGGGTTCATAGTTTACTGCCCATATTGTCCTTGGCTGGTGCCATAGTTTGAGCAGAACCCCTGGACTCAGGTACACCTGTCATAATGTTCTTCTTGTAGGTTTCTAGGACGCTCTGGATCATTCTATTTCCCTATTCTCCCATGCTTCTGTCTCCTAAAGTCCCAATAGGAGGTCCTCCCCTCTGTACCACTTTCCTGGTAAGGAAAGACTTTCATGGGACATACCCCTTGGGCTAGTGTCTAGATATAAGTGAGTATATACTATTTGACTCTTTCTGATTCTGGGTGAACTCACTCATTATGATCATTTCTAGTTCAACCCATTTGTCCACAAATTTTGGGATTTCCTTGTTTTTAATAGCTGAGTAGTATTCCATAGTGTAAATGTACCCATATCTTTATTCATTCTTCTACTGAGGGACACGTAGGCTGTTTCCATGTTTTGGCTGTTATGAATAAGGCCACTATGAACATAGTTGAGCATATGTCCCTGTTGTGTGGTAGAGCATTTTCTGGGTATAATCCAAGGAGTGTAATAGCTGGGTCTTGAGGAAGCCCTGCTCTCATTTTTCTGAGATAGTGCCAGATAGATTTCCAAAGTGGTTGTACCAGTTTGCATTCCCACCAGCAATGAAGGAGTGTTCCTCTTTCTCCACATCATGTGACATGTGGTGTCACTTGAATTTTTTATTTTAGCCATTCTGGTGGGTGTAAGATGGAATCTCAGTGTTGTTTTGATTTGCATTTCTCTGATGACTAATGAGGCTGAGCATTTCTTTAAGTGTATCTCAGATATTTGATATTCCTCTGTTGAGAATTCTCTGCTTAGTTCTGAGCCCCATTTCTCAATTGGGTTATTTGGTTTAATTAATTGTTGTTTGTCTTAATTTCTTGTTTAATTTCTTGAGTTCTTTATATATTTTGGATATTAGACCTTTGTCAGGTGTAGTGTTGATGAGGTACTTTTCCCCATCTGTAGGCTGTCGCTTTGTTCTGTTGACAGTGTCTTCAGCCTTACAGAAGCTTCTCAGCCTCATGAGGTCCCATTTGTTAATCGTTGACCTTAAGGCATGGGCTGTTGGTGTTCTTTTCAGGAACTTGTCTCCTGTGCCAATGTGTTCCAGGCTCTTTCCCCATTTTTCCTCTAACTGATTTCATGTCTCTGGTTTTATGTTGAGGTCTTTAATCCACTTGGACTTGAGTTTTGTGCATGGCAACAAATAGGTGTCTAATTGCATTTTTTTACAGGTAGATATCCAGTTAGACCAGCACCATTTGATGAAGATGCTATCCTTTTCCATTGAATAGATTTGGCTTCTTTGTCAAAAATCAAATGACCAAATGTGTGTGGATTCATCTCTGGGTCTTTGATTCGATTCCATTGATCCACCAGCCTATTGCTGTGCCAGTACCATGCTGTTTTAATTACTGTTGTTCTATAGTACAGCTTGAGATTGGGTATGGAGATTGCTCCGGAGGATCTTTTATTGTATAGGATTGTTTTTGCTATTCTGGGTGTTTTGTTTCTCCATATGAAGTTCAGAATTGGTCTTTCAATATCTTTAAAATATTTTGTAGGTATTTTGATAGGGATTGCATTGAATCTGTAAATTGCTTTTGGTAAGATGGCCATTTTTTCTATGTTAATTCTCCCGATCCATGAACAAGGGAGATCCCGCCATCTTCTGATGTCATCTTCAATCTCTTTCTTCAGAGATTTAAAGTTTTTTTCAAACAAGTCCTTCACTTGCTTGGTTAAAGTTATTCCTAGATATTTTATATTGCATGTGGCTATTGTAAAGGGTTTAGTTTTCCTAATTTCTTCCTCTGCGTGTTTGTCATTTGTATATAGTAAAGCTACTGACTTTTTTGAGTTAATTTTTTATCCAGCCAATTTGCTGAAGGTGTTTATCAGCTGTAGGAGTTCTCTGGTGGAATTTTGGGGGTCACTTATATACACTATCATATCATCTGCAAATAGGTATAATTTGACTTCTTCCTTTACCATTTAGGTCCCCTTGATCTACTTTTGATGTCTTATTGCTCTGGCTAGAACTTCAACAACTATATTGAAGAGATATGGAAAAAGTGGGCAGCCTTGTCTGGTTCCCGATTTTAGAGGAATTTCCTTGAGTATCTCTCCATTTAATTTGATGTTGGCTATTGGTAGAACTCTATTTTATAAGGCAGGAATTCCCTCCTTACATTTCACTCTTTCCTTTTCTCACAGTCCCCTCCTCATAGTAGTTCCTATTGTTGCCTAGAGAGTTTTACTTTGCCTTCTATGTTATATGTACATAGAAGGAACCACAAATTAAAAAAAACACATAGTATTTGTTTTTCTGAGACTGATATAATTTTTTCCAAAACGGGTCTCACTATGTATCCCTGGCTGGTCTGGATTTCTCCAAGACTCACCTGCCTCTGCTTCTGAGTTCTGGGATTAAAAGTGTGTGCCACTATGCCTGGCTTGACATAATTTGTTTGAGATGACTAATGTCAGTTGTATCCACTCTGCTACAAACCATAAACCTTTCTTTGTTCCTTATTGTAGTAGAAAAATCTCTGTGTACATACATGACACATATTCTTTACATATCCAACTTATTTTGAACACCTAGGTTAGTTCTATAACTTAACTATTGTACATAGCACCGCAATTAACAGAGATGTATAAATGTCTCCTGTATGCTCACTTCAAGTCCTTTTAGTAAATAACCAGAAGTGGTATGGCTGAGTCATATCAAAGAGCTGCTTGTAGTTTGTAGAGAAATCTCCATACTAACTTCACTGGTAGATAATGTGTCCATATCACCAGCAGTTTTAAGACTTCTTTTGTCCCTATCATCACCAGAATTTATTATTGTTTTATTAATGAAAAAATTTTAATGTGGTAAGTGAAGTCTTGACATAATTTTAATTTTTCTGATGACTAGTAAAGCCAAGCATTTTTCCATATGTAGAGTTGCAACTTGATTTTCATCTTGTAAGAACTTTATGCTCATGTTATTAGCTCATTTATTCATTTGGGTCATTTGAATTGTTAATTCCTGAGTTCTCTATATATCTAGATGTTAAGCACTTATCACATACACAGCCAGTAGAGATTTTCTGCAGGCTATGCCCTCACTGCATGAAATCTTTCCTTTGATGTACAGAATGTTTTGATTTTGTGAGCCAACATTTGCTGATTTTCACCCAAACTTCCTGAGTGACTAAAGTACTATTCAGAGTACCTTTATATATGATGAGATCTTGAGGTGATTTCAATTTTTTTCTCTAATAGCTTTAGAGTTTTGAGTTTACACTAAGACATTTCAATCTTTTGAAATTGATCATTGTGCAGGGTGAGAGCTACAGATCAAGTTTCATTTTTCTATATGTTGATACTCAGTTTTCAAGTACCATTTGTTTTGATTTGGGTGGTTTTTCTTACATTTATCTATTTTTAAAAATGTTTTATTAAATATTTTTATGTACTAATATTATTACACATATATACAATAAACTATCTACAGCAAGAAGAACCATGAAACAATCAGGAATTATATATGTTACATTCATAGTGTTTTGGCTATCTGTATTTGGCAGCAAGCTATTTTTCTGCCATGTGTGTTTTCAGTATCATTGTCAAAAATATGGTGTCTGTAGCTGTATAGATTGATACATAGGCTTTCAATCACATTGATCTTTATGCTTGTTTTTGTGCCAGTACAATTCTGCTTTTGTTTCTATGATTCTGTTAAAAACTGGCTTTGGAATAATGATGGTAATTACATTGAATCTGTGGATTGATTTTTGCCTTTAGAACTGAATTCACAATACTAATCCTTGAGTTTGGGAGGTATTTCCAGTGCAATGGTCAATTTATTGCTTCAGGGTATTAGTTTTCATTGTAGAGGTCTTTCACTCCATTGGTTATGTGTATTCCTTTTCTTTTCCCTAAGAGATTGGGCATGATGTTATTTGTCTGATTATTTTCTCAGAGCATCTGTTACATTACTTGCAGACATAACTCACAGCTAGTTCTCCAATCCTCTTTTGGCTTGCTCTTTTACAATATTCTTTGAGCCTTAGGATCTGAATGTTTTATAAATGTATCATTGGGATTGGGATCATTTCTCTCTCTCTCTCTCTCTCTCTCTCTCTCTCTCTCTCTCTCTCTCTCTCTCTCTTTCTGTTATATAGTACACAAGGAATCATTTCAGTGTTTCCATATTTGGTAAAACTTGTTGCATGTGCTAATACATGATTTATTTTAAAGAATTTTCCCTAGACTAATGAGAAGAATGTGCATTCTGCTGTCTTTAGGACATTCCATCTAATTCCACTAATCCTTTTTGATCAACAGTGGGATTTAATTCAAATGTTCCTCTTTTTATTTTTTGTCAGGATGACCTGCTAATAGATGAGAGTGGAGTGGTACTGTTATTTCTAATTGTTCTGGGGGTACTCTGTGGTTTTTAATCCTGTACTTTTCCTTCATGAAACTGAATATCTCTCTGTTTGGTTTTTATAGGTTTGGAATTGTAATGTCTCCCTGAGAAAGTGTTCCCTTAATTAGTATGAAATTACTTTCTTTATATTTCTTTATTTTAAGTCTAATTTGCTAAACATTATATTGACACCTGATTGTTTTATATTTTTTCCTTGGAATATGTCTTCCATTCTTTGTCCAAAAATAGCATCTTTCTTTGGTGGTGAGATGCATTTATTGAAGGGAAAAAAAAAGTCAGCCCTGTTTTTTAATTACACTAGTCTGTATCTTTACAATAATGAAAATCACTAATATTAGGTTACTACTTAAAGATTTGTATTAATTCTGATAATTTAATTCTTTTGCACAGTTTTGAGCGTTATTATTCCTAATTTATATAACAACTGTTCTGGTAATTCTTTTTCTTTCCTATATCCTCATTGATATTGTTTCTTCAGTCCAAAAGATTACCTTCAGAATCTCCTAGTGGAATAGAAATGCAAAAATAACTGTAAATTTGAATTTGAGGCAATCAATGTGATTGTATAAAGGCCCACTGGATATCAATTGAAATAGTAAGGCTACTGTGGTTATAGGAAAACGTATTAAGAAAAATACCATGTTTTAGTGGTATTTGAACAACATAGAAACATTGGAAAAGAGTACTGCTACTTTGTGCTCTGTGGAAAACATGGTAGTTAATAGGAAATTTTTAAATGCCTAACTGATTTTTCTGTGATTTCTCAATTGTTTCTTTTAAGACAAATCATTTCTATTCTGGGTAATCATAATAAAAAAAGAAGTGTTGACCATCTACATAATACTTATTAGCAGACCGTAAGTACATCACACATTGACACAAATGTTTTACACAAAATCCCAATGAAGGAAGCACCGTTACAGTTCTCTTTATTACCATTTTGCTGAAGAAAACAAGACACAGAAGTTTCACAACTGTATAGTGACAAAGTAAAATTTGAAACCAATGAGTTGGGTGTTAAAGTCTTTGTCTTAATCATCAGATGGGTCAGTTTACTCTTTAACATAGAAGTAAAGAGCATAGGTTGTGAATGCAGAGTGTTTTAAATCAAACTTAGATTCACTACATAATAGTGTAGAGTTTTGAATTTAATTTCTCTCAGCCTCAGTTTCCTCCTTTGCATAACTGAATGACCTCTTTTTTATTATTATTAATTTATTCTTGTTACATCTCAATGGTTATCCCATCCCTTGTATCCTCTCATTCTCCCCTCCCTCCCATTTTCCCCTTACTCCCCTCCCCTATGACTGTTCCTCAGAGGGATTACCTCCCCCTGTATATGCTCATAGGGTATCAAGTCTCTTCTCGGTGACCTGCTGTCCTTCCTCTGAGTGCCACCAGGTCTCCCCCTCCGGTGGACATGGTCAAATAGGGATCTTTATAATGGGGCTAGAGAAATGGCTTAGTGGTTAAAAGTGTTTCTTATACTAGCTTGTTTTGTGTCAACATGAAATAAACTAGAGTCATAAGAGAAAGCAACAATTGAGCAAATACCTCAAGGTTTTTGGAAACACCTTCAAATACAGTTCCAGCTGTAAGGCATTTTCTCAACTAATGGTCAATGAGGGGAGGGCTCTGCTCACACCCTGGGCTGATGAGCCTGGGTTCCATATGAACGCAGAATGAGCATGCCAGGGAAAGCAAGCTAGTAAACATCACCCTTCCATGGCCTCTGCATCGGCTCCTGCCTCCAGATTCCTGCCCTATTTGAGTTCCTATCTGGAGAGCAGTGTGGAACTTGCTTTTTGGTTATGGTGTCTCACTGCAGCATTAGAAACTGAACTAAGACACTGCTCCTCCAGAGGAGTTTGTTTTCCAGAACCCACATCAGGCTGCACACAACTACCTCTCCAAGGGACCCAGCCAGCACCCTATCCTGGCCTCCACAAATATCTGTGTGTGTCTGGTTGTATGTATATATAGATATAGATATAGATGATATAGATATAAATATAGATATATGCATACTAACATCCAAACACACACACACAAATAAACAAACAATTAATTAAAAGATAAGTGAAATACATGAACTAAATACATAAAAATTAAAGACTTTTATCATTTCTAAGTGAAGTATCTCGAAAAAACAAAACAAAACAATAACAACAACAACAACAAAGGATGTAACTTCCTCTCTACCAGGTGAGAAGGGGGAGAAAGACTAAGTGATATGTGATATATAAGTAAATTCTTTGTCAACGACAACTTAGTGCAGATAATCAACCGCTGAGAGAATATTTTAGCACATAGATAATACTTGCACTTACATCTGAAGTTAGGTGCCTTCACCAACCCACTAAAATCATGGACAAGGCTGCCCCACTCTTCATATCTCTTCAATATAGTACTAGAAGTTCTAGAGCAATAAGAAAACTAAAGGAAATCAAGAAGATACAAATTGGAAAGGAAGAAGTCAAAGCATCACTATTCCCAGATGATATGATAGTATATATAAGTGACCCTCAGACTTTTACCAGAGAACTGCTACTGTTGGTAAACACCTTCAGCAAAGTGGCTGGATACAAGACTAATTTTAAAAAGTAAAATAGTAGCCCTCTTGTATACATATGACAAATAGGCTGAGAAAAAAAGTAGGGAAACCACACCCTTTGTAATAGCCACAAATAATATAAAGTATTTTGGTGTAACTAAAACCAAGCAAGTGAAAGATTCATTTGAAAAATCTTCAAGCCTCTGAAGAAAAAATTGAAGAAGATATCAGAAGATTGAAAGATATCCTATGCTCATGGATTGGTAGGATTAACTTAGTAAAAATGGTCATCTTACCAAAAGCAATCTACAGATTCAATGCAATCCCCATCAAACTACCAACACAATTCTAAACTTCATATGGAAAAAAAATTTTTTAAATGAGAATTGCTAAATATATAATATAATAATAATATAATATAATAATAGAACTTCTGGAAGTATCTTCAACCTATACTTCATAGTAATAGTACTAAAAACTGCATAGTGCTGGCATAGAAATAGACTGGTTGATCAATGAAATTCAATTGAAAAGCCAGAAATAAACACACAGACCTACGGACAATTGAGTTTTTACAGAGTAGTCAGAATCATTCAATAGAAAAAAAGAGAGCATCTTCATGAAATGGTGCTGGTAAATTAAATATATCCATGTAGAAAAATGCAAATAGTTCTCTCACCTAGAGTCTCAATAGGATGTCCTCCCCTCTGTTCCACTTTCCAGGTAAGTGAAGACTTTCATGGGACATGCCCCTTGGGCTAATGTCTAGATATAAGTGAGTATATACCATTTGACTCTTTCTGCTTCTGGGTGAACTCACTCATTATGATCATTTCTAGTTCAATCCATTTGCCCACAAATTTCGGGAATTCCTTGTTTTTAATAGCTGAGTAGTATTCCATAGTGTAAATGTACCACAGTTTCTTTATCCATTCTTCTACTGAGGGACACGTAGGCTGTTTCCATGTTCTGGCTATTATGAATAAGGCTGCTATGAACATGGTTGAGCAAATTTTCTTGTTCTGTGCTGGAGCATCTTCTGAGTATAAGGTCTTGAGGAAGTCTTATTCCAAGTTTTCTGAGATATCACATATACAGGGGGAAGAGGTCCCCCTCATTCACAGTCATAGGGGAGGAGAGCAAAGGGAAAATGGGAGAGAGGGAGAAATGGGAGGATACAAAAGATGGGATAACAATTAAGATGTAATATGAATAAATTAATAAAATATATTTTAAAAAATAAAAATGCAAATAGATCTATATTTATCACCCTGCACAAATTCAAGTTAAAGTGGATGAAAGATCTCAACATAAATCCAGATATACTAAATTTATTAGAAGAGAAGGTGGGGAAAAGCCTTGAGCTCATTGTCACAGGAGACAATTTCCTGAAGAGGGTACCAATAGCTCAGGCTCTAAGGTCAACAATTAATAAATGGGACCTCTTGTAACTGAAAAGCTCTGTAAGGCAAAGGACACTGTCAACAGAACAAAGCAACCACCTACAGATTAGGAAAAGATATTCACCAACTCTACATCCAAAAGAGGACTAATATCCAAAATACATAAAGAACTCAAAACATTAAACACCAACTAACAAAATAACCCAATTAAAAATGGGGCACGGAGCTAAACAGAGAATTCTCAACAGAAGAATCTCAAATGGCTGAGAAACATTTAAAGACATGCTCAATGTCATTAGTCATCAGGGAAATGCAAATCAAAATGGATAAGATTCCATTTTATACCTGTCAAAATGGCTAAGATCAAAAAGTCAAATGACAGCACATGCTGGTGAGAATGTGGAAAAAAGCACTCTTCCAATGCTGGTAGGAATGTAAATTTATACAACCACTTTGGAAATCAATCTGGTGCTTTCTCACGAATTTGGGAATAGTACTACCTTAAGACCCAGCTGTAACACTCCTGGGCTTATACTCAAAAGATGTTCCACAATACAACAAGGACATTTGCTCAACTATGTTAGTTGCAGGTTTATTTGTAATATCCAGAATCTGGAAACAACCCATATGTCCCTCATCTGAAGAATGCATAAAGAAACTGTGACATATTTACATTGTGGAATACCACTCAGCCATTAAAAAGGAGGAAATTATGAAAATTTCAGGCAAATGAATGGAAATAGAAAATAGCATCCTGAGGAAACCCAGAACCAGAAGGACACACATGGTATGTACTCACTTGTAAGTAGACTTAGCCATATCGTTAAGGATAAAATGCACAGTCCCAAAGAAGATAAGTAACAAGGATGTTCCAAGAGAGGATACTTACTCCCTCAGAAGGGGAAATAGAATAGACAGATATAGTGTTGAAGAGAGGGAATAAGGTAGGAGAGGAGGCACAGACAGAAATAAGGGTGGAGATCAGACCTGGAAAGAGCATGTCAGGGAGAACAGAAGGCCTGCAGAGAAAAGAGAAACTATGGGTAGGGGCATCTCTGTGACAAGCTGGACACCTAAGTCAGAATAGGCCTCTGGGAACCTACGAGGGGGACTCTAGCTAAAACTCTTAGTAAGAGGGCCATGGAGACTGAAGAGGACACCCTCTAACTAGTCAAGAGAGAGGTACACCAAACCACCTACGAACACTGATCCAAATCTTCCCCTACCTATAAGATACACAGGCATAAGGACAGAACAGATACAGCAGAGATTGAAGGAATGTCCATCCAATGCCTGGCTCAACCCAAGACCCATCCCATCAAGAGAGCCAATCCCTGACACTATTAATGATACTCAGCTATGCTTACAGAAAGAACCTTTCAGAGTTATCCTTTCAGAGTCTCCACAAGCATTAGTTCAAAACAGATCCTGAGACACACAGGCAAATATTAGGTAAAGCGTAGGGAGTCTAATGACAAAGTGGAAGTGGCTGGAAGTATAAAAAGACTTAGAGGTGACAAAAGATCCACAAAAAGACCAAGAAAGCCAACTTATGAGGGCCCAGAGGGCCCTGTGGAGTCTAAAGCACTGACCAAGGACAACGCATGGATTGGGTCTAGGTCATCTAAATAGATGAAGCCAATGGGCAGCTCAGGCTTCATGTGGGTCCACTAGTAGGGGAAGTAGGGGCTGTTTCTGACATGACTCTGTTGCTTAGTTTTTGATCACTTCCTCCTGGTGGAGCAGACTTGCCAGGCCACAGAAGAAGAGTACATACTCAGTCCTGATGCTACGTGATGAACAGGGGTGAGTGGATAGGGCACTCCCTTTTATGAGGAATAGAGGAAGAGGGCATGCAGGAGGAAGGGGTCCGACTGGGAGGAGAGGAGGGAGGGGGCTACAACTGAAATGTAAAATGAATAAATAAATAAATTTTTAAAAGAAAATAGTTCTGACCAAGCACATCCATAGGCTCTTCAACTATGGATTCAAATTACCAAGAATCAAAAATATTTGAAAATAAACTGAATTTGTATTTAGCATTTACAAATATTTTTATCATTACTCACTGAAATGCACTAAGCACCAATTTACATAATAGTTATATTGTACTGGTTATTCTAAGTAATCTAGAGATGAAAAATATACAAAAGGCTATGTACAGTTTATACGTAAATATTATGTGTAAATAAATATAGGGGATGTGAGCATTCACCACTTTTGGTATGTGAAGGATCATGGAATAAATATATCATGAACAGTTTTAAAATATGATGACAATTTATTTTAGCTGGGCAAGCAATTACCAGGTGATGTGGATTTTACTGAATTCTGCACCATATCATCTGTACTGTCACAGATATACTGCTAAATAATATGACTACAATAAACTTTAATATTCATTTTACTAAACTAATTTTATTGTAAACAAATATGTAACTTTTAAAACTACTTAGGTTATATTAATATTGAATGGTATTCCACTTTACATTTGGATCATACATGGGAAAAGTTTATTATTAAAATCAATAATCCAATAAAGTTTGAAAACAAATATGGCAGAAACAATGGTAATAGCTACACTTTTAAATTTCTTTTTTTTATAATTCTTTATTAATTTATTCTTGTTACATCTTAATGATTATCCAATCCCTTGTATCCTCCCATTCTTCCCTCCCTCTCATTTTCCACTTATTCCCCTCCCCTATGACAATTAAGACTTAGTTAATGAAAAAGTTATAGACTAGAAATAATTAAAAATTAACATATTTCCTTTACAGATTAATAATATCAACAAGCATGTTGAGTGTTTACGTTAAGGTAAGGTACTAATATGAAGAAATTAACTTAATCCATGTAATGACATGAGAGTATTTGATTGCTAATATTCTTTTTTACAGATGTGGAAAAAGATGATAGTTGCAAGATAACATCATCCCAGTTAATACAGAACTAGAGTATCTCTGTATTCCGAGGATTGTCTTTGATAATCCTTCTGCTTCTAAGGCATTTATGCTAAGCAGACCATTAGGCACAGTGTTCAGGATTTTGAGACATTCTAACACTAGGTTGTGGCCTGAGGAAATATGGTATATATTAGAGAAGATAGTACACTACAGTATTAGATATGTAAGAATAGAGAATCCATACCCAGTTCTCTGTACAAACAAAATAAAGCAGAAGAAGGTAAATGTCACAATCAGAAATGTTTAATCAGGTAGTGATCTGTTTATGCTGAAATACAAAGTTAATAATTTCAAACAAAGCAATTATTAAATAACTTTCTTAATGAACACACTCTTCAAAACACAGGGGCTCCATTTCACATTCTGTATTTCATAAAACAAAGACTGAGTTTAAGGAAAGTACAAGTTTAGATTTCTCTCCATGGAGTTATGCTTAAAATTTTAACTAAGGTCTTATTTTCAAGACTATTTATTATGTTGTTTTATTTATTAAATCTTTCTGACAATATATTTTATGATATTCTTTGCTCTTCCCCTAACTCCTCTAAGATCTCTCCTCCTCCCTACTCACCAGGTTTCCTGTGTGTGTTCTCTCTCTCTCTCTCTCTCTCTCTCTCTCTCTCTCTCTCTC
>OU015753.1:66762738-66827441 GCA_907169655.1 Acomys percivali | reverse complement strand
TCTCTCAAAAATAAAATATAAAAAAGACACCATGAAGCCCATAAAACAAAAACCAAAGCTCAGAACAGTGTAATTCAGTACTCCACCACAACTTAAAGTGTAGCAACAGAACCAAAGTGGTATTATGATATAATTATTTTAGAAACTTGGTAAGAACTTGGAAAAATTGGAAAGCTTTAGGAGTACTTATATTTGTGTTACCTTACATACTTCAAGGAATAACAGGATGAAGAAGAAGAAGAAGAAGAAGAAGAAGAAGAAGAAGAAGAAGAAGAAGAAGAAGAAGAAGAAAACCTAAAATATAGACCAAACTTTCTAAAGAAGAAGAGATGTTTATCAAACCAAAAATGCTATAATACTATAAATAAATTAAGTCTCCAATATTAAAGCAATAGCTAAAGAATTCTATATCTAAATAATACAATGTAGTTATTAAACATTTGTCTTTTTAGCTCTATGAGGCAAAATTAAAAAATAAATATCATATGTATATTTGTGTACAACTAAATGATGAATGTATATGATATGGAATAATCACAAATGAAGTAAACTAACATATCTGTTACTTCACCTAATATTTTTCTTTTTTATGATAGTAAGTATACTCAAAATTTGGGAAATCTTTATATTATATAAATAAATAACAAGAAAATAAAGCAAAATAAAGTATTTTATACATACATACATACACACACACATGTACACATACTTGTCAAAATGCCATTGTCTAAATAACTACAATGGTTCCTAAAAGACTAGAAAGAACTCATTTACTAAACATAAGTATATAATAAATATTATTTAAAGGCTCCTACATTTATCTTTCCTTTTATTTAAAATTTAAAGTCATTTATTTCTCTCCTAGATAATCAGTTTTCTAAGTCTGCTACATCCATAAAGAATAAAAATGCCTAGTCCAACCAAAAAACCACCCCACAGGAGAAAGCCAACACCTTAAGGGCACTATGCTATGCTTGCAGGCAGGATACTAGAATTGCTGCCTTATGAGAGGTTCCATCCACCAGTGGATTGAAATAGATGCTGATACTCACAGGCTAACATTGGGCTGAGCACAGGGAGCCTTGTGTACACGTTGGGGGAAGGGTAGAAGGATCCTGAAGGGACAGGATCTCCACAAAAGACCAACAGAGGCAACTAACTTGGGCCCAATGGTGCTTGCAGAGACTGAAACACCAGCCAAGGACCATGCATGGACTGGATCTGGGCCCCCTACACATATGTACCTAATAGGTAACTTGGTCTTATTGTGGGTCTTTCTAAAAAGGGGAGCACAGGCTGTCTCTGACATGGACTCTGTTGCCTGTTTTTTTCATCTCTTTCTCCTGGTGGGCTTGTCTTGCCAGGCCACCATGGAAGAGGATGTGCTCAGTCCTGGTGTGACCTGATGTGTAGAAGGGGAAGGCTCCCTTTTTCTAAATAGGGGAGGCAGGGAGGGGGCACAGGGAGAGAAGTTAAGACCAGGAGGAGAGGAGAGAGGGAGCTATGACTGAGGCGTAAAAAAGAAATATATACCTTCTCATCCACTTCTCTTTTTCCAGTGATCGACAACTACTGGTCTCTGCCATCTGTAGTAGCAGCCATTCATTGTCACACTGTGACGTCAATGTAACTGCATTTGGAATCACTTGCAAAACATACCTTTGGGTCTGTCTGTGGTGATGATTTGAGCAAAGTGATGATTGTGAGAGAGAATGGTACAGCTAACCAAAATTTAGAAGCTAAAAATCAGATCCGAAAATCCAAAGGGTGTCTGAGAAAGGGTAATCTCAGTTCTTTATGCCCTAAATTCAGCCCACATGAGACCCCCCTTTATACACTGTCCTTCTTCAGGACACATGAGACCCCCCTTTATACACTGTCCTTCTTCAGGACAGGACAACTGTGATTTTTATTACTCCAGCTTTGTTTGTATCTTACATTTTTGGTTTTTTGGTTTTTTGTTTGTTTGCTTGTTTTAATTTTACTTAGTTTCTGTAACTTGAGTACCAAAGAATGGGTTAAATAGGCACACATGCTTGTCATTTGTATGAAGAAGTAGAATAGGGACAATAGGTAGCAAGTTAAAATTTCAAGTAATGTCTGTAAGTCTTTAATTCTTTTTTCTATGTTGATTTGCTTTCTTTTACATGACTGGTAAGCGTCACTTAAAAGCACAATGAGAAGCAGGGGTTATAAAGACTGAAGAGGATACTCTCTAGCTAGACAAGTTTCCTAGTAGAGGGAGGGGAACACCAATCTACTCACAAAAACTTCAAGCAAAAATTAACTGTGCCTACAATATGTGCAGGGATAAAAATGGAACAGATAGAACAGACATTATGGGACTGTCCAACCAATGCCTGGCCCAATCCAAGACCCACCCCATGGGCAAGAGCCAACCCTTGACACTATTAATGAAACTCTACTATGCTTGCAGACAGGAGCCTAGAAGAAGTGTCCTCTGAGAGGCCCCACCCAGTTAAAAACAATTCAAAACAGATGCTGAGACTCACAGCCAAACATTGCACAATGTGTAGGGAGTCTTGTGGAAAAGTGGGGGTGTGGGGGAGGAGAAAAGGACCTCGAGGTGAAAGGAGCTCCACAAGAAGACAAAAAGAACCAAATATCGAGGTCCCAGCTAGGCCTGCTGAGGCTGAAGCACCAAGCAAGGAACTTGCATGGACTGGATGGAGGCTCCCTACAAAAAGACTTAGCAGATGGACAGCTCAGGCTTCATGTGGGTCTTCTAGTAAGGGGAGCGCAGGCTGTCCCTGACATGGACTCTGGTGCTTGCTTTCTGATTACTTCCTCTTGGCAGGGTTGCCTTGCCAGTCCTCAGGGGAAGAAGACAAACTCAGTGCTGATGCAAGTTGATGAAGTGGGGTAGAGGGGAAGGGGGGAGGCTCTACTTTTCTGAGGAATAAGGGAAGGGGTATGGGAGAGAGGGAGGAAGAGTAGGACTGGGAGGCAGGGAGGGATGGAGTTATCACCAGGATGTAAAAAGTAAATAGAATGATAGATAGATAGATAGATAGATAGATAGATAGATAGATACATGCATACATACATACATACATACATACATAAGCAGAATGAATTGTGCCAGCAGAATGGAAAGTCAGAAGCATTCCAAGCTTCAGAGTAGTTCAGTAATTGAAGCAAGCTAAGACTTGGAACTCTACAAACAACAACTGCAGAACAAAGACTCCTCAAGTAGCTAATGACAATCCCCAAGATGACAGCCACTGAAGAACAAAGGACTTTTGGCGTGAAGGAATTAAACTCTATGAACAATCTGAACCAACTTGGTGGTAGAATCTTTAGAGCTTCTCTCTGTACATGCCAGCTGGAAAACTCATTTAATTTGACCTCATGTAATCTAGAGCAGAGAAACCAGCCAAGTAATGTAGACCCTTAGACATCTGACCTGTGGAATTATGAGATAATAAATGGGTAGTGCTTCCAGCCACTAAATTTGTGGTAAATTTTTTTGTAGCAGTATAAGAAACTAATATAAGACCTTCAGCACTTACCTCACCACAGTGCCTACAAATAGGGCTAGAATCACATGGAGATCTGAACTCAGTTGAGCCCAAGTCCTAATCTTCATGATTATTTTATGTTTTATGCCAACAAAATTCAGTGATTTGTCAAGCACCAATAAGTAACTAACTAAAAGAGATATGTAGTGAATGCCAATGTTAAATATCTAAAGCAATTAGAATTGGCTTTGGGGTGGACTAATGAGCAAAAACTTTAAAAAGCAGAAAGGAGAGATGGATGAGGCACTCTATGCCTGAAATCCATGCCTCCCAGGAGAGGCAGAGTCTGGAAGATGAAGAGTTCTGAGAAGCCAGGCATGATGGTGCATACCTTTAATCTCGGCACTCAAGGAGGCAGAGGCAGGCAGATCTCTGAGTTCTAGGCCCTTGTCAACAAAGTGAGTCCAGGCAGTCAAGGCTAAAAAAAGGAAACACTGTCTCAAAAAACAAACAAACAAAGAATTCTGAGACCACTGTGAGCTACATAATGAAATTTCATGAAAACAAAACCAAATAAACAAACAAAACCAAACACCAAATGCAGAAATCTGTTTAAAAAAAGATCATGTTCTTGATGAGCTCTATGAGAACTGAGAACATTTTGAGGTATCTGGAAGACAAATGTTTGTAGGGCAAAGAGAAAGTGAAGCTTTAGCATACATGGCTAATAGGACCCAGGAAAGAGTAGTCCAAGAAAAGGAGGACCCAAAGAGAAGTTTATTTGTAACCTGTTTATAGACTTCTAAATAAATATATATGAGTTTGGAAATTTATTCCAAGAAAAATATCACAGCATTTTTATAATAAACAAAGAAAATCCCAAAATGTAAGATATGTTGATTACCTAATTAACAGCATAGCTAAACCATGTAAACACATAAGTGTATGATTGACTTCTGGCTATACAACTCTTAATTATAACTAACCTTGCTGGAAGCAGCAGGAGGAAGGCCACACTCACACTTCCTCTCTTCTCCTCTAAGGAGGGCTATAAGCCCTAACTGATCTTCTCCAGATGTAGGTCATAAAATCCTCATTCCAGAACCATCCTCCTTATATCTGGAAAAAAGAAAGGTTCTCATCACTGAAGCTTAAAAAACATTTAATGAATAGGTTTTGTTAAGTACTGACCTACCCTGCTTATCCCCATTTTGTCCTTCAGTATACTGCTTCACAATTGTGAAAAACAAAAACAAACACCCTCCCCCTCACACACAGTTTCTCTGCTTCTTTGTAAGGGACTCACACATGAACCATTCAAGGAATGACAAAACAGTACTACTTTTTCATATACATATATATATAGTATATTATATATAATCATTTCATAATTGAATAATTATTGTTTTTATTTCATATTAGTACTTTCATATTTGTATTTCCTGTTATAAATGTATGTAAGAAAATTATTTTTAAATTTAAGTTTAGGGAATTTCTATTCCTTCTCAAAGAGTAACCAAAAGTACTAAACGCCACAGAGAATAAACAAAATCAAGATGAAACAGTCATCTGGCCTTCTGTTCAAAAGAAAAGTTTCAACAAAAGCCATTTCTTGTGAATTACAAGAGACCCATGGAATAGATTGATGAATGGGAGTAATCACTTCATGGGGTGTCATGGGGATTGAGCAAATGAAGACGCTTGGACAAAGAGCTTGATCACTGCTCAATCACAGAGGAAGTACTTATCAGTGAACACTGAGAGTAAGTACTAGTCTCAGAGTAAGTTCTCAAGCTTGAACAATAGTTATTTTTGGCTCACGTTTCTAACATCAGCTCTCATCATGATTATTTTCCTCTTTTCGGATTTTTATAATTTTTAAAAATAACAGTTAATTTTATTTTTAAAAAACTGAAAAGACATTTATTTACTTTAGTAGTACCTTATCCAAACACTTTACCCAAAATTATAGCAAAAGTTCAGATAACTTTACATAATTCAGCTTCAGTGATTCATGTGAACACTACTCAGCACAAGGTATGTGCTTGTTCTTTTATTGCTTCAAATTAGCATGTTGAACACTTTTAATTTTTTAGTTATATAAAAGGAACATTTTAAAGGTGTTTTTGGCAGGTGTTTTGGCCAGTCTCACTGAGTCTATTCATTAACACAAAGAGGCATTTTCTACAGTTATGGGCCAAACCAAAAGTAAATCTTACTGGGAAATATTCCTGTTTACTTCTCAAAAAATTATTAGATTTGTGATTGGGATAGTTCATTGTACACATTACTTTTGTCTGTCAAATCCTAATTGAATAACATATAGGAGCTAAGAATGATGGCCCATGATATACTTGGATTACTATAGCAATATAAAGTCAAAAATAAATTATAATTTACGTACCTGTGTTAGAATGATCATCTATATTGTTTTTGAATTATCTGTATTATTAGTATTATCAGTAGGCCCAGCTAGCAATCAATTATAACACAGACACTTCTTATATTTTAAAATAGCCTTAGTTAACCTGGAGCAGGACAGATATCAATCCTCTAAACTACCTCCCATCGTGGGGCAGGCATGGGCTCTCTGCCTCAATCCCATGTCATCTGCTTCCAATAACTTTTATCAAGCTACCTCCCATCCGTAATCCCAGACACTTGCTAATGTTCTTCATCTGGGTGGAATTCTCTATCCACACCAGACCTACGTTTCTCTTCCATCTAACCCATGGTGGCTTTCCTTTCTTTTCTTTAGGTCTCCCTCCTTTCTCCTCCTGGTGGTCTTTTTTCTTTCCAGAATTCCTGTCTCTTAGCCCCACCTATCTCTTTTGTCCTGTCTAGGTGGGATGGCTTTTTATTAAGCAAAAGGTGGGTCACAGAGACAGCAAGCAGTAATTAGCATCAAAATACATCTGACCATGCCCCAATACATCTACATTATCAATACAATTTTCTGCTAGAAAATTAGTATAGACACTTATACTTAGTAATTATTTTGGTACTGTTGCTTCTATTATTCAAGAATTTCCTAGAAAAAAAGACTCTTTATTTTAAGGAAACAGCTGATGTGGTAATACAGGGTGTAAAATAAAAATTATGCAGAGTAGTTGTGTGCTTCAAAACTCTATCTTGCTGAGGGCAAGTCTGTTTGCAACTGGCTACTCAAGAGTTCAATTGACTGACCATGACTGAACAACTACTGAAGGCAGAAAGATGCTTTACTTAAAAGAAACCATTGTTACTAGAATGCTTCAACAATCTCACACAAACATCCATAATAATGATTGACAATGTACCTGAGCAATAAGTCCCATTAAATTAACATATAAAAAGTAACCATTGTCCCCTTTTAAGTTGTAGTCAACTTTAATACAACTTAAGAATTTGTTTGGAAGCATACAACCTTTTAGGGAAAAAATTAAATGTGGTAAGTCACTATTGCACACAAAGTTCAGAAATGCATCCATAGTTCAATCATTTTAGCCAACTCAGGCAAGTCCTATGCAGAGAGCGCTACTGACCTACCTCAGTCTGAAAATCTAAACTGTTGCCTAGGACTAGGAAACCAGTCCCACTTGCCTTCAGCTTTAATTAAGAACAGATGCTGGCATCCTGTCCTCTGTATCTTCTGTTGTTATTTCTTCCTTCTATTATATTTTCCTCTTCACTTTCATCTTTTGGGGGGAGACCCTCCAGTCCAGGGCTTCTCCTCACTAGTTATACCTCAGTAAGAAGCTTTTGTGTTACTTATAATCATTAGCTTTGATAAGATAATTGACAGGTGACATCTTAATTGGGATGGAACAGAGGACCACAACATTGAGACAGTAGGATAAAAAACCACTAACTACATCAGACTCATCTTTTCTTTTCTTAAAAATACTTTATGATTATGGTTTCCCATCTTCTTACTGCTTCCTGTTTCTTCCCATCTACTTTTCTATCCAGATCCACCCAGAGCCACCTCTTTATGTTTCTCCTTAGAAAATAAACAGGAATCTAAGTGATCATAATATAAAATAAAATATAAGAAGAAACAAAAACAAACAAACAGAAAGAAAAGAACACAAGAAAAGGCACAAAGACCCACTCATTAATCCACTCAGGAATTCATCAGGCACATAAAACTAGAACCATATTATGTAGACAAAGGACTCATGGCAGGCAGGGATAGAAAGGAATAGAAAAGAAAAGTAATGAAACCATGACATGACATCATGAGACAGAAAACTTGCAATGACATCTTCAGTTCATTTTCTGTTGGCCATTTTCCTTATTAGGATTTCTATTGTTTATTTCTGTGATGAATTACCATGACCAAAAGAAGTGGAGGAGAAAACGGGTTTATTTGGTTTACATTTCCATATCATAGTCTGTCGTTGAAGAAAGTCAGAACAGGAACTCAGAGATTTCATCCTTTTTAATGGCTAAGTAATATTTCATTGTGAAAATGTACCACATTTTCTTTATCCACTCATATGCTGATGGATATCTAGGTTGTTTCCAATTTCTGGTTACTATGGAAACAACAGCAATGAACACATTTAAGCCAATATCTTTGTGGTAAGAAGAAGCATCCTTTGGGTATATGCCTAAGACTGATACAGCTGTATCTTAAGGTATATCAATTCCATCTTCCTAATGAATTTTCATACTGATTTCCATAGAGGTTGTACAATATTAACCATAAATATTCCTGGAAAGAAAAATGCAAAGGGTTACATTTCTCGTTCCCCCACACCCCCAATGTATAAAAGTGACTTATATCCACCAACCCAAATTCTGATTGGCAGTGAAAAGAAGGGAATAAAATATTGTTTATTCTTTTAAGTGTTCCAGAGATGATGAATAGTCACATTCTATTGTCTACAGCAGAGCCACAGAGAAGAGGAAAATGGAAAACATCTTCAGAATGATGGATTTATGCTTGGTACTATAGAAACATTAATCATATATCTAACATCCAGTATAATAATGGCATAGTTATGCATGTGTGCATCTACAAGATACATTCATACATATGTATACATATGCATATATATGTGTTTGTATGTGTGTGTGTGTGTGTGTGTGTGAGAGAGTGTGTGTGTGTGTTTGTGTGTACTAATGCAGGAAAGGCAATATCACTCATAATTAAAATAATTATAAATGTTACCTATTATATAAAATTAACTTTTTCCTGTCTATAAGGATTTTCTTTATGACATAAAGCATAATAGATTAATTTTGATTAGGACAATTTGCAAACACAAAACAAGTTCTCTATGAATACATAATCCATTGTGTGAGTTATTTGTCAATTACATAATAAAGATGTTCTTTAGAGATTCATACAAGCTATTGCCACAATTGTGTTAACAACAGACTATCTCAAATGTCAATAGAATAATACAATATGTATTCTTGTGTACAAATGGATATTTGAGAATATTTCTTAGACTAATGGATAGAGAAATATTTTCTACAGATAAATCTTCAGGCTGTACTCCTTTTGGAGAAACTGATCTTAGGCTCTTCCTCGTGCTTTAACAAAATATTCTGGTATTTTAAAAAATATATATTATTTATTATAATTTATTCATATTACATCCAGATTGTTACCCCTTTGCTCTTATCTTCCCATTCCCACCCTCCCATCCTATTCTACCTAATCCCCTCCCCTAGACCCCTTACCCCAACTGTCTGGCAACAGCCTACTAGATTTCATCAGGATGCCCTGAATCTCCTTCCTCTGTATGCCCCTAGACCATCTTTCCAAGGGGCAGTGACCAAATCACGGGCACCAGAGTGCATGTCAGAGATTGAGCAGCATTCCTCTTACCCTCCAGGTAGAGACTCAGCAGTGCATAGGTTACATCTGAACAGAGGGTCTTGGTTCTCTGCATGCATTGTTCTGGGTAGGTGCTTCAGTTTGTGTAGGTCCCTTTTCTCTAGATCTGCAGGCCATGATGGTCTCCCTGTGGAGCTCCTGCTCTTCCATTCCAAACCTTCCATTCTCCACCCCACTCTTCCCTACAACTCAGCACTCTACCAAGAGTCCAGATTCTGAGTCCCAGTATCTGTCTCGATCTCCCACTGGGTGTAGTATCTCAGAGACGATCTATTTTGAGCTAATATCCACTTATAAGTGAGTATATACCGTGTTTGTCTTTCTGGGCCTGGCTTACCTCACTTACGATGATTGTTTCAGTTCCATCCATTTGCCTGCAAATTTCAAGATTTCCTTGCTTTTGATAGCTGAACACTATTCCACTGCTTATCAGCTCTAGGAGTTCCTTGGTAGAATTTTTGGTCTCACTTATATATACTATCAGATCATCTACAAATAGTGATACTTTGACTTCTTCCTTTTCTATTTGTATCCCCTCAATCTCCTTTAGTTTTCTTTCTTTTATATATATATATTTTTTCGTACATGGTAAATGCACATTTTTCATAATTGCTACTTGGAATTAATTTTTAATATTTTATTAATTTATTCATATTACATCTCAACTGTTAGCCCATCCCTTGTATCCTCCCATTCCTCTCTCCTGAACGTACCTGATCTTGTCTGATCTCGGAAGCTAAGCAGGGTCTGGCCTGGTTAGTACTTGGATGGGAGTCCTTTAGTTTTCTTATTGCTGTAGCTAGGACATCAAGTCCATTTAGTTTGATGTTGGCTATAAATTTGCTGTATATTGAATGTACTATGTTTAGGTATGTGCCTTGTATCCCCAATCTCTCTAAGATTTTTAACATGAAAGGGTGTTGGATTTTGTCAAATGCTTTTTCAGTGTCTAATGAGATGATTATGTGGGTTTTTTCCTTCAGTTTGTTTATATGGTTGATTATACTGGTATATTTAACCACTCCTGCATGCCTGTGATGAAGCTTACATGGTCATGGGGCATAAGATTTTTCATATGTTCTTGGATTTGATTTGTATTTTATTATTTTTTTCATTAATGTTCATAAGGGAAACTGGTCTGTAATTCTCTTTGTTGGGTTTTTATTTTCTTTCTTTTTTTGTGTGTGTGTTTTTTTGTTTGTTTGTTTGTTTTTCAAGACAGGGTCTTTCTCTGTAACCTTGACTGTCCTGGACTCACTTTGTAGATCAGGCCGGCCTTGAACTCACAGTGACCTGCCTGCCTCTGCTTTCCAAGTGCTGGGATTATAGGTGTGCACCACCACTGTCTGGCTGGGTCTTTACTTTCAACACACTGTTAAGTCCTTGAAAAGACTCTCCCATGGCATTTTACAAGGCTTAAAGTATGCCTTTAATCAACCAACTCTCTTCCTTAGCCTGAGATGCTCACAGTCCAACAGTTGATGCTTCCAGTCAGTATGAGGCTAGTTTAGATCAGAATTAACTCAGTAGAAACTTCTTGGTTGAGAAATATGGCATACGGGTCAAGATCCCTACACATTGAAGAAATTTTATTGTATTAGGTTTACCACCTATTTTGAATGCTAGAGCGGTTTATTTGTAAATATTATAAGCTACCAGCATTCTTTTTTTTTCTTTTCTTATGAGTGTATTCATGTCAAAGATTGTCACAGAATCACTTGCAGTTTCAGTGCAATCAGTGTGATCACCAGCTCAAATTTCTTAGAGTGTTGTTGCCTTCTTCAATTACACAGGGGAGTAGATAGGCTTAAATTCTTCTAAATTTATAAGAAAACTGCTTATTTGTGATGCCAGTTCCCACAAGGACGGAGGCTGGATTCTCCATTACTAAGAATAATCCTTGATTATTTGATATGACATTTTGATAATTATCTCAATATAATATTTCTGTTCTCACTATTTTTAAATCTTTCTACATACCCAATTTTGGTTTGCTTTGGTTCACCTCTCTTCCTAGTGAGGGAGGATGACTTTGTTCCTCTGTTGTGTGATATATGCAGATGCACAGATACAAACGTATGTATACATACAAATAGGCAAACACTAATACATATGCATATATACACACATACATACTCTTGCACACATATATACATGCATACAGATACATGGATAACAGACATACTTCATCTCATATTTACACTGGAGATATGCCCTCCAGACAAAAGCTACTTTGCAGTTTCTATGACCTTTGCCTCCATCTGGTGCACGTAACTTTGCTTGCATCTGTAAGAGTGAACATAGTAAGTACGAAGTACTCAGATAACATGGACTTGTCATTTTTCACACCTTCCCCCTGTTTCTTGAAGAAAGCATATCTCTGCTGGCCTCTTGTCAGTATACATTGGTGGCACTGGAGGCTTAAATAACTGTAAAAGCTACCAGCATTCTTAATTCAAGGTAATTTGATATTTTATAAATAATTGTACTCTCTAAAATATTTATGTAGCAAATAGTGACTACGTCAAAACCTTCTATTAGTAGGCATCTCTGATGACTATTTACAGTTGTTAACTTGACTAAATCTGGAATGAACTACAATTCAGAAATGGAGGGCACATCTGTGATCTCAACTTGAGGCAGGAAGACAACATGCCTTTGGTCTGGACTTGATGCTGGAAGACACAGGTTTTTAATCCAGATCTTGAGGTGGGATGACATACTTTTCTTTGATCCAGAGAGACACATGCCTTTAATCCAGATCTTGAGGCACACCTTTAATCTGGGCTATACCTTCTGCTGGAGGTCTATATAAGGACAATGGAAGAAGTAAGGTGTTTGTTCTTTGCCTGCTTGCATTCACTTTGACAGCACATCCTTTGGAGTTTACTTATTTGAGATTGCAGCTTATTCTGAAGACCAGCTGAAACACAGAGTTTCCTGGGACTAAGCAACTACAAGATTCTTGAAATTTACATTAATATATGGCCATTGTTAGATTAGTTGAACTGTAGACTATAAGCCATTACAATAAATTCCACATATATATGAAAGATAGATAGACAGATAGACAGACATATAGAGAGATTCATTCCATAAATTTTGTGACTCTAAAAAACTTCAGATTGTGGTACCATGAGTGGGGTATTGCTGTGAGAGACCTGACCATATTTTAAGGAGGATTGTGGAAGGACTTAGAATTTTGGGCTAGAAATTTAATTGAGTGTTGTGGCCTCAGTTGGGTGTTCTGTAGAAGCTTGTAAGATAAGAATGTGGACAGCAGTATAGAAGATTGAGGCCTGACCTGTGTAATTTCATAAGGAAGATTAAAGACTTTATCAGGACTATTTGTTATTTAAGATTCTGTGGTTTAGGTTAGCTGGGGCTACAGATTAGCTATTATTATCAACATGCCTGAACTACTAAAGCAAAACCTCTATATTACTGGGACAATTGATGCTGGATAGCTGAAGCTAAAAAATTAGCCCTGATTAAGAAAAGACCAACATCGTTTAGGTGGAATCTTCTGGGATGTGTTTTCTAAGAGCACAGTGCAGCTGTTTTAGAGGTGGCTATGGTTATAGCTTGTGCTGGCGGCTGGACTTGTAGTGTGTAAGAGTAACACAGGTGGTACTGGTTTTGAAAGCATTAAGGGGTCATGGAGAACAGCTGATGAGAGAACAGGACAGGCTATTGGTGAAGGTGAAGCTTCAGTGGTAGTTAAGGGTCCAGAATTGAAAGATCATGCAGAGAAGCTGAGGCATGGTGCCAGGAAGACAGCCTCTAACAGGATGTTGGTGAAAGTGCAGCAAGGAACCCCAGCAGTTTTGGAGATGCCAGGATCGCCAAGGATGACCAAAACCATCAGTAGCAGTGAAATGGAGCCAGCCAGAACCTAGAAGATGAGTTGTATGTGCTACAGAGGGCAGAGCTGGACACATGACCCAAGCCCTTTGGAGGAGATCAGAAGTTTGTGTGTGGATACCAGACATTGGACATTGAGTTATTTATGCTGTTGGAATTTAATTTTCCTTGGTTCAGATTGTGACTGTGCCCTGGTTCTTCCTTCTCAAAGAAGCTATTTAATATTATTTTTATTTTTTACAAGAGCACACAGCTGAAAGACCTTGAATTTTAAAAGATATTTGGATTTTTGGAGGTATTGGATATTTTAAAGAGACTGAAACTTTAATGTGGTTTAATTTGTAAAGACTGTTAAACTTTTAAAGTTATTTATGTTTTTATGTAAGATCTAGGGGATGAATACAAAAGAAAAGGTGTGGCTTAATAGTGACGTATATATGTGTCAAGTTGACAAGGCATCAGTTGTACTGTCTTGCTTTGTATGTCAATATGACATATGCTAGAGTCATTAGAGAGGAGGGAGCCTCAGTTGAGAAAATGCTTCCATGATATCAGGCAAGCCTGTAGAGCATTTTCTTATTTATTGTGGATGGGACTACCCCTGGGCTGGCAGTCCCTTCTGTTATAACAAAATAAACTGAGCAAGCCATATGAAGCAACCCAGCAAGCAGTACTCCTCCATGGCCTCTGGATCAGCTCCTGCCTTCAGATTCCTGCCCTTCATGACATCCTGCCATCATTGCTTTTGATGATGAACTGTTATACTGAAGTGTGAGTAAAATAAACTCTTTTTCCCCAAGTTGCTTTTGATCATGGTATTTCATTACAGCCACAGTAACACTAAGACAACAGGACTTTGATTATGAATAAGTAATGTGAACACTCCATTTGGAATGAATATTTGAAGATGAGGACTTGGCTAGCTTGTGCAATGTTATACATATTTCCCTTTCTATTTATTTATCTCATAAAAACACTGAATATCTCAAGTTCAGATTAACAATATCTCAGAAAGTTATTTACATTTTGGACCTGTGGTACCTATCTATCTTAGTTACTGACAATAAGTAAGTCAAGACAAGATTACACACAGAGGTGGGTGAGAAAGCTAAAACTGAAGTTAAGATGGTAGAGAAAACTCAAGGCAAAGCTGAGATTACTAGTTTCCTTAACTGTAACTCCCTCACTTGGTACTTTTTTCTACTTTGAGAAATAAACTAAGAAATCGTGATCTGTACTCCTGGTGAGTATTTCTGCTTGATATTTTCTAGAGAAAGTTTTTTGAATCTTAGGAGTCTTATATATAAGACTCATCACAGTATTTTCAAAAGGAGTCACATTTGTAACAGTCATTTTGAAATAAGATACAGGATCATTTCTAGTTCCATTTATTTGTCCACAAATTTCGGTATTTCCTTGTTTTTAATAGCTGAGTAGTATTCCATAGTGTAAATGTACCACAGCTTCTTTATCCATTCTTCAACTGAGGGGCATTTTAGTAGACAAATGGATGGAACTAGGTAATTAACCCAGAAGCAGAAGGACTCACTTGGTATATACGCACTTATAATTGGGCACTAGCCCAAAAGCCATGTCCCATGAAAGTCTTTCCTTACCAGGAGATTGGGACAGATGTGAGGACATCCTCCTGGGACTCTAAGTAAGAGAAATATAGGAGATGGGGAAATAGAAGGATCCAGAGGGTCCTAAAAACCTACAAGAAGAACATCATGATGGGTGGCTCGGGGCCCAGGGGGGTCTGCTCAAACTATTGCACTAACCAAGGACAGTACAAGTAGTAAACATTGAACCCGTACTCTGATCTAGCCAATGGGGAGGACATTCTCCACAGTTATGTGGAGAGCGGAGACTGACTCTGACATGAACTCTGATGCCCCATATTTGACCACCACCCTCTGGTAGGGAGGTCCAGTGGCACTCAAAGAAAGACTAAGCAGGATACCAAGATGAGACTTGATAGCCTATGACCATACAATGGGGGAGGAGGGCCCCCTCTGTCATAGATCTAGGAGAGTGGAATAGGGCGAAAGCGGGAGGAAGGGAGGAATGGGAGGATACAAGTGATGGGATAACAATTGAGTAGTAATATGAATAAATTAATTTTAAAAAAGAACATAATGGACAGGACATTCTTCACAGTTGAGTGGAGAGTGGGGTACGACTTTCACACGTACTCTGGTGCCTCGTATTTGACCATGACCCCTGGATGGGGAGACCTGGTGGCACTCAGAGGAAGGATAGCAGGCTACCAGAGGAAGGATAGCAGGCTACCAAGAAGAGACTTGATACCCTATGAGCATATAAAGGGGGAGGAAGTCCCCCTCAAGCACAGTCATAGGGGAGGGGAGTAAGGGGAAAATGGGAGGGAGGGAGGAGTGGGAGGATACAAGGGATGGGATAACCATTGAGATGTAATATGAATAAATTAATAAAAAATTTCAAAAAAACCAAAAGGACACACACAAAAAAGAAATACGATACAGGATTAAAATAACTGTTAGAAATAAGACATGAGAAATTAGGGAATAAAATTTCTACAAGGACCTTTTAAAAGAAGATGTGACCTCTGGAAGAAGAAATTGAACAGACAAACATGTAAGAATCCTATCCACTGAGCATAATTAAGGTTACCTCATAGAATCTGAGAGTACCCTTGTAACCTGATGAGTCTCTCTTTGTCCTCCCATGTGTCTTCTCCAGAGTCTGCTACTCACCATTCTACTTTTACCAACTCTAAATTGTACAAATGGGTGAGATTCCTTGGCATTGTGTAAGAGTGTCTTCCAAGATTAAAGTATTCCACTCTACAGCGAACTTCCAAAGCAGGAATATAAACAGTGCAAAATATCCTCTGGAAGTCCATGAAACTGATGAGATTTGCTAGGCTCCTTTCTCCCAGAGTAAACAAATCAAGTTATAAAAAAAACCTCTCAGATAAACCAAACAGCAAAGAAGACTTTGAGATCAGACCAGCTACCTGGAACAAGCAAAAGCCAGCCAAGATTCTTGAAAGAAGTTCCTAAAAGACCAAAGTAACTTGGCAAAGACATCTCCAGCATGTGGAGTTCCTTGCAGGCTATGTAGTATACTCCAGGTTACCAGCTTTTGAGAGCTGTCACCCCACTGGAGTGGGGTATGTTGAGGTGGCTTACTTTGAGTCTTTTCTGCACCTGCAAATAACCCATCACCCATATTCCTTGTAACTAGTCCCACTGAAAATTACTGGTTCACCAAACTACGCTCTGGTGCTATCCATACTTTGGCCTGTCAGGGCTCCCTTTCTGGGGTGAGTATGAAATGCTAAAGTTATGCATACTGTCCTGACTCTTGTTTACGTCTGCCTAGACACTTTCCAGCCTTCATGCCCACAATGGCCACACTGGCTTTTGGGCACTGCTTTTGGGACTGTCCGTGATCCTGACTATGTTTCAGATGTAGTAACCAGAATAACTGATGTTTGTGCAAATTAATACAAAAACTAAATAACTAAGAGAAGGCTTAAACCTGAAATAATTGCCTTATGGTATCTGAAAAATGATGCTAAGCTCTGAAAAACAACAACCAAATCTTCCTTTGACCCTCCCCTCAACACAGATGTAATTGTGGTTTTGCCTTTAAAAAAGGTTTTACCCCTGAGCTTCAATGCTCAAGAGACTTTGAAGCATGAGCTTCATGTTGATTGCTGGATAATAAAAGAATGTGCTGTGTCTCCTCAGGAAAAGTCTTGCCACACAATACGAGGTACTTGGTTTTTTGTGTCTGGCTTAAGTATAATGATTTAGTTTTCAGTGATATTTTTAGAAGCAACAGGATATAATTCACTTTATGGCTTAATAATATTCCATACAGTATATATAGTACATTTTATCATCTTTTTCATCAGTGATAGGTACTTGCCTCCATTTTAACCCACTGTAAATACTATTGCAGCAAATATGGGAGTGCAGATATTCTCTTAATATACCTATTTCTGTTCCCTTGGTTAGATATCCAATAGTAGAATTGCTGGATCATTTGTAGTTCTTTTAAGTATTTGAAAAATCTTCATAAAATGTTATTGAAAGAATATTAAGTTAAATTTAAAATGTGGTTTCATAATAAATTATTCATTAGTTTAATTCACAATTACTTAAAAGTGTATCATTATACTGCATATTATATGATTACGCTGTGGCCAGTTTGTATATATCAAGTGGATTTGAAAGGAATTAGAGTAATGGATGGACCATATTCAGCTTAAGCTTCTAAAATTAGTGAATTAAAACAATTGTACATTAATTACTATTTTGTACAAATTTTAGAATAATTAATTTACTTATTCTTGCTGGCAACGGTATTCTCCTTTAACTTTTTTCTAAATTTATTCTTACATTAATTACATAATCAGAGAAATTATATATATATATTTATATATGTATATATGTATATTTTAGTGCAGTATTGTGTTGTTTCAGTATGTATGTACAGTGTGATACTTAGATCAGGTTAAACATATCTGTATTGTCAAGCATTGGTGAAAATTTGGCAAAGCACTGTAACCTTTTTGTGAAAACTGGCAAAGCACCGTTGTGTGAACTTTTCCTGGGGAGACAAACAAGGCTGAAGGGACTCTGGCCAGCTCAAGCACGCCAAGTATGGCTTTGGCAGGCCTTGCCCTTCTCTCCCATTCCCTCAGCCTTACTAAAAACCATTAGACTACATTCCTAAAGCTAGCTACCAAGGTCCATCTATAAAATATTGAGGTCCAACGATTAAAGCCCCCTTGGCTCATTTAATTAACACACCCAATTAAAAGTAAACACCTCATCCTAACATGGGGTTTCCCCTATTTACCTTTATAAACTGTCATTTTCCTATGTTCTACATGTGTCTTCTCTCTATGTACAGGCAATCTTTTGTCCCTCTGGGATTAATATCCTTGTTCTGTAGGCTTTGAACTTTTTCAAACCTACTTTATTTGGAGTCTTTTAATGCTTATACCTCCCTTCTAACCCAACTATTCTAGATAGGACAGAAAAGAGGTTAATGGGAACAAGAGAAGTAGATCTTTTTAGACTCAGTTCCTTGTAGTGATGGTAGTCAGGATTTCAGCAGACCTATTAACCAGCAAACCAGCAGTTCTGCAAAAGTGACTGCAACTGCAGCCACTGGAATCCAGAGCAGCAGCCCGAACATGGAACCTCGACGTGTTCTCTGGAGCATTCCTCTCTAGGAATGTCTTTAAAGTGGAGTGATGAACAGCCAAACAATAGGAAACTGATGCCAAGACCAAAGAGCCAAGCCTCTCTTTTTTCTCAGAGTCTGTACTAGGATGTTTATCAGTTGGCAAAGATTATGCTCCCACAAGAGGCAGTTCCACTTCTAATAGACAAACACCACCTATCCTCTCACAAGTTTGTTTCCAGCAGACAAACACCACACATCCTCACACAAGTCTGTTTCATATCTCACACTTGGGATCAAAACAAAAATATGTTTACATCCACTACACTGTTTCTATACCTTGTTCCTTTCTCCCTTCTCTCTTGTCCTCTATCTCCTGTCTTCGCCTCTTATTCTCTGCCCTCTGTCCCTCTGGGGCAAATAAATCTCCTTTGTGCTAAGAACTTGGTCTTGGGGGTCCTGAGCCAATACCAGTCTCTTATAAGTTCTTTTTCTTGAAACAGAAAATTAATAAACAGTGAAAGGAATAGCCAGGCTGTTATTACGCACACCTTTCATCCCAGTACTCAAGAGGCAAAGGCAGGTTGATCTTTGAGTTCAAGGTCAGCCTGGTCTACAGAGCATGTTGCAGGACAGTTCGGGCTGTACAGAGAAAACTTGCCTGAAAACAAAACAAAACAAAACAAAAACTCAAATTAAATCAAACCAAAATGAAAATAAAAGAACAGAAAAAAATATTTGATTCCATTCAACTCTTGGTGAACCAATGGATTGAATTAGTGTTACTTACAGGAGCAAGGATAACTTCAGTGGGTACACCATTTAGAAAGAAATGTCTCTGCCAGCAGCTGTAAATTGCCTATACATGGTCATGGAGGAGTAGGGAACTGCAAAGTCATCTCTATTAATAACTTCTAGTGTCCTATAGATGGGAAGGGGCAGGTGTCAGAGCTTTTTCTCAATTTATGACAGAACACTGATGGCCCAATCTTGTGTGTTGTCTTCTTTATCTAATCACAGTTACTGAGAGATCATGAGAACAATGGCTAAAGGACAGCATTGCATAACAAGGATTTTCTTCAGGCTATTTGAAATGTTCCTCATACTCACTCTAGTAAGTAACAGCATATCAGAACTCACAAGTTGTAGAACAAAATCATATAAAAGGATGTTCAATGAATGTTACTAAAAGTTTAAGAACAATATGAGTGGCAATGCTCCAGTTCTTACCAATACATCTAAATAATACAGGTAAAAGGGTAGAAAGAATTATATTCACTTGCTAAAAATACTGTCAATATTCATAAAGTTTTATTTTAATTTTTTCATTTTATTGGGGAGTAGAGTTTCAACATTGGGTACAAATTACCCTCAGGAGAATAGTAAAGTATACTTTCAACTAATAATTATTTTTTAAAAGTAAGTCTTTAGGATGACTTAGTATAGGATATTAGAGTTACACAGGAAAGTGTATTTCGATGATTCCTTCTCACTGATAGCTCTTCTCACAAAGCCTCAAGTTGGAATAAGACAACTTTGTGAATCCAGGCAACATGAAAGGCACTGTGGGAATTGGATAAGATAGACTACTAGAGAAGAAGTAGAAATGAATGGAAAATTCAAATTCATACTATTTTCTTCAACTGTTTTCTTCAACCTAATCTTTTAACTTGAAAAAGATTGTCCCCAAGTTTGAATTCTTTGTCAACATTGGTAACATTAGCTATTTCTAGGAATATATGAAGAAAAAAATAAGTAGAAATAATTGAAAATTTTACATTCCCTGCATTTAAAGATACTCTTTAGAATTAAGCAATGATCATGCGTCTAAGGACAGACACAGCAATTTCAATGTTTCTCCCACCACCAACTAACATGAGACAACTTTAATTCCCAATATGATATCATTTAACCACCCTATTTGGTAGTGATTGAGTCAAAAATTTACTGGTGCCTAGGTCCTGGAAATCTTTTCTGCCTTTCTGCCCCATGGTGAGAAGACAGCATGAATACACCAGACACTCGGGTTAACTGGTGCCTTGATGTTGGATTTCCCAGACTCCAGAACTGTGAGAAATAAATGAGTCTCATTTATAAGATACTTAGCACATGGTATTCTTCTACAACATCTATAAGATACCATGTCAGAGGCAAAACAAGTTATTTTAGCTCATAATACTTCATATCCACTTGTAAAAAGTATTTTCAAAGTCAGTTTTGTAATTCAAAAAATGTGAATATAATGATTCTAAATATTGCTATGATTGTTACCACTATCTTACATTATTATTGTTTATTTTAATGTATCCACAAATATATCTGATACATGTAATTTGTCAAAGTATATTTAATTCTCTGTAACTTTTATAGAAATTGATAATTTAAAAAATGACCAGCAGAATTATCATGTCATCTGTAGACTCCTTTATAACCTAGGTTTTAAATATTATATATTATTATATTATACCATATATGAGATTAGACATAAACAATAACATAAGGGATTTTATGAAATACCTTTTGAAATACCTTATGAAAATATATTTTGGACACATAGTAAGAACTCTGAGTTTGACATAATTCAAAAATACTAAGCATTATTTCAAAATGATTTTGTTTTATAATATATAGGTGTTACTATAACAACAAGAAGTTAGTGGAGAAAATAAAAAATATCATTATGCAAAAGATGAGCTTGTCTGGAACATACATTGTGGTATGAAGAGGAGCAAATCATAAGCAATTACTGTGGCATGATTAAACTCTCCTCTATGATTTTTACAGTCTATGAAACCACGTATTCAACATTTATCCCTAACCAAAGCCCTACTTAATCTATGAAAGCTTCAGTGGGCTCTTGTGTTGCCTAGCCAAGATTGCCATCTAGTGATAGAGGAGTGCAAATACAGAATATAGTATTTTAAAACTTTACTAGTAAAATTATTAACGACATGAAATCATACAAAACAAGTGGATTTCAAACTAGGAGCTGAAGAGCAAAGTCATTCAGCATAGTAAAAAATCAACAAAGTGAATGGGAATATTAATATGGATGAAAAGTCAGAAGGATGGAAAGAATTCAGGAAAGAAACTAATTTTCAGGGGGAAAACATATAGAAATGCTGTAAGTGAAAAACCCAATCAAATAAAAACATTGGAAAGCATCATTAAAGACTCAAAAAAGAGTAAGAACAACAGTAATGATGGAAAACTAGATTATGCACACACTCTTCAGATCTCAATATGGCGTTTGTGATGGCCACAAATTCCAGGAATGATAATATATGTTCAAGACACTAAACCTAAAAGTATACAGAAGGACCGGAGATAAAACTAAATGCATAGAGAAACTATTAAGTGAAATACAATGGAAAAGCCCAAGTTATAGAGTAAGAAATGAATATCCATGTATGAGGCACTTATAAACAAGCATGACCTGCTTTTTCATTACTTTTCTTTTAAGTGTGATCAAGTACCCTGACAAAGACAGCTTGATGGGGGCTGGAGGGATGTCTTAGTACTTCAGAGAATTTGCTACTCTTAGAGATTACAGGGTTCAATTTCCAGCTCCCACACTGGGTGGCTCACAACTGACTGTAGTTCTAGTTCTGGATATGCAAACTCCATCTTCTGGCCTCAAAAAGTGCCTGCATGCACATGGTGCAAAAACCGACAAGCAGGCACACACATGTGGACATAACTAAGGCATTTAAAACTATTAAAGAAAAAATCAACTTACCAAAGAGTTTGTTTTGGCTCAATTTAAAGTTACAATATGTCTGGTTGAGGAAGTCAAGGCAGCAGGAGCTTGGGGGAATTGTTCACATTGTGTTCATAATCAAATGCTGATTGCAAGGAATATGTGTCTTTATTTTTTCTTTTGTTACATATACATTTATATTACTACACATATATACAATAGACTATCTATAACAAGAAGAACCATGAAACAATCAGGAATTATATAAATGTTACATTCATGGTGTTTTGGCTACTTGTATTTGACAGCCTTGAGGAGAACCTCCTTCCTATCTTGTTAAGCCTAAACTTCTGAATGTAAATCACTATCATAATGACTCACCTCTATCAACTTAAAACATCTATCTAGACGTAAAAGCATCTTAACCCCAAAGAACTAAGCTTAATTGTAAAACTAAACTATCTGGTCTTCAACTTCATCAGAAACTTAAGAAGGAATAAAATTATTTATCTGAGTAGATAGGAGGTGCAGGTTAGCAGCTTCCAAAATGAGAGGATGGCAGAGACAGTTTGCTGCCTGAACAATCACCCAAACTCTCTATAATGTTGGTGCATCATCTTCAGTCTTTCTTCCCCAATATATCTGACAGACATATTTGTGAAGCAGGAACTATTGGAGACTTGCCTACCTTGTCTTGGCAGAGTTTGGCTGTGGACTCTGCCTGCATCCAAGCTTGCCCATTTTTAGGCAGAATTCTGTCTGTGAAAGAAATGAGGACACTTGTCTCCCAGTGGCTGGTTTGCTACATTTGAAGCCATCTCCATGAGGGGGATCATTGATGCTCATCATCGTTCTTTGAGGTAGACTGGATGTTGCCAGGACTTAACCTGGCTTATTGTCAAAGAGTCTTCAAACTAATAAAAACATCTTTAAATGCCATATTCTGTAGGTGTCTGCACTTTTTGAAGCCCTTATCTATTTTACCTTATCTATCTATAGAATCATATTTATCTGTTAAACCTAGGATGTTTGTCCTTGTGATAGGAAAATACTAGTAATTGACATAACCATGATTTAGTCAACCAACAATTAACTTGTATTACTTGCACATCCCCCTGGCAGGGCGGCCTTGTCAGGCCACAGAGGAAGAGGATACATGTAGTTCAGCTTTTTCTTTTTAAACAGTCCAGGAAGATAATACTAATGTATCTTAGGGCCCACCAATAGTTGTCTCTAGTTGTAAAACCAACTTATGACAAACCAAGGTCCTAGAGAGGAGGAAGAAAGTCTAGTCCATGATGAAGTGTGCTACACTATTTAAAAGCTTAATGAGTTTGCCAATTTATTCAAGCTGACATCTGGGATATATTAATTTTAAGTGTGGGGCAATGGTGGAAAAAACATGAAACTGAATCAAACTGAGTTCTGTGATATGAGCCCTCTGAGTGGAGATTCTAAGTTTAATATAGAAGCTTGCACAGTTAAAAAAAAGTTTCAAAACTTTGAATGAATGGCTGAAGTGATTGTCAAAAGATGGCCTACTGAAAAGGAGTTGGAGATATGTGATATCTCTTGGCCTAGTGTTGATAAAGAAATTTTAAGGCTTAGGGGAATATTGATGCTAGAGTGGAAACACTGTGTAAAAAGCTAATCTCCACAATGGGCGGCCCAATTGATATGCCCTTTACTAATACTATAAGACAAAAATGGTGAGAGGAGTACCAGGACACTTGAAGAGTTTTGTTGTCACCCTTTTCCCTGTACCAGAATGGGAGAATAAAGATGCTTAACAAATTAAATTCAATGGGTTTAATTGGACCAAAAGTAGCAGGGGCCTGATGGCAGCACTGAATTGCCAAAGGGAAGGTTATCATAATCACCATAATGGGCAGCATAAATAAAGTAATGCTCATAATGGCCTAACTCACAATTGTCAGCACAAGTAACATGAATTTTATGTTGACATGACTCAAATGGTCGTTTGGTACTGGCTAATCAATTATGGCATTTCCAGGCATGGAATGGATAAGAAGCCTACTGAATTTTTGTTTGATCTGTAAAAGTGGACAAATTTTCAAAAAGATGAAAGATAGGCTACATGGATGGTGGCAACAGAGAATCTCAGCCCATGAATCAAGTTCCAGACTTTAGGCATTTTGGAGATCCATAACCCCTTGAATGAAGAGCTAGCCTGTTTCCCCTGAGCAAGAAGCTTGATAAAATATCTTAACATTTTATTGTTATCCTTCTTCCAATCCTTTCCTAGAGAAACCAAAGGCCTTTTACAAGGGTAACTGTACACTGGGGAAAGGAAACAATCAAACTTTTGGGGGTCTTTTGGTATTCGTTCTGAATTAATGCTGATTCTGGGAGATCCTAAGAAACTTGATGGCCCTCAAGGGAAAGTAGGTGCTTATTCAAGTCATGTGATTAATGGAATTTTGGCTGAAGCCCAACTCACAGTAGGTCCACTGGGTCTCTAAATCCATCCTGTGGTTATTTTCCCAGTCCCAGAATGTATATAATTGGGTTATACTTAAATGTTGGCAGAATTCTCACATTAGTTCCCTGACCTGTGGAGAGAGGGCTATTATAGTTGGAAAGCCTAACTGGAAGATTTTAGCCTTGTCCAGGGAAAATAGTGGACACTAAAGAGTGTTGCATGCCTGGAGAAATTGCAGAAATTAGTGCCACCATAAAGGACTTGAAAGACTCAGGGTTGGTGGCTCCTGCATTTCTCCTTTACTCTCCTATCTGGCCCATGCAGAAGACAAATAGATGGTGGAAAATAACAGCTGACTATCAACAATTCAGTCAGGCAGTGACCCTGACTCTAGCTGCTGTTCCAGATATGGTATCCTTACTTGAGCAGACCAACACATCTCCTGGCACATGGAATGCAGCTATTGACCTATCAATGCCTTTTCCTCAGAACCTGTCATTAAGAACCACCGGAAGCAATTTCAGCTGGCAAGGCCTGCAATATTCTTTTAATTATACTTCAAGCATATGTTAACTCTCCAGCTGGGTGTCATATGCACCTTAAAAGATGGGAAATAAGTTCAAGAAAAATTCAAGGGCCTTATATCTTAGTGAAATTCTTAGTAATTCAGTGGTGTGGATGGAGTATGTACTGATATTCCTTCTAAGGTGAAAGACAAATTATTGCACCTGGCTCATCACCCCACCGAGACAGAAGTACAATGTTTAGTGGGCCTATTTGGATTCTGGAGACAGCACATTCCTCACTTGGGTGTGTTACTCTGCCTCTTACACGAAATAATTTGGGAATCTACTAGCTTTGTGTAAGACCTGCAACCAGAGAAGGCTCTTCGACAGGTCCAGGCTGCTGTACAGGTTGCTTTATCACCTGGACCATATGATCCAGTAGACCTGATGGTACTTTTAGTGTCAGTGACAAATACACTGATTGGAACCTTTAGCAGGCTCTTAAAGAAGAAACACAAAAGAAACCTTTGGGATTTTGGAGCAAGGCTCTACCATCGTCTACAGACAACTATTCTCCTTTTGAAAGACAAATCTTGGCCTGCTATTGGGCCTTTGTGGAAAATGAATGGTTGACAAGGGCTCACCAAGTTACCACATTCACCACAGCTGTGTGGAGAGCGGGGGCTGACTGGGACATGAACCCTGGTGCCCCGTATTTGGCCACTTCCCCTTGGTGGGGAGGTCTGGTGGCACTCAGAGAAAGGACAAGCAGGCTACCAGGATGAGACCTGATAGGCTGTGACCATATGGTGGAGGTGGATGTCCCCTTCTGTCACAGACCTAGGGGAGGGGAATAGGTTGCCACCTACACAATATTGTTTTGTATTTGTATGAGGAATAATTATATCATGTTTGGTGTAATTATGACCTGATTAAATATAGAATGAATTTGAGATTGTACATGGGATAGTTATATCATCTTTAGATATTATTATGATCTAGTTATTATTTTTATTTTGAAATTAATCATGACATGAGAAGACTGTGTATCAAGATGTCAAGGAGTAGACTTTTGATGGCTATTATAGGTTGTCAACTTGACTACATCTGGAATTAACTAAGACCTAAAGTGGAGAGCACATCTGTGAGGGCTTTTTGATTAATTTGAAGTGGAAAGATCTACTTCTAATCCCTATCTTTCTGTCTATATGAGCACACAGAAGGGAGCTTTTGCTCTTTGTCTGCCTGCTCTCACCTTGCTACCACATCCAATCCTTCACTGGCATTAAAGCCTACATCTTTGGGATTCCAGTATATAGTGAAGACCAACTAAAACACCTAGCATCGTGGACTGAGCAACTACTGGCTACTTGGTCAGCCAGAATTAGCTGGACCACAGCCTGTAAGTCATCCTAATAATTCTCATTTCTACACACACATACATTTTCTGTAGGTTCTGTTACTCTAGAGAACCCTGACTAGTTCACTAGCCAACAAGCCCAATGGATCTGTTTGTCTTCACCCTCTGCAGCACTGAGATTACCATAGTAGACCATCATGTTCATCCTTTTGTTTTGCTTTAAGATTATAATTAAAACAATGCGCACCTTTTACAATGTGCTTTCAAGATAAACACTTTATGGACTGAGATATCCTAGTCCTAGAGGTAGATTGTTTAAAAATCGAAACAGAAATCAAAATAAGTATATAGCCCAAATGATAGGGCAAGAAAGAGAAGTCCAATAGATCATTACAGAACAGAGGTAGCTCCATTAGGCTTAACCAATGCAAGCATTCAGCTACTTAAACACAGAAGCTATTCTTTTCCTATTAGATTTGAAAAGAATTTCTAGTACAGAAAGCACATATATGTTTTAACTAGGTAAAAAATTAAAATGGGCAAATGAGACTTTGTTCTCCATAGCGCCTCCAAGCCAGCATGTCTGAGTGGATAAGTGATTTCTGGTTTCTGTTCTACAGAATGCACTTTGTGAAAGTTGTCTAGGATAAGGCTTACTTTAAGAGCTACCAAGTGAGATTTAGAAGGCCACAAGTGGGTAAAGATGACTACTCTGTTCAGAAATGATTGATCAAGGACACAAATAAACACAAAATGTCCAAACACAGGATCATATTCATGTAACTAACAGGTATCATTTTCCAGATTGTACATGCCTATGGAGGGGCTATAATAGTCTGTAAAGCATATGCACATTAACTGCCAAAATATGGTGTGAAAACTGGCCTGACAAATTATGCTGCAATCTACTGTACTGGCCTGCTGCTGGCTCACAGGTTTCTCTACATGTTTGGCATGGACAGTATCTATGAAGACCAAGCAGAGGTGACTTGGGATGAATGCGATGTTGGAAGCATTGATGATCCACCTGGTGCCTTCTCTTGCTATTTGGATGCAGGTGTTGCCGGAACTACAACTGGCAAGAAAGGTTTTTGGGGCCCTGAAGGGATTAGTGATTGAAGGCTGTCTATCCCACATAGTATCAAACAATTTCCTGGTTATGATTCTGAAAGCAAGGAGTTCAACACAGAAGTACATCACAGGTCAGAAAGCTGAAGAAGATTGGGTTGCTTAAAAGAAGGGAAGCTTCCTCAGAGCACAGGAATGGGTTGCTGAACTCTAAAGCAATCTTCTATGAAGATTTTCCCCCTAAAGATATTAACTTATTGCCCAAGAAATAACAATAACAAAAAGATGTACTATCCTGAGAGCTTATGACTGATATTTGTCCCCATAAATACAGTATTGTGGGTGGGGGTATGTAGGATGTTTTCCAGTCTGATACCTGGGAACTAATAATTTCTTGTGAAATGGAACCAGACTTCCTCTTGGTGCTCCTACTTCCTTTCCTTTCCTCCTCCTCCTCTTCCTCCTCCTCCTCCCATACAGGGTCTCTCTACATAGCTCTGGTTGTCTTAGAACTGTGTAGAACATTTTGGCCTCAAAATCAGAGATCCACCTGCCTCTGCCTCCCGAGAGCTGACCATGCCCCATCTCTGCTTTATTTTTCAGAGAAAATTTCAAACCTAAAATGTTATCCACACTTACAAAGTCTGTTGCTTTCTGTTCATATGATCAAGGTTCCTAACAAACCTCTAAGGTTCTCATGGTCGGGCTCTAGTTACTTTTGCAGTTTTTCTCCACAACCAATGCTTCCTCAAACAGAACTTTGGATCACATCCACCAAATTAAGAGAAAAGTAGAAGACTGAATGGTTTTACAGATTGCACATACACATTGTGAGTTAATCTGTAAGGGATGTTATTTCTGACCCCCATGGTCTATTCTCAATCATAATAGTGCAGACCCCGATTTGTAAGGGATGCACCCTACTCAATAGTAGTATGACTTAATCTACGTCAGTACTCACAGTCTTAGGGGTGGTTGTAAGAGAACTTACATACATGCATAGGTATGCATGTACGTTTTACAGTATTTCTTCCTGGAGGTCGCCAATTCTGCTCAACAAATAAGGACTTTCAGGCTGTATATGCCTACTGATAACAGTGTGTTCTCCTGCCTATATTCTTAGGCAGGATACCTGCCTATATTCTTAGGCAGGATACCTGCCTATTCTTAGGATAGATACCTCTGTTGTTTCACCACTCCTAAATCCTAGAACAATTCTGCATTTCCAGAGAGTTTCCAATTCACCAGCCATAGTCACTCCCTGAAAACCTGGATTAAGATCCCAGGGAGCAACAGCCAGTAAACAGTACCCTCACTACTCGGCCCGTGGGGCTGCAGCCTCCTTCAGAAGACTGACGTTCCTTTCTTGCTCGATTAGATTTCTGGCCTTAAACTTGCCGTTTCCTTCGGCCCCTGTATTTTTTTGTGTTGTTTTGTTTTTCCAGACAGGGTTTCTCTGTGTAGCCTTGGCTGTCCTGGACTCGCATTGTAGACGAGGCTAGCCTCGAACTCACAGGGCTCCACCTGCCTCTGCCTCCCAAGGGTTGGGATTAAAGGCGTGCAAGACCACCGCCCTGCCGGCCCATGTTTTCTTACAATAACTTGTTGAATATAAGCCCGGGCTCTAGCTTCTCTCCCTGGCAGCAGCACCGGGAGAAGAGGAGCGCCGCACTCCGGGAAGCTACTCTTGCGTGGAGACCAACTCTCGCGGTATTTCTCTGGGTCCAGAATCCTTAGCGCGAAGCGGAAAACTACTTGAGCGCAGCCTCTGTGGACGCGGGAGTCCGGACGGAAGCTCCCGCTGAGTGTCGGTGTCTGGTTGCTTCCTCGTGGAAGATGGCGGTGCCGGAGCCGCCGCTGTCGCTGTCGCGAGGAGGCCCAGGGTCCGCTTCGCTCTCCCCGCCCCGGGGAGACCGTACTCTCCTCGTCAGGCACCTGCCGGCCGAGCTGACGACTGAGGAGAAGGAGGATTTGCTGAAGTATTTTGGGGCGCAGTCGGTGCGCGTCCTGTCAGATAAAGGGCGCCTGGTGAGCGTGCACGTCCCGCGGGGGGTTGGGCGGAGCGGACCCAAAGCTGAGCCTGCAGGGAGGGGGCAGGCGGCGTGCGCGTGCGCAGCTCGTCAGCGGGGGCTGTGGACTAGGCGTTGTTCATAGAGCTGGGGAGAAGCCTGGTCACCAAGTGATACAGTCCGGACATCAGCGAGCGCACCCACCCCTGGAATCCCAAAACTAGCCTAGACTTGGATATATTTCTCTTAGATTTTTAGAGACGTATGAAAAAGGAGTTTTTTGGTTTTGGTTTTTTTTTTTTTTAAATCCTGCCTTGTAGGACAGGAACTGCCTTGTTCAAAAAAATTGAGTGAACTAAGTTGAAGTAGTAGATTTTCGACAGTCATAAAAATTTCCCGTAGTAATCTTATGGGAACAGTATTTTGAGAGTGAAAGACCTTTTGTAATGCACAGGTTTTTTTCTTTCTTTACTCGAATGTTTTTTAATAGTCATCTGTGATGGAACCAGACATCAATGGATTTAAAGTTTCAAGAGGCTCTAATAGTCAAAGTTGAGAGTTGCTGATAGAAGATCGATTTTGAGCGCATAAAGTGTTATGTATAAACATTGGGTCAGAATTGACATATTTAGATTTCTAATAAACAGCCCAAACTTAGCAATAATGTAATTTGTTTTATCTTTTAATGATGACTTTAAAAGTAGAGTTTAAATTACATAATAGACTCATTGAGACAAATTAAAGAAATAAAGGAGAAAGAGAACATGGGACTTGTGGAGTGATTTCACTGTTATCAAATTTAAATTTTATCTTGGACTGTATAGAATGGAATTTTAAGATCTTTGGGTATGCTGTAAAAGAAGATATTCATGATGTTTCAATGTTGTAAGATTGGTCCTTTTTATGTTTCAAATTTTATTTTACTTTTAGTTCTGTGTGTGTGTGTGTGTGTGTGTGTGTGTGTGTGTGTGTGTGTTGGGTGGGGCAGGAGTGTAGATGCTCTTGGAGGCTAGAGTAGAGGTAGTTATGAAGCTGCCTGACATGGATATTGGGATCCTAAATGAGGTCCTTTGGAACAGCCCTACTAACTTTTACTACTGACCATCTCTCTAGACCCAAAGGGTAGAGATTGTAAATGTTGTGGTCTGTTGAACTGTTTGCTGTTAGAAAACATTGTGTTTGCCCTTGTTCACTTATGTGCAAAGGCTGAAGAGTGTTCAAGTCCTAGGAGTCATAACCCAAGCAGAGTTCAGAACTACCACATTGAAGCTAGTAATCAGTTAAATAGTCTAAAATGTCCATCCTTTTCTATAAGTTTACATATACTTTTATATTATTACACATATATACAGTAAACTACCTACAGCAAGAACAACCATGAAACAATCAGGAATTTTTTAATTCTTTTAAAATGTTACTTTTTATGAGACATTTAAATCATTTAGAAATAATATGTACCTTAATTTTATTTCAGAAACATACTGCGTTTGCTACTTTCCCTAATGAAAAAACAGCAATAAAGGTATGTTTTTTCCTTATTACTAAATCTTTCAGGAATTTCTTATTCAATATTTGGACAAAGTGGGAGGTAATAGTAAACTATCCTTTTTAAAAGCAAAATTATTTGTTTTCCAAGAGTTTTCCTGGAAGGTTACAATTGGCTCAAAAGATGTCAGAGCTTGTCTGGTACTTAAATACTGAGACATAAAAATCAGAGATTATTAAACCAGGTATGGATAGTATAATGTCATGTGTAATTTTAAAAGAAATTCTAAAGGGTATTAGATAGATAAATAGCTCTGTAATTTTTAAGATATAAATTTAAAAAATATTAAAAGGCATAAACTCAAAAAATCATTTGTAAAAACTATCACTTTTGAACTAGGCCTCAAATGATTCCTTGAAATTGGACAGGAAAATTAAGAAGAAATTGTTCTTTCACCTTTAGGAAACAATAAAATCAGGCTTGGAATGTTACAAGTCGGGCAGGAGCTAAAGGCAGTGGTAGAATTTAAGTGGAAAAGAGGTACTGCGTTTTGTTTAGTAAGTGTCCTAAAAGAACTTGATACTTGGTGGGACACGCCTTTAATCCTAGCACTTGTGAGGCAGAGGCAAGCGGACCATTGAGTTCAAGGCCAGCCTGGTCTACAAAGTGAGTCCAGGATAGTCAAGGCTACACAGAGAAACCCTGTCTTAAAAAAAAAGAAGAGAAAGAAAGAACTTGATACTTTAGAGGAGGATAAAATATGTTTACCCTCATGAAAGATATCTAATAAGGTTTATATTGTAGATTGGATGTTAAGAAAAATGGAAGATAGGAACACTCACTACATGAGAGGCAGAGGCAAGAATATGAATCTGAAGAGGGCAGTAAGAAAAAAAGGGTACATGTGTGCTTTGGAGAGAAAAAGTTACGGGTTTTGTGTTACAGAAGTAATTCAGTGAAGTGTTGTATAGAATGCACAGGATTCTAAGTTCAATCCCAGTACTACAGAAATAAGGTTTGTAGGTCTTACTGATAGTGATTTGAGAACCAAAAAAGTAGTTCATGGTCTTAAATACTTCTTTGTTTTTTTTTTTCTGAGACATGGTTTATCTGTGTTGCCTTTCGTGTCCTAGACTCACTTTGTAGACTAGGCTGGCCTCGAACTCACACTGCACATATGCAGAAGTCAGAGTTGATGTCTCCTTCCACAGTCTATGTCTCAGGGATCAAACTCAAAATACCATTCTTGGCGGCAAGCACCCTTACCAACTGCGCTGCCTTATTAGCCCTTCTTCATGATCTTTGAACTAATTAACTTACGTGACAGAGGAATATGATGGTCTTTGCTCAGTCATGTAATGAATTGCTGTGATCTGTTAACATTGAAGGGTCATTAGAGTGCTTCTATGGAACTAGTGAACAGTTAAAATACTTTCCAGAGCTGAGCAAGGTAAAGGAAATTTTTCCAGCTATGTAAATGGCTATGATGGTCTAAACGAAGATTAGCCAAGAGAAAAAAACTAGAGAAGTGTTGTGTATAAAAGAAAGAAAGAATAGCTTCGAAGCTGAAAACATGTTATCTTAATTCAAAAAAAAAAAAATTGAGAGAATCTGTGATGAAACATACTGAGATATGAGCATAGCGTTACTAATCAGGGCTTCTTTTTGAAACAAGGTCTCATAATGTGGTCCTGACTGGCCTGGAGGTAACTGTGTAGACCAGGCTGGTGTCAAACAGAGAGATCCACCTTGCCATTGCCTGTACCTCTGAATTCTGAGTTTTGGGGTTAAATGAGCCACCATACCCTTTTCAGGGACCTTTCTTAAAATAGGGAAAAAGTAGAAGTAACCCAAATGTTCATCAGGGAGGAATACCATAACTTTAAAAATATTAAGCAACCTTAATCTGAAATGATAAAAAAACCTGAACTTTCTGAAACATGTTGTTATAAGTGGAAATTTTTACATTATATTTTAGCTAATAAGTCACAGTCAAACTGCACCCATTGAAAATACTGTATAAATTATCTTTAGTCTAAGTATATCATGTATAACACAAGTGAGTGTTGTGTTTAGGCTTAAATACTATCCCCAGTTGTACTTGATTATGACTGCAAATACATAAAACATGAAAAGACTCAAAAATCTGAATCTAATCCCAGACATGTCAGATAAGAGGTATTAAACTTGTTTGCACCCATATTTTGGACTATAATTATCTAATTTTATGTGGTGATTGTTATTAGGCAGTATAGTTCATGTACTGCAATGAAGCTGTAAAATACAACGCAGAGAACACTTTCCTCCATATGTTTTAGACTGTGGCTTGAATATCAGATATCCTGCATATCAGATATTTACATTAAGATTCATAACAAGCAAAATTATGGTTATACAATAGCAACAAAATAATTTTATAGTTGGGGTTTACCACAACATGAAGAACTGTCTGTGTTAAATGGTTGTAGCGTTAGGAAGCTTAAGGTTCGCCTTTATAGAGAGTAGCTAAAGAAAAGACTTAAAGGGATAGTCGATAGAATTTAGCAAATTAGTCTAATAGCTGGATTTAGATAAATATATGGACAGTTAAATTGTGATAACAGATGCAAAGTGGAACGTATAGATGCAGATGTTGGTGATAGGGAATATAGTTCACATCTGCCATTTAGTCTCCTCAGTTTTCTCAAAGTAGAAAGTGAGGTGTTTTCTAAGAGAATGGGAGAAGAAACGGTGTGAGACTACATGTCAAGGAAAACAGAAAGATTTCTCTCAGAGAATAGTGTAATTTAGGCCAAGTTTATAATACATAGTTGCTAGGAGTCAGTACACGTCACTTTGAGATTTTTATAGTTGGAATTTAGTGTATGACCAGGATTATTATGTTTGTTTTGTAGCTGTATTCAGCTTAGGTAGAAGCAAAGTTACCAGAGGATTGGAGTCAGTTAAATTTTACTTTACTAGCGTTGGAGTAGTTTGATAAGTAATAATGATAAAATAGCTGGAGATAAATAATAACTAAGGAAATATTTGTACTATTAGTAGTAAAAGAGAATAAATTATGTTCCTTTAGGATGTCTAACAAGTTTTTAAATTGTTGTACCTAAAGGCATTGACAAGACTCCACCAGCTGAAACTACTAGGTCATACTTTAGTTGTTGAATTTGCAAAAGAGCAAGATCGGGTTCATTCACCATGTCCCGCCTCAAATACAGAGAAAAAGAAAAGGTATGTGGACATTTAGCTTTTCCTACCATTTTGAAGTAAGAATGTGTGTGCATTAGTGTTTTGGTCACTTGTATAATTATATTGTGTTGTTGTTAAAGAAAATATGTTGAAAGCAGTGTTTTTGTTCTTGTGATAAGGACTGAGCCTTGAAAGTTTAACATATTAAGTAAAAAGAAAATGAGATGAATGGCATTTTACATTTAGTGGAAAAAGGGCAACTACAGGCTGATTATCCATTACCCAAAATGTTTGAGATAAATGGTATTTTATTTATAATATTTACAGTACATGATTAATTATCTTTGAAGTGTATCCCAAGCCTAGACATAAAATTCATTTGCTTCATATCTGCCTTGTACACATTTCATAAAGGTAATTTATATAATATTTTCAGTGTAACTGTGTTTTGTGATCTGTTACTTGTGGTTACCAGTATAATTTTCTAATTTGTATTATAATGTTGCCTCAAGTTTTCAGATTTCATAGCATTTCAGATTTCAACCTGCAATAATAACACTCTTTGTTAGAATAATAACAAGTAGAAAATTATAGCTTTTGTTGTTGATGGCTTCCCATTGAGACTCTCTGTCTGTGTAACATTTGGCTGTGTGTCTCCACATCTGCTCCCATCTTCTATGGAAGAGGCCTCTCTGAAGATGGCTGGATAAGGCACTGACTTATGGTATAGCAGAATATCTTCAGGAGTCATTTTGTTTTTTATTTTTGACCAGTAGTGTTTGGCTTTACCCTAGGTCTCTGGGAAATCTAATTCTTGGGTTATTGGTTACCCAAGTCATGTCAGGCGTATGTTCCGTCTTGTGGAGTTGGCCCTAAGTCAAATCAGACATTGACTGACTATTCCCATAGGTTCTGTGCCATCATTGCCCTAGCGTATTTTGCAGGCAGGACAGAATGTAGGTAAGGTTTGTGGATGGGTTTGTGTCCACATTTCTCTTGGTAGCCTGTAGAGTACCTTCCCACACCGAAGACACTAGAATGCAGGAGTGAAAGTGCCATGCATGTAGGTGCCCGCTTGACTTTTCCTTGTTCAGTGATTTGTGTCTTAGGAATGGGGTCAAGCTGTTGCTTTGTGGGGAGCAGTCCTTTGTTTTAGGAACAGCCTGGGTTATTTGGGAATTTCCATAGTACTCTCATGGCCAACAACTCAATTAAATGTAATCCAGTCCTGCCACTGGAAGCCTTAACTGGTCATAAGAGATGGCCAGGTGAGACCCCATGTCCTTCATTACTAGTGTATTTTATTAGGATCACTGTCTTAGTTTCAGTTTTCTTGGCTGTGAAGAGACACCATGACCAAGGCAGTTATTACAAAGGCAAACATTTAATTGGGGCTGGCTTACAGATTTACAGGTTTAGTCGTTTTTCATCATGGTAGGAAGCATGGTGGCATGCTGGAGGAGTTGAGAGTTTTCTATCTTGATCTAAGGCAGCCAGGAGGCAGGATTTATTTTACACTGGGCCTAGTTTGCGCATTCAAGCCTTACATGCCTTTCCTCCACAGTGACACAGTTCCTCCAACAAGGCCACACCTGCTCATAGTGCCACTCACTATGGCCAAACATTCACACACATGACTCTATGGGGGCTATACCTATATAAACTACCACAGTCACTGTCATACATTTCAAGAAGTTTCCATTTCATTAGGTTTACACATCGTCTCCCAAGTGCCTCCCCAATTCAGTTGTCTCTCTCCCAACTCCCATTCCATCTCCCTCACAACCTAATTCCCCATCTCTAGTCCCCTTCTCCGCCTAGTCCCAGCAAATCCCTCCCTTCAGAACTCAGGGAATTCCAGGGAAGAGGAAGCAGAAAGATTGTAAGAGCCAGGTGGGAGATAGAAGACACCAGGAGAACAAGGTCCTCTGGATCAACTAAAACCAGGTATATATGAGCTCACATGAGACCGAAACAGCAAACACAAGGCCTATACACATCTGCACCAGGTCCTGTGTGGATATGTATTGTAGCTATTAGCTCAGTTTGTTTTATTTTTAAATCGGACCCCTGATTGTTAGAGTGAGTCTGACTCTTGTGCCTATTCTTAGGACTCTTAAGTGCTGAGGTTGCTTTGTACAACTTAGATATCAAAAGTTTTGCTTCATCTTATATTTTATTTTGCCATGTTTGGTTGTTTTCTCTCAGAAGCCTATTCTTCTCTAATGAGAGCCAGAAAGGGAGAAGATCCGTAGGGCAGGGAAATGGGATGAGCAGAAGAAGGGAAAACTATAATCATGATATTGTTTGAGAAAACAATCTATTATCAATAAAAGAAAAAAGTTAAATACAGTATTATTGATCCAACCTATGACTTCTTTAGCCTTTGCAAGCTTTTCTTTTACATTAGATGATGTCAAAGTGTAATACTCAGACTACCTTCAATCATCCAGAACTTGGCTGAATTATAAGATCCTAGACTTTTTAACTAGATTCAGATATTTAAGAGATGAAGGTGAAAGAAGTAAGGCCCTACAAATCTGTAATTTTGTTAGTAGATGCTTATTTGAAAAAATCAAATACCCCAATACCCTTATAACATCTAGTTTAGTTTTCTAATGATCACTTGGAATTACCATACCATGTTCATAAACTGGATGTGAAATCTCTTAAGTGTAGGCATTATGTGGAGTTTAATTGTATTCTTCCTTCACAGTGGTGCCTCTTTGAGAAGTCCTTTAAAATTTTTTCTGTTTTTCTAATGAAATTGTTTTCATATTGCCACATTTCCAAACTGTGATTCTCTGTTTTAGGTTGGATGATGCTGTGGAAGATGATAGAGAGAAGAAAGAGCCTGACGTTCTAACAATAGAAAATGGAATTGCACCAAATCACGGGTTTGTATTTTTGTTATTTTTATTTATTATTATTATTATTTATTGCTCTGTATGTATACACATTAGTATAATATATATTGTAAATAAGATACTTTTTTAAGTGAGCTTTTTAATATGTCATGTGTAATTTAATGTGTTGAATAAACATTTTGAGGTCTGAGGTTTTTTTCCTATGAATTTAATAAGGCATCTGTCAAAGTGTTCAGGGCTATGGTAAGAAATGCTTCCATTTTCTATAAGGTATAAGAATATTAAGGAATAAGATAAGTATATGTCTTTGGAATGTTGCATGTTAGTAGGTTATCTAAAATGAGTTGATAAGGGATTATTAAATTGTAATAAGCTTGTACCTTAATTTATTTTGTTTTTATAGACTAACTTTTCCTCTAAATTCGTGCCTCAAATATATGTACCCACCACCTTCAAGCACAATCCTTGCAAATATAGTAAATGCTCTAGCAAGTGTGCCCAAATTCTATGTACAGGTATGTAGAATCAACTTAACTTTTGCTTATACTATGAGGTTTATAATTTGGTTCCATAGATACTGTTCTGATGTTCAAACATACTTATAACATATGAAACATAACTAATTCTACACAGACAATATTGTAGGTGATGTTTTAAATTAAATGAACTGTTACATACTACTTTCCAGTAAAGACTTTATAAATACAGTGTAAATGGATACTAATAGAGGGCTACATTGAGAATGTAATTTGTTATAATTTATTGAGTATCACATTGACTTTGAGAAATCTGTAAAGAAAAGGTAAGGTATGTTAGCAAATGTTTGAAAAACTTGACAATAATGTTACTTCTCAGAAGTATAAAACATAAATGGAGGTTTTTTTCTTTATTTGTTTCATAGACTCACAGTAAACAGGGACAATTTCATGACCACATTTTCAGTAGATTTTACATTATAAGACCATTATATTCTTAGTAATAGGAATTAAAATCAATATTTATACAGCAAACATTGTAGAAGGATTAAGGTCTTAAGATATACTGGTGACTTATTCTTTCTTGCTTTAATAACTATGAAGACTTTAGAGAGACCAAGTTAATCAAGAGTGTTTTTATACGGTGGGAGTGTAGTCCAGGCCTTTAATTGCAGCACTCAGAATGCAGAGGCAGGAGGATCTCTATATGTCAAGGTCAGCCTGATCTGCTTAGTTAGATTGTTTATCCAAAATATTTTTAGTATATAATATATATGAGGTTAGTCATGACACTAATTCTATGTGACCTTGAAATATTTTGCCACTTTAAGGTGCTTCATCTTATGAATAAAATGAATTTGCCCACACCATTTGGACCGATTACTGCACGACCTCCTATGGTAAGAAGTTCTTAGAATTTTCAGGAACCACAGTTTTCTTTCCTGAGTGGTAAATTTTATAAGTTTTGTAAAAACTTTCTATATACTAGTAGTAAAGCTGAGAACCAAAAGTAGAAAAAAGTGAGACTGTGAAAGAAAATCTTTCATGAATAAAGCCAAATTTTCTTCCAGTCCTTTGGTGCTAGATATATCATCTATAATATAGATAATTGTATTTTACTGGTTTATCTAGACATTCCATTGCTCTAGTTTTTAAATCATTCTGAAGACCCAAGTTGTCTTCACTATGTGCTTATCCATGCTGATTAGGACCTTGTGCAGATCAGAAACAAAGGAAAGATTATGTGTAGACTTCCTATTCTCTTATTCAATTTACATATTGAAATACATGGTATATTTTCATGTTTTATCTAGTTAGATGACTAGGAAAAATAGAAAACAAAACTGTTACCATCTAGTAGTCGGCCATCGGAGATATTCCCTGACAGTACACTGAGTTTGTAACAGAGAAATCAGAATCAAGTGTTTATATGGATTAAGATTCTGTTGATGAGAGTCAAGAACTTACACAATATAGTTTGTCTATTTGTAAATATCAGTTTCCATGGTGTTTGTTTTGTTCTTTTAAATAGTATGAGGACTATATGCCATTGCATGCACCCCTTCCACCTACATCACCTCGACCACCTGAGGAACCTCCCTTACCTGATGAGGATGAGGATTTATCTAGTATAGAATCAGAATATGAAAGCAGTGATGAGGAGGACCGACAGAGGTTTGTGAAATGACATACTCATTTTTTTTCTAAGAGTAATAATGTGCGAAAGACTTGCTTTTCATCTATTTTTCATATAATCATTCAAAATTAGAGTGCTTAAAATGGATTTCAAACCTTTCCATGATCTTAAGCATGTATAGTAGCTCAGTGGATATTAGGGTCTTTGGAAAAGTTTTTAGGGATTGCCTAATTTTTTAGATTGATGAATTTAGCATTATAGAGTACACTTGAGCCTCATTGTTTATTGTTCCATACTTGTTATTTTGCATTTAAAAATTTTTAGAGCTCCAAAATTAACCTTTTTCTTTAAAAAGAAAGGTACTCTTTTTCTAACTTGTATTTTTTAAAACAAGGACTTGTATTTATAAGGTGTTTTGTAGATATGAGTATAAACAGTGTGCTGAAGATTTTTAGATATAAAGTAGCAGCATTAAGCTGTATTCTCTGCAGAATGATTTCTGGAGGAATTTTCTAAGATTCTTCGCATGATCATTCAAGTAAATTAACTGCTGGCAAAACCCCCTTCATTTGTTTATTTTGAGCGTGTACATTTATTTAAAGATTCTGCAAAAGAATTTTAAGCTCTTATCAGTTGTCTGGCATATAGTCTAAACCTATTATAGTTATAAGAGTTGACCAAACATTTTTCTACTAAATCCAAAGAATAAATGCTTTTTACTTAGTATGTTGTGTAGTATTGGCCACATGTCATGACTGTGACTATGTTCTACTCTCATGGCAGGAAATCTGTCATATTTATACTTAATGAATTCTGTGTTCCAACAAAACTTTATGTATATACAAGAGCAGATAGTGAGCTTGATGGTAAATGATGTGAATATTAATTACTATGCACAAAAGTCAGTATAAAAGGATGTATTAGTAAGAGTCAGAACCCAGAGACTGTAGAAAGCACATTTAATCAGCAATAATTTTACTAATCCATTTCTATCTAAATAGTGATTCAATACCTAGTATCTCTCCATGGGAAAATCAATTTTCAGGTGGGATTCATACAACCAATAAGAACAGAATCTATTTGGAATAAAGACATTATACCTTATTATAAACTAAAAACGTATAAAATGTTGCATTTTGTTAATTCTTTTAGCAAGTTTTATTAATTTTTAGTAAACTTATAGCCCTATTTAGAAATTTAGTAAAAAGTAGCCTGCCCGTGCCCCCCCCACCCCCCACTTCCCCACCCCCCACCCGCACAGATGTAGCTAAAGGGTAGCTCTGTCATCAATCAAGTGGGCACCCTAGTGAGGGAAGTGGAGAAGGGTGGGGCTGGTTGCAGTGGACTCTAGTGCCTGCTTCTTTGTCACTTTTCCTTGGTGGGGCTGCCTTGTTGAGCCACCGGGAAGCGGGTGCCCTCAGGCCTGATGCAACTTCATATGCTGGGAGGACGTGAAAAGCGGAGAGAAATGTAGCATGAAATTCTGCTCTTGAGTCTTAGAACAAATACAATTTCTAGAGCATATATTTATAACCTTCGAATGAAATAAAATCATTCAGGAATATATTTAACTGTCATATGTTTATTAATTTATGTGCCTGGTTTGTTTTAGAAAGTTGTTAGTTTGGGTGAATAATTTTAATACAGGTATATAGTTTGAATATTCAAATATTTATATTGTTAGTAGCATTTTTGTAGGTGTTTTTGGTTTGTGGTCTTCTAGAGATGTTCCCACTGTGTAACCCTAGCTGCCTGCCCTTTGCTATTTATACCAGGCCAGGTTTGTCTTCCCTGCTCGTTTAGTGCTGGGATACAAGTGTGTGCTCAGCTTGTAATATAAGTTTTTGAGACTTGATTGTTGTGAAGCGTCAAACTGTGTAGCATATAGTTATCCTTTTACTTGTTTATTGGGAAGAAAAGCCTAAAGTTTTCAGCTATGTCTTCTGCTCTGAATGTTTTGTTGTGTTTGTATATTTATTTTACCTGAGAGAGTTGTACGTAGTTGTTCTTAATTGCTCCTTAAAAGATATCAAATACCTAAACAAGATTGATTCTAACCGTTAACTGTCCGAAGTCACAGTGGAGGAAAGTTGTACATGAGGTGGCAGTTCTTAGCTCCTACTTGTTACTTGTAAGCAGCTTTAGTATTTGAAAACTTTCTTCCTCAAGTAATCACTTTGTTTATATAATGATTTATTAGCAATAAATATATACAGAACACTTTTCAAGAAATACTTTGTTCTGTTTAATAATTAAAATAAAATCCAAAGATACAATAAATTTATATATTTTGTTGTATGTAATTTTTCTTGGCTATCTAATATTCATAATGAAAAGTTTTTTAAAATTGATAAATTATAATTGGGTGATTTTTTTTTAATAAAATTTAAATAGTGAAGTCAATTTAGGCTGTGAATTTTGGTCAAATTGTTTATGCCTATTATTGGCTTTAAAGTTATCCTAATTAATTTTAATTACATTTTATATTAGAGATATAGACCATGTTCTAGAGTATCAACTCTTGTTTGCTTTCCCTTTTCTTAACATAGAATGAATAAACTAATGGAACTAGCAAATCTTCAGCCCAAAAGACCCAAAACAATAAAGCCACGCCAAGTGAGAAAAAAGCGAAAAATAAAGGATATGTTGAATATACCTTCATCAGCTTCACATAGGTAATTATATTTGTATTTAGGAAATGAGGATTGTCTCTATGTGCTTTATTTGTGAAACTCAGATTATTCTTCAGTGTGGCCATTTGTCAGTTCCTTTGTTGACCACTGGGTTTCTGTTAGCACGTTTATCTTTGATTACTAGCATTTGATAACACTCAGTATAACAATATCTTTTCTCTGATTAGGCATATTTACTACTTCTTACTAGGAATTGCAATTTTAACTTTTAACTTTTCTGCAAAAAAACCATTTTAATAGAACACCCCTGATGTATAAATTTTGATACCTTAACCTCTTTCTGTCTGGACGTTGCAGTCCCATGCTTTTAAGCCCTCAGCAGTGCTGAACAGCAAAAACAATGTAAACTAGTACATTCTAGTGGCTGTACTAAACAGTAAAAAATGAGCAGGTTAAGTGAATATGATAATTATTTAACCCATTACACTCAATATTTTATCATAAATGTCTAAAAATGTATGAGCAGTTAGACAATTTACATTTTTCTTTACAAGAGTTTATTAATTCCGTGTAGCTAGTGACTGCTAAGTTGCATACTACAACACTGATTACACAGTATATAATACATACTGTATTAAAACACTTCCAGATGATGTGGTATATACCTGTAATCATAGCACTTGGGAGAGGGATGCAGAATGATTCAAAGCTTAAAGTCAGTTTCTATTACATATAACAAGTTTAGCCTGTGTTCAATGGTCTGGCAAACTGGTTTCCTACAAATGGTTTCTGCAAGCAGTGATAATACCTAGAATTTAATCCTAAATATCCACATTGTGTAAGGAAAGACCTGTCTATCCAGTTTCTCTTCTGAGCTTAACGACCCCACACACATACAAAAATAAATGTCAAACAATTGAAACGTACTCTTTTAAAATGACTGAAAAAGCACACACTTCCTTGGTCCTGGTAAGTCTGCTGTCTAAAAATCAATACATAACTCTTAACATTTTCATTTACCAAATTACTTTATTTAAACTTTGGGTGTCCTTTACCCTCAATTTCTTCATGTATAAATTAAGTCTTTAATAGTATTATTATCAAACTGTTGAGATTTATTATTTGTTAAATCTAGTCAATATGTGTAGTGCCTAAAAATGTAGTAATTTTTATCAGCATCAACTTTTTAACTTTAAAGAAATAATGTTCTTAGAAATTTATTTTAATTTATAAACTTATGTTGTGATTTTTATAAATACCAGTTTGCATCCTGTACTGTTACCTTCGGATGTATTTGACCAACCACAATCTGTAGGTAATAAAAAAATTGAATTCAATATATCTACCAACATGCCAGCAGCATATAACAAAGATATGGAGAAGGAACAAAATAATGAGGAAAAGAATTCTGGTAAGAACATTTTGATTATTTTATATGCTAACTTGTTATGTTCAAATAAATTCTATATTAGTGTTTGTCATCTTTACATTAAAGATGCTGTTACAGACTGAGGCTGCAGCTCATTTGGTATAGAACATACATGGAGCTCTCATATCTAATTCTTCATAACCTGAGCATGGTAATACAAGCTTGTAATTCCACTGCTTGGGAAGTAGAGGTAGGAGACTTGGAAGTTCAGGGATATCCTTGGCTCCAAGTTACCTGGGGTAAATGAGACTATAACTAAAGTGTTAAAAGAAAGTTCTTTCTGTCTTCAAAAATTAAGTAAACTATATGGTTACGTGGATCTCCATATCTTGGACTAATTCAGTTTCAACTCATCTAAATGAAACATAGGTTAAAGGGAAAGATGTCACTGTTGGTTTTTATTTTCTGGTATTTTGAGATAGGATCCTCTATCCCAAAACATGCTTAAACCCATGCAGTCTTCCTTTCCCCAGTGCTAAAGTGAAAGCTGTGCACCAGCATTCCTGGCTTCTCTTGGTTTTATTGTTGTTGTTGTTGTTAGTGATAACATCTACATGAAATTTAGGAGATTTGCTGATTTAAATGCATATAATAGAAAGTTTTATATTAACTTTTCATTGCCTGACTTATAATGTATTCTATGAATTTTATTAACAGAATTGTATAATTTTTGAGGAAGCAAGCCTTGCTACTATGCTGGAGTTGTCAAATTTTTACACACACACACACACACACACACACACACACACACACACACAGAGGTATTATGTAAAAGTCAGAGGCTTAAAACATTACAATGCTTATTTAAACTATTAATGATATTCTTTGTTTAAAAAGTTTGATAAGTCTTAATTCTTTTTAATTTCCTCATTGCCCCCTAACTAGTACTACAAAGCAAGCATTTGACCCTTTGCTGCAGTAACAAAACTGAATAGTGAAAACCAAAGTTACACCTTGACCCACAAAACTCTGAAACACTATTCTTTGGACATTTATAAGAAAGATTGGCCTGTTTCTGTCCTGAGACACTGAAAAACATACAAATTACCAAATGATACTTTTGTAAATATAAAATGGGGAAAGAAATTTAAATGTTTTGAAGCAAGAGTTGTTTTTATTTCGTTTTTCTTTTTGTTTTCTCTTTAATAACTGATAATTAATGTTGAATTCTTAGATTCCCCAGACACTGGATTTGATGATTCAAATACAGGATTTGGAAAAATCTTTCCCAAACCTAACTTGAACACCACAGAAGAGATTAAAGAAGATTCTGATGAAATGCCCTCACAGTGTATTTCTAGAAGGGAGTTGGAAAAGGGTCGAATTTCTAAAGAAGGTAATGTAATGAGATAAACCAGCACACAATGCCTCATATTTTATATTCTGTTTCTACTTTTCATACCTTATTGGAATAAGAAATTTCTACCAGTCATTACATTACATTAAGATAGACATTTTAATCTCTCTCCAGTTGCTTTGTTGACATTTTCATACCTAATACTGATGAAGTTCCTTACCATACAGTCTTTACAGTCAATATTTGGGTAACCAGTAAGTCCCACAGGTCTGGAATTACATATTCTGAGTATAAAAGAGTTGGTGAATCATTATAATACAGTGTAAAATAGATATAAGGTGATTATTAAAGTTTGATGATTGGAATTCTGAATTTAAGATTTTATATTCCAATGGTATTCTTTATTTAAGTATATTTTAATCAATTTCTATATACAAAATTCCAGGACCAAAACAACTTATAAAAGAAACATTTAATTAAGCTCATATTTTCAGAGCATTAGAGTCTATGATGGCTGAGTAAAGGTATGTCAGGAATAACCTAGAGCTCACATCTTGATCCATAAGCTGGCACAAGTCTCTCAAAACCTCAAAGCCTGTTCCCAGGGACACACCTCCTCCAACATGGCCATACTTCCTCATCTTCCCTAACAATTACCAACTGAAGACCAAGTATTCAAACATACCCACCCACGGGGCCCATCCCTATTCAAAGCACCACATTGTTAAAAGATTTTATATTGTTTTAGTATTTTTAAAGTTTTAATTGTTGTGTTACACATACTTTTCTCCACAATAATGAGGAAATCAGCCTCTAGTTAACATCTTTGCATATAAAATCTGATTTCCCAAAACAGATTACTGGCAGTAAATATGAGGAACTATAAAGGAATTTGGAGACTTTTGTCTGAAATTACTGGCTATTGATTTTGAATGCACCATTCCTACATTTCATACAGAAATGGATAATGATTTGGGAAATGTATTTTAAGCAGAATAGTTATGTGAATAATTATCACATATTTGGCTTTTTAATAAAGTACCTCTTAAAGAACTTTTAAAATGCTTTTGGGTATTTTAGTTCTGTGTAATTGAGACTATTGTTTGATGTTAACATTTTCATAAAGCTTATTTTTGCTATTTTAGCACTTACTATTGAATGTTATAATTTTAATTGAAAGATTGCTAAAAATATTTTAATTTTATATCTTTGTTTTGTTCTTTAAAAGAAATGGAAACTCTTTCAGTTTTCAGAAGTTATGAACCTGGTGAACCAAACTGCAGAATTTATGTAAAGAATTTAGCTAGACATGTTCAGGAAAAGGTAAGGTAAAATTTGCAATTTAATTTTGTTATTTCACTTTTCCCCCTGGTTTTCTAATTTGTCTTCTTTTCCTCTTTTTTAAATTTCACGTTCTAGGACCTTAAATTTATCTTTGGAAGATATGTTGATTTTTCTTCAGAAACACAGCGGATCATGTAAGTGGCAGTTATAACCTCAAATTGTGTTTTATCTGTTACAAATTCACCATGTTTAGTTAAGCTTGACTTTTCTCCTTAGTGCTAAAACCAACACAATGAATCGTCTATTCTCTTACATAAATATCCTTATAAAAGTCTAGAACAGAAATAAATTTTTATGTAAATGAGCAAATACAAATTATAATATTTTAAATCATCATATTTATTATAGTTGTTCAAGTTTTCCTTATATGGAAGCTGATATAAACTTCATATAAAAAATCTTGTAGTTATATTCTATTAAATCCTTATTTATAAATGCAGGTCTTTTGATAAGTTCTGTTACAAACCCCTAGACACTAAAACAAAATCGTTGTTACTCAACTCTTTATACATTACCTGAGAATTACCTGGAGAACTTGGTTAAATGGTTTTCTTGGCCCATTTCCAAAGATAGGTTTTCTAGTTGTGTCAAACCTCATGGATTTGCATTTCTAGAGCTGACTTTAGCTTTTTAATTTTATCTTAATTTTAAGTAAAACCAATACTTGTGAAATCATACCTACCCTATGTGTCTTTGTGCATGTATTTTGTGTTCATATGTACAAGTACATACAAGGTGTGTATTGTAAAGATTACATTTTCAGTACTACCTTGCCTACAATTACAGTTTGAGGAGAAAGAAAAATTACATTCAGATAAAAGCTGTATATGCCTAAATGAATGGTTCCTTTGAGACTAGTTTTAAAACTTTTTCATTTTATTTGTGGGGAGTGTGTGTGTAAAGCGCATACATACACATAGGAGGTGGGTTATCCTGTTTGTGTTTGTACCTGTCCATGTTCGTTATACACCCTTCTTTTTTATATTTGTTTGAGACAAGGGTTTTCTTGGCCTACAACTCAGCAAGTTTTCTGGTTTGGCAGTAAGTCAGGGGCCATATATTTCTGCATCTCTAGTTTTGCAATTATAAACATACATCACAATGTCCAGCCTTTTGTTTTCTTTTATTTGTTTGTTTCTTTTTTCTTTTTTTTTTTTTAAATAGTAGTTCAATCTCAATTCCTTTTGAGATCAAATGAAACACTTTTTTTGTTCATCTTTTACTTAGCCCTATCAATTGATACTGTTTGTTATATATTTTTTGGTTTATAAGCTTTTAAAATGTTCTCTTTCAAAAATGTCCATATATGAATATACTGTAGAATAATGGCATACTGGGAGAGTGTACTAGGACTGCTGTATGACTTAAGCTCTGTGTGGAACAGTCATTGTCTCTCCAGGGACCATTAATAAAAGGATAACTTTGAGTATGATAAGTCTTCTACCCACCCCAAATTCTGTAAGTAAATCAATTACTTGGTTCCTCTTAGCGTTTATTCGAAATCACTTGAGTGTATAGCATCGAACTAAATGCAACATATGCTAAGAGAAAAAAGATTAATTAAATACATTTGCTGGGCATTAGTGGTGGATGTCTTTAATTCCAGCACTGGGGAGACAGAAGTAGGCAAATCTCTTGAGTTTGAGTTCAGCCTGCTCCAAAGTGAATTCTAGGACAGCCAGGGTTACATAGAGAAACTCTGTCCTGAAAAGCAATACAAAAGAGACAAACAAAAAAATAATTTTAATTTGCTTTCCTGATAGTATAACTTTCCTCAAACCCTTGATCATAGTAAGATTTTGCTTTTATTCTTCTTGGTGGTATAATTTTAAAATTATGAGGATAACATAATTGTTACTTGTTTTCAAAACAGAATTTCAAAATATCTAAATTAAGTTTACTAATAGTTGTTGTTACTTTGAAATAGGAAAATGTTGGATTGTTAAGAACGTCGATACTTGGTTTTAACATTGATGTGCATTAAATCAGAATTACTAGGCTTTTTTGTGTGTAGGTTTGATATTCGCTTGATGAGAGAAGGACGCATGAAAGGACAAGCTTTCGTCGGACTTCCAAATGAAAAAGCAGCGGCTAAAGCCTTAAAAGAAGCTAATGGCTATGTTCTTTTCGGAAAACCTATGGTGGTTGTATCCTTTAAACCATCCATCCTAAAACCATATGCATTTTAGCAGTAGAATATAAGTAATTAGGTTATCATTTATAATAAAGTCAACAGTTATTGTTCAAGCTTGAGTTGTTACTTAACAGTTAAACATGCCTTAGCTCAATCAGAAGAAAACTTACTTAACCATTATTGGAAAATATTATAACTTTTAACAATGTAAAATTTGGCTAAATTTGTATATTTATTCATTTTTTAATTATTTCCTCTGTTAAGCTCAAGGCATAGTATCTAGAAATATACTGGGAGTTACTAGAAGGGCTTCTACTATAGTTTTATTATAACTCACATTTCTACTTTCGTATTTCAGTGACCAAAATATATCATTTCATAACTGCCTTGTAGTATTGAATTCAAGTTTTAAATTAGAAATCAATGAAAATAGAGACAAGAAAAGCCACAGTTGGAAAGAAAGGCAGATATTTTTGTTTCCTTCAATTTGTGAAAATCATCTAAGAGATAAAGACTAATTTCTATTCTATATTAGATATTAATACTATATAGTATATATTCCTGTGTATTAGATCTTGATGGTTTGAAAAAAATCACTTTTAACTTTACTATAGAGGCCTTAATTTTAAGATAATAGCAGTTTGCTCGATCTGCTAGACCAAAACAAGATTCCAAAGAAGGAAAACGAAAGTGATAAAAATGAATAAGGGTAAGTGTGGATAAAGCATTAAAAGATAAGACAATTCTTGGAGTAAATGTAAGGAAGCATAAAAGTTTATAGTTTACTAATTCAGACATTTTATGAGGTTTGAAGAAAGTTTCTATGTATACAGTTCATTCTCATTTAATTCAAAATTATAGCTATGGAATAAGTTTGTATCTAACTATTTTAAAGAATTTTATAGAAGAGAATGTATTGGTTATTTTGTTTATGTTTCCTGCATGATGGGTTTTAATTTCTAATCCATGTTGTAATCACTCTGAGAGCTTAATTAAAAACAGGTTGGTGGCTCTTCCCTTCAAGAGTGGGTGACCAGTAGTAGCATTTCTTCTGTCACTAAAGGATTTCTCAGCATGTAGTAATTGCAAGGATTGCAAAGAACAATAAATATCTGGCAAACCAGTGCTTGTTGGCTGTCCTTTGGCACTGGACAAATTGCATAATCATTGAGTTCATAGGTAACAGTGTGGTATTTGGTATGAACGAAAATAGTTAATTAAAATTCTACAATGCTATATATTTAAAATTGTTAACATTCTTTACCAAATTATGATTTTGAGGCAAAATTTGTTTGGAACAGTTACATTTCACTACTTAAATGATTTCAAGTGGTGGAATTACTGATTTTAAATTCTTAAGTTATGTTACAAAGAGAAATCAGTGGAAGAGTCCTTTTCAGATATTTCTTTTTGGTAGGCTTCCAATTAGAGAGGTATTTTATGTTTAATTATCCTACACGTAAAACCTGGAAGAACATGAAAATAATTAGTCACATTTTCTGTTTAGCTTTAAAAAACTATCAAAATAGAAATATTTGGTTATGGTTTAATCTCTGTGAGCTCATTGGAATATTTAAGTTTGCTTTCAAGACATATCTCAGAAATACTGTACAGAAAAAATTAATTTCAGTCTGTATTTTAGTAAGTTGTTTATAAATATTGCTAAAGATTAGAAAACAATAAACTACATTCTGCTGTTCTTCTTTAGAAGCATTCCTGCGTAAAAACTGCTGTAATACTGTCATACAAGTGTATCCTTTCTTGTATCCTTTTTGGGGCAGTGGTTTTGTTTTGTTTTCTAGAAATGCTTTCTACCATTCATCCAGATTAAGCAATACTTTTTATACTGCATTCAAATGAAACATTTCTTTAATTAATATTGTATCCTGGACAAATATTTTACATGTATTTTAGATGCACTGCTTAGTTTTCTATGTTATATAATCAAGGAAATTTTTTTTTCAGGGAAAGTTAGTGAATCAGGTCACTTGTATACATTTGCTTTACCACAGAATATGGTAATATTTGTTGTATATATGAATTTCCTCAATCTAATTAAGGAACATGCATTCTGTTTTATGATTTATCACATTTAGGTGGTGTTGTAGTTTCATTTTTGTTGCTATGACAAATCCCTCACAAAAAGCAACTTAGGGAAGGAGGTATTTATTTGTCGTATAATTCCACGTTACATAAGTTATGGGGGAGTCAAGGCATGAATTTAATCTGTAATATCCAGTAAAGAGCAAAAAGAGTATAAACCCCATAGCTTGCTATCTTACATGGTTCAGGGCCCTCTCTCCTAAGGAATGATGTTACCCACAATTGGCTGCATCTTACATCAGTGAAGAGTCAAGACTATGTTGTGCCCTTAGACCAGCATGGTCTAGATAATGTTTTATTAAGACTGTTTGCCCAGGCACTCGAGTATTGTGTCATAGTGACAGTTAAAGCTGTCCATCACAGTTGTTCTATATAATATGTTCTAATATTTGACTGAGAAAGGATCTATTTTCTTTTAGTATTAAATATCTTAAAAACTAAGGAGATTTCAATAAAAATCTGAAGATACAGTAACAGATTTCTCATCAAAAGTGTAACTGAAATGTCCTTGACATATGGAAAGATTTCCCTTACTCTATTTCTTTAAAAAAAAAAATCCAGAAACCACACACACACACACACACACACAATAAGATATGTTAGGCTTCATGTAGCTTAGTAAATTATCTTGTAGAAATAAGAGCAATGCTTCCAGGCTATATGATGACTAGAATTATCAGTCCTAAATTCTGCACATTTAGGACCTGAGAACTTCAAAATTTGAAAAATGAATACCTGTTGATGCTCATTTTTCTATATTAGAATTTGATTCTAGTGTATTATTAATATAGAGAGAACCACCAAGGAATATAGTCTATGTAAAAATATATCTAGAGTCTAGACTCTATCTTAGAGCTAATAAATCAAAATCACTTGGAATAATGTCCAGTAATATAATTTGAAAGGTTCCCTTAGTAACAGGACCACAGACAAATTTGGATGCTTCTTTGTTAAACTGATTGGCCTTTGACTATTAAGTTTGTCATCCAACATTTTTTTTAGAAAAAAAAAAAAAATAACCTCAATAATTGTGGGAAACATTGCTATTATAAGTGCTGTAAAACTACTCAAAATTCTATTTGTCATTCCAAGAGTAGAAGCTTACCAAAATTGAGATTGTAGTCCCTTCGTATTTACAATTGAAATATTTTAAGTGTAAGTAGCAGTTATTTACATACATTTTGTTGTGCTGACATGATTCACTAATTTTCTATATATAAATATTTGGACTTCTTAAAGTTAATAACTGAATTATTATGATTATATTTTAATGAGATTTTGTGGTGTTTTAGGTTCCTTCTGAATTCTGTATCTTTCAAGTACTGTGCAACTTTGAGAGAAGAAATTAACCATCTGGACTATGGAAATGTGCGTAACAACCTTGAAAGCATTAAAAATCACATATCTTCAAATAAGTGTTTGGAAATAGGTTATAATAGCTTATTGCATATATAATAAATTATTTTCTTCTCAACAGTGTCCATAATTTCTCATTACTTGATTTATATATCTAAGAAAGTATAACTTAACAATATAAGCTTTTATTAATAATTTTATATTACCAGATATACATTTTTTTATGATTCTTACTCTTTTTTTTTTTTTTATTATTCTTACCTATATACAGTGCAATTTTACACCTATGCTTAACAAATATTATTCTGGTAATTATTTTAAGAATAGTTGCAATTTTTATTACATTTTCTTATGATGGTGGTATATTTGTCTATTATAAAGTATTGTATTTGTGACAATTTCTAATTTAATGTGAATTTATACCTCTAAAGTTACTTTGTGTAGAAACATTGTGCCTCACAGTAAATTATCCCCTGAGTAAAATGTATTTTTGATAGAAGAAAGACAGATTTTTAAAAAAGTCTTTATTTGTTGTGTGTCAGTGGTGAGTATAAAACAGCCTTTACTTTAAAGCTGCTCCCCAAAGGCTGGTGCCTTCAATAAAATGCCCTTGAGAATTATAACATTTTTCCTTGTATTTATGGTATTTCAAAATGAGCAGGATAAAATAATTCAATATAGGACTTAGAAGTAGAAGTGAACCCTGGAACATGCTGATACTTAGCTGGTGAATTATGTAAAGAACCATTAAAAGAGAACAAGAAGAAAAATCTTCTTTTGCTAGGCAGTAGACTAAATAAGATAGGACCATCAAATATAGTAGTTCCTTAATAAGTCATTAAAGAAGAGTTGTTAAGATTAAGTAAGGTATAGTTAGCTGTACCTGTGACCTGGATCAGAGTGAACTGGTTAGCTAGGTGAAAGGAGTTAGAGTTGGTATTCAGTAAAGTTGTAGAGAAAATTTAATCAAAATTTAAAACAATTCTCACGTAAATAGTAAGTATACTGTTTGTATGTTCAGTTATCTAAAAATTTAATTGTTTTCTTTTGAAGTTATATGTGAACTCACTGTACTGTATTATTATCCCATCTACTCAGAAGACAACTCTTAAAAGTGGCATATGGAAATGGGATTTGTTTGTTTATTTATTTATACACTTTATATCCCAGTCATACCCCCTCTGTCATCTCCTATAGTCCCACCCTCCCTCTACCCTCCCCCATCCCTCCTCCCCTGTTCCTCAAAAAAGGGGAGCCCCCCACCTTCCTACCCTAGCTCATCAAGTCTTATGAGCACTGAGTTTGTTCTCTTCCTCTGTGGCCTGGCAAAGCAGTCCCATCATAGGGAAGGCATCAAAAAGCTATCAATAGAACCCTCCATGTTCTAGATTTACTAGAGGACCCACATGAAACTTGAGCTGCCCACTGGGTACTAGGTTTAGTCCATGCCTGGACCTTGATTGGTGGTTCAGTCTCAGCAAGCCCCTTTGGGCTCTGGTTAGTTGGCTCTGTTGGTCTTCTTGTGGAGCTCCTGTCATCTCGCAAGTCCTTTTATCCTTCCCCAAACTTTTCCACAAGATCCCTATGCTTTGCCCAATGTTTGGCTGAGTCAGGGGTTAGCTCTCTGCCATGTGCTGGGTCTTGGGTTGTGCCAGGCATTGGTTGAACATTCTCTCAATCTCTGCTCTGTTATTCTTTATCCCTGTAGGGATAAAGGCAATGTTGGCTTGAAGTTTTTGTGGGTGGGTTGGTATGCCCCTCCCTCTACTAAGAGTTTTGTCTATTTAGAGGGTGTCCATGACCTGTGCTATTAGGAGTCTCAGCTAGAGTCCCTCTCATATTCTCCCAGAATCCTACCGTGACTTAGGTCTCCAGCTTGTCACAGAGATGTCCCTGCCCACAGTCCTTTTTTCTCTACAGACCATCTGTCCTCCGGGCCCCTACTTTCCCCAGGTCTGATCTCCACCCTAATATCTCTCTGCGTTCCTTCTTTTATCTTGTTCCTATTCTTTAACCACTACCACTGTCTGTTCTATTTCCTCCGAGTGAGATTTAAACATTATCTCTTGAGTATTGTTTTTTGTTTTTAAAATTTGCAAGGAAACTGATTTTGTAATGGGCCTAATAAAAGAAGGAAACATTGCGGAAAAAAGAGGAATATTTCTAAGTTATAGATCTTGCATATACATAGAAGGGATAGTTTTAAAGAGGAACACAAATAGCTCAGTAATAGTAATGCTGTGAAAGATAGATTGTCATGGATATTTTTAGTTTAGTAAACCATGTAACTTTTTTGAGACAGTGTCTCTCTGTGTAGCCTTTGCTGTCCTGGACTCGCTTTGTAGACCAGGCTGGCCTCGAGCTCACAGTGATATACCTGCCTCTGCCTCCCGAGTGCTGGGATTAAAGGCATGTGCCACAATGCCCGGCTCCCATGTAACATTTTTATTGCCATTAATTATGTCAAATTTATCATGTTTAAATGACAGGATATCATTTAAATGGAGAATATCCTTTTTTAAAATCACTTACTTGTCTTCATTCTCAGAGTTTAGTTCATAGTTGCAGACTCCATTATTTCTGTGGCTGTGGTGAGAAAATTGAACATGAAGGAAGCCATGGTAATAGCAGTGTCGCAGCCCAGAGGATGGGTGTAGAGACAAACAAAGGGTGCTGTGGCAAGATAGAGCTGCTAAGAACCACCCATAGGGACCAGCGTTTCCAGCTTAGACCCCTGTAAAAGTTACAGCCCTTCCAAAAACAGTGCATTGAGTGTTTTAGATTGTGCCTACATGCTATCATTGAATAGGGTTCAGGGTTTGACTTTAATCAAAGGTGAGACTTCCTATATGAATACAACAAATGTTGAAAAATTGGAAGGGACTTGAAATTATGAAGGATAATCTAAGGAATATGGTAAAAAACAAACAAACCAACAGAAAACAAAGTTTGAGACAGGCCAAGCAGTAACTTATTAAGGATAATCTAAGGAATAAGGTAAAATAGAGGTTGAGACGGGCCAGGCAGTACTGCCTCACACCTTAAATCCCAGCACCTGCAAGGCAGATCCAGGTGGATCTCTTGAGTGTGAGACCAGTGGTCTACAGATAGAGTTCCAGTGCAGCCAGAGCTACACAGACAAACACTATCTCCAAACGCAAACAGAATGATTGAAACTATGGAAAAATGACGTAATATGCATAGATTAATGGTACTGCTGAAGATATGTTAATGTTCTCTTTTAGAAGTAGGAATGGAAAATAAAGGAGATAGAAATAGGAACAGAGTATATAAAATTGGGATTATTATTGAGTTAACCCAGAAGCAGAAAGACTCAAATGGTATATACTCACTTCCATCTGGACACTAGCCCAAGGGGCATGTCCCATGAAAATCTTTACTTATCAGGAAAGTGGGAGAGAGGGGAGGACATCCTGTTGGGACTCTAGGTGAGAAAAATATGGGAGAATGGGGAAATAGAAGGATCCAGAGGTCCTAAGAACCTACAAGAAGAACATTATAATGGGCGGATCTGGGCCCAAGGGTTCTGCTCAAACTATGGCACCAGCCAAGGACTATACGTGCAGTAAACATCGAACCCCGACCCAGATCTAGCCAATGGACAGGACATTCTCCACCATTTAGTGGAGAGTGAGGACTGGCTTTCACAGGAACTCTGTTACCCCATATTTGACCACATCACCTTTATGGAGAGGCCTGGTGGTACTCAGAGGAAGGATAGCAGGCTACCAAGAAGAGACTTGATAGCCTATAAGCATATACAGGGGGAGGAGGTCCCCCTCAATCACAGTCATAGGGGAGGGGAGTAGGGGAAAAGTGGGAGGGAGGGAGGAATGGGAGGATACAAGAGATTGGATAACAATTGAGATGTAATATGAGTGAATTAATAAAAATATAAGTAAAAAAATAAATTTGGTGCATACTAACTAAGATGTTTGGATGGATGGATGGTAAATACGGAATGATGGACAGATAAATTCAGGAATTATGCCCAAATAGTGGCTAAATAGGTAAGTTCTTATTATTGAACTATATAAATACTAAATATTCAAGAGAGAGAGTAATACATTAAAATTTGTGTCCACATCCTATCATGGTAATAAGAAATTCTGTCTAAAGTAATAGAAACACATTATAATTGTGTTTGGTTTTGTGATTTTTGCTTGCTTTGTTTGTTTTTTTGAAAGAGGTCTTACTGTGGGACCCAGGCTGGCCTTGAGCTTATAGCTCTGGCTCTGCCACCTATGTGGCAGTCTCATGTTCCACATGTCCTAGAGGTAGTGGCATCAGGGATAAATGCTTTGAATTAAATATGGCAAAATGGCCTTAATTAGAACATGAGGAAATTATTCTGTGCCTCATTTCCTATAGTGTTAACAGTATCTACGGTGTTGATACCACAAGTTAATAAATATGAAAACATAAAATGTTAAGATTGAATTAAGAGATTTCAGTTATGCTTTTCAACTTATTAGTCTGTTCTCTATAGCTATAAGGAAATGTTTTAGACTGAATAGCTTAACTGAAATCTCCAAAGTGCCAAAAATGGCTTTAATTTCCACTGGGTTCTGATGGTTTTTATGGTAAATGGCATTACCATCATAGAAATGTATTGTTAGAGTAACAGACTGCATAGTGAGTCAGGAGAACAGAGAATGGGTGTTGAAGGAGTAGTCTTGTTCTTTTATAATAATTACTTTTGAGGAACTAACTTGGGTCCCATGGGAAATATTCAGCCTTTCAGAGGATGTCTTAGAGACCCAACCACCTGACCCAGGCTCTACCTCATAAAAGATTCTGTTTCAATATTGCCACACCAAAGAATAAGAACTGAAGTCATATTAAAACTAGTATCAGTTGTGAATTGGATAAGAATCATAAAGCAGTCAAGTCATCCTCAGTCATCTCTGAGATGCCCTATATATCCTTTACTTCCCTTTCCTCATCTAGACATTTGGGCTGTTTAACAAGTTTTCAGAAATTAGAAGGCCCATGTTGGAACTGGAGAGATGACTCAGTAGTTGATACCCTATGAACATATACCGGGGGAGGAGGTCCTCCTCAATCACAGACATACATGTAGTCAAAACAGTAAGTAAATACTACTAAGGCCACATGACCACTTGGAGAAATGAGGATTATGATTGACAGGAGTTTATTAAAAAAACAAAACCACTTGTGTTTTTTGGTTTCTACTGCTATGAAGAGACACCATGACCTCAGCAGCTCTTACACAGAAGAACATTTAGTTGGGACTGGCTTATAGGTTCAGGTGTTAGCCCATTTTAACTGTGGGAAGCATGTCATGCAGGCAGACCTGGCACTGGAGAAGGAGCTGAGAAGAGAGAGGAAGAGAGAGTGAATCACTGGACCTGGCGTGAACATTTGCAACCTCAAAGTCCACACCAAAGTGACACACTTCCTCCAAGAAGGCTACATGCAGTAATCCTTTCAAATAATACCCTCCCTAATACCCTATGGGCCCATTTTCATTCAGAGCACCATAGTTTAGGAGATATAAAAAAATTTGAACCTTGTGTTTATATGTGGGACATGCAGCTCAAGTGTCCAAGCTATAACATTTTCTACACTTCTACTTGAACCTTATTTTCTCTTTGATACTGTCGCCTTCCATTATTCTGTCAGTCATCCGTATGGTGGTACACTGTCATTATCTGTGGACCCAAACCAGGCTTATCACAGATAGACATACGGTGTAATTTTAATCTATAGAAAAAGTCCTATCAACTAGTTGAATAACCTCTACATTAAGCCAGTCCCTCCTCTTTTTTTTTTTTTTTTTTTTAAACTAGTGGTTAAATGAATGTCAGAATGATCACAGAGGTGAAGTTTTCTCTTAAATACATGAGAATGGGAATGTATTCCACAAAGGGAAAGTATGCCATTATGAAATCAAGAGAAGAAACTAGTTAGGTGGTTAAAAGTAGATGTCTCTTCTGTACAATATATAAAGCTCTGTTGTATGTCCTTTACTGTTTATGCGAATGTGGCTGGTCTGCTGTGTGATATGGTTAAGACTTGTCTCTTAACAGAATTGCATAATCCTGACTAAAAACGTCAAACACATTACCCTTGAAGTTGCTGTTTCTTAGGCTTTGCAAAGGAAACACTTAAAAATTAAGGTAAAAATATGTTCACTTGTCTATAAGAAGAAAGGCACAGATTATACCAAGACCTTTGAAGTCTAAAAGTTAGAAAAAGACTGAGCACTTGCATGTGATATTCAAGAATTTAGAAAAAGATTGCTATGCAAGATGATGCTACCTTGTGTTACTCATAAACAGTATCAAGTAACAGTGACATGTGGTAGCAAAATGTATGACATGTAGAAATGACATTAAGTCTATAATATGCACATTGTAATTTTAAAATTACATTTAGAGAGTCAATGTGTGGTGTATAGGTGTATACACTACTTTGCCACCTTGTTGGAACCAGATACCAAATTCAGCTTTCAGCCGTGGAGCAAGCACTCTTACTGAGCCACTGGTTTTCTAGTGAAAAGTTTGAAATTGAATGAGCAATTCTGTATGGGTTTTTTTTCCTTAAGAAAAGAATCATGAAATTAAAATTTGTACCAGCATATGTCCTATTATCTGTGATTTAGAAGAGGCAAGAGAATCTTGAGGTACTGGCCAGCCTTGGCTAAATGAAAGTTATTTTCCCTTAATAAATCACTTATGAAATTTCCAGAAAAGTATATAGTGTATGTCTGTTTCTGTATTGTACACACACTGCCCTTGCACATATTTTTCTCCTTCTACACCTTGGAACAAAACACATTTTATGGAAGACTAAAATGTTGCCAATTTACAACTTTAAAGATCATGCAAAGTATATTATTTTTTATTTTTTGTACGTTTTCTTTTTATAAGATTTCATTTACATTTAATATATATATTTTTACAGCTTCACCAGATGATACCTGAAATTAGATATGTGGTAAAAATTTTAAGAAAAGAACATAGATAAGTAAAGGATGAACTTTGACATTACAGATGTCTTGAGTTCTCCAGCATGAGTCAGAAGAGTTGTGAAAGGAAATTGGGTGGGCAGTGAGTAGTAGAGAATGGTTGGCTCTCAGCCCCTAGGCAGATCATCAACTCCTGTTGGTCCACCTCCTAGCTCTTGGGTCTGCCTTCCTCTTCTCACGTTCCCCTGCCAATAGCTATGCCCAGTATAATATGTTTTTCTAATCTGGATCATTTATTTAAATGTTTTTACATATACATTTATATATTACACATATATACAATAAACTACCTATAGCAAGAATTACCATGACACAGTCAGGAATTATATAAATGTTACATTCTTAATATTTTGCCTATTTGCACTTGACAGCCATGAAGAAAACATCTTTCCTTTCTTGGTGCATCTAAAATTCTGAATGTAAATCAGTCTCCATCACATCTTGTCATTATCAACTTAAAAGCATCTATCTAGACCTAAAAACATCTTAACACTTAAACAACTAAGCTTCATTGTAAAACTAAACTATTTGGTCTTCAACTCCTAGAAAGTATATTCTTTTATTATAGCTGAATTAAATTAAACTCGACTTCACAAAACAGAAATTTAAAATTTCTTCAAATTACAAAATAACAGATTTCTGAGCATGGGTTAAAGCTAGATTTAAGGAGCACTGTTTTGAGAAAATCAAACATTTTAATATAGTGGAAATGAGAAATTTTAAGATACAATTAAAGGAATTTGTAAAGGTTTATTTGAGAGTGAAGGCTAATCACAAATTGAAACTTTCTACTTAGAAAAAAATTGCAATGGTATCTTGTATTGCTCACACAGTTTCAAGTAATAGTAAGATCGTGGCAAAATATATGACATGAAGAAATGATTATATTGTCTATAAATAATTTTAAAATTACATTTAGAGAATTAGTGTAAACAAAAGGAAATAAACTTTAAGGAATGAACCTACAGGAACAGGTAAAAAGGCATTATTGTTTTTTAAATCCCCACTTCTGAGAAATAATAAAATTGAAACAGTTCTGTCCTAACCACACTGCTGAGAAAAAGACCAATAATGAACACAGTAAAAGACATAATTAGGGATTTCATTAAATATTTACCAAATTCTGAAAAGGTAACATTTTGAATGTCTCTAAATATCATGAAGAAACATGCTTAACATGTGTATACTTATGTAATAACAATCAAAAGGCTGTCAAATTAAGAGTGGAAGGGACATGGAGGGTTTCCAGAGAGGGTTGCTAGAATGCATAGATGTGGAGGAAAGTGAGGTAATTTTATTTCAATTAATAACATTAAAAGTTACTGAAGAGGACCAGTTTTTACAAGGCTATAATCTACTCTTAAATAGGCAAGCTAACATATCTGCTTATGAAATGTACTTTGTATGTCTTCATATAGTACAACTTCAGGATCCATACAGTTTCACTGTTGAATTCTGCCAAACATGAAAGGAAAAGAGTTCACTTCTCTAGTTTCAAGTTTATTTGCAATGACTGCATATTCAAGACCATGCTTAATGAAGCCACAGGTTACTCTTCCTCACAAATATATAATAAGAAAACTCTTTAAAATGTTAGTGAGTTTGTCAACAATATGTAAAAGTGAAAATGTTATTTCTGGGAGATTGTTAAACTATGTTAAACTATATTCAAGAAAAATAAGCAGGTACATAACATGAAGGGATTTACCAAAATATGTCACAATTACTATTACTGCTGTAATGTTCCCCAACTCTGAACCTTCAGGGAGAATTTTGTACTGACCCAAACTTTATAATGAATTTATCACGTTGGTATTGTTTTATATTTACAAAACCTCCATCTTTCAAGAAAATTATATCTTAGGGAGAGAGATTTTTATTGTTATGAGAGGTGAATATCTGGGCAATGGTGGTGCATGCCTATAATCTCATCACATGGAAGACAGGGGCAGGCCAAGCCTAGTTTTTAGAGTGACTTCCAGGACAGCCCAACACTACACAGAGAAACCATGTTTTGAAAACACCAAAAGACGGGTGAGGACAAGCTCAAAGAAGTTAGAATTTAAGGATAATGAATACCTAAATGATACCCTCCAAATACACAAACATGAGGCTGATGGGAAATGACAAAGGTAATCCAGAATTTGAGAATGGAATTCAACAAAAACAAAAATTGAAGACAGCTGAAATGAAAATAGAATTGAAAAATCCAAGTGATTCAACTAGAAATTTCAAAACCTTACAAGTAGAATTCATATATAGTAAAATCTGTTGTCTAGTGCATGAATTTGTGCTTCTGACAATGTACCCTTTTAAAGAAAAGAGAATATTAGGACTCAAAGTAGAGGACCTGAAACAAATATGAAGAACAGAATAGTGCAGGAAATATAAGACACAATAAACAAAACAAAAAACATTACGGAAAGACAAACCCATATACATACTGGGAGCACCAAATAAGACCTAAAAAGAATATATACGTGGCATACCATAGAACACTTAAGTATACAGTATAATATTAAAGCTGCAAATGAGGAAAACAAATAAAAAAGTCCCATGTAAATGAAACAATAACTGATGGTTTCTCAATGGAAACTTTGAAGCCAGAAAAGCCAGGAGCTAAATGTTCCCAAATACTGTCATTACAAACCTAGACTAATATATCTAGCAAATCAACCTACCATAGTTGAAAGAGGAAGAAATCCTTTCCATCATATAAATTGTTTAAAATTTTATATCCAACAAACCAAACAAAATACAGGAAGCAATGTTTCAGGCAGAAGAAAAGAATAAGCATAGCAGAGAGATTCTAAAGAAATATAAAACCAAAATCATTAAAACAATGCCACAAAGTACCCAAAACCACCAGAATTGCATCGAACAATGACTGTGAATAATAACTTCAATAATTTTGAATATTAGTGGACTCTATTATCCAACTGAAAACAAAAGCTGGCTAAATATATCAAGAAACAAAATTCATTGGTATTCTGTCTAAAAGAATCACAGCTTTAAAGGTAGGCTTCGCCTTAAGAGTAAAAGGATGCCAGCCAAGGACAATACAGGCGGTAAACTTTAAACCCCTACCCAGATCTAGCCCATAGACAGAACACTTTCACACTTGAGTGGAGAGTGGGATATGACTTTCTCACGTACTCTGGTGCCTCACATTTGACCATGTCCCCTGAAGGGGGAGACCTGGTGGCACTCAATGGAAGGACAGCAGGTTACCAAGAAGAGACTTGATACCCTATGAGCATATACAGGGGGAGGTAATCCCCCTCAGGAACAGTCATAGGGGAGGTGAATAAGGGGAAACTGGGAGGGAGGGAAAAATGGGAGGATACAAGGGATGGGATAACCATTGAGATGTAACAAGAATAAATTAATTTTAAAAATTTAAAAATATTAATTAAAAGAGTAAAAGGATGGATAAAATTATCAAATGGGACTAGGAAGCAAGTAGGTGTTATCCTATTATTTGGGAAAACAACTTCAAACTAAAACTAAGTCAAAAAAGTTACATAGGCGCACATCATTCTAATTAATGGAACAGTTACTTGAGTCACTACTGTCTTCTTAGAAGACACTAAACATATATGCACCAAACTCTGTGGTACACAATTTCATTATATATATGTTTATATATACAGGTGTGTATACTCAACTGGATTGATGACACAAATTAATATCAACCCATTAATAAAAGGTAATTTCAATTTCCCACTTCCTCCAATAGACAGATCATGTGGGCAAAAATAAACATGAGTTAATTGAAATAAAGTAAAGGGACCGGACAGATAAGCACAGAGAATTCCACCCAAACACGAAAGAATACATATTCTACTCAGCAGAAAAGCATAGAAGCTGTTCTAAAACAGACCATATTCTGGGACATAAAATTGTTACAGATTCAGAGACTGAAATGATTCCTTGTGTCTCCACTGACCACAGTGCAATTTAACAGATTGACAGCAAACAAATCTTCAGTAAATACACTTGTGGAGATTTAACAGTTCATTAATAATGAATGTAAGGAAAAAAATCAAGGAAAGGTTTCCTGGAACTACATGGATGAAAACATAACCTCAAGGACACATTGAAAGATTTATCAAGGAAATTTATAGCTCTGTGTGGCTATACTAAGGAACAAGAACATTAACACATGATTTGATGATGGAACTCAGTAATTTGGAAAAATAAGAACAACTCAAATCCAAACCTAGTTGATGGCAAGAAAAAATAAAACTATATAATTATAGTAATATATAATAATAAGGCAAATAATTGAAACTAAATATTTAATAATAAAAATGATAAAAATCCCAGAGGATGTAAGGATGGATAAAATCAAAACTAATCTATATATGAGAAACCCACAGCCAACATCCTGAATAGAGGAGAGGTTGCAGCAATCTCACTGAAGCAGAAACCAAACAGGAATTTCCACTCTCCCTACTCCTTTTCAATGCTCTGCTTGTTAGTAGTGCCTGAAGCAGTAAGGCAAGTGAAAGAAATTAAAGAAATATAAGTAGAAACACAAGAATCAAACTTTTGCTATTTGCAGAAGACATGATAAAGATAACACAAGTCTTAAGCTAAAACTTCCAGAAGTTTTTTCATCCAAGTAAATTGATCAATGTGACAGGATACAGAATCAACTTGAGCAAATCGGTACCTTTTCTATTAACACCAGCAAACTGTATATATAGAAGAGACCATGGACACACTCCCATTCTCTGAAATCTCAAAGAAAATAAGAATAGACCTAACCAAAGAAGTAAAGAACCTCTACAGTGAAACTTTCAAATCTATGAAGGAGGAGATAAAAAACAATAGGAAATGGGGAGACACATGAATCTTATGGGTTAGTAGACAATATTTTGAAAATGAGTATTTTATAAGTGTTAATTACAGATCCAATGCAACCCCCAAGGAAGTAGGATGGAGTGGAGTGGTAGGAGGAGAGGAGAGGAGAGGGGAAGCAATTTATAGTTTGCTCAAAAATACGACTTTTCAGTCTTTGCTCACATCAGTTATAGGTCATATAAAACATGAAACAAAAGCCAATAAATACATGTTTGATTTATAAGATATTATAGGTAACTTGAAGATAAAATCTTTCTTATGGTGCCAGACTGTTTTCTACTACAGCCTGGTCTTTTAAGGGAGCTGAAACAGAAAGAAGAAAAGAGAAGAAAGAGAAGGAAGAATGAAGGAAGAAGAGAGAAGGAAGAAGAAGAAAGGCAACAGAAGAAGTAGAAGAAGAAGACAGCACATTTTGAAAATCAATTCTAATTCCTGGAGTCCTAATTATATTCTTCTGCTTTTCTTTATCTTTCCCAAATATCAAGGCATTTTAGACACCTAGTCATCTGTATGCCCATCTGTTACTGAATTCGTCCATGGATTCCACTGAGGGCACCTGCATCACATCAGTAACTAAAGATTCCTAGGTTGCTGCCTGAAACCAATATAGCAATGAGGTGAACCAGGAACCAGAAACTCTGATCATGTGTGTTTTAGTTGGAGGTTTTTGGTGGGGCATTCCAATCTTTGAAATTTCTTTGTCTGAAACATCACTAATAATTTTGTGGTTTGGGGAATATATGTGGCATGCTGTCATCTCTTTTTAGGGGGGATGACAATGTAAAGAAAATATACCTTTCCACCAAATATAAGGAAAAAAAGTTTGGAAACAGTGGCCCTTAGGTGGAATTTACCTAAAGCCCATTATTAAAGTGAGGTTCATTATACAACAAAAGTGGTACTCCTGGGAATATTTTACAGGTCACAGTACAAGCTTAAACCAGTTTATCTATAAACGTAACATAAACAAGTAAAACACCAAGGAAAAATGACTATCTAAGTACAAACATTTTATATTAATATAAAATAAAAGCTAAGTAGAAAAGCGTGCCTTGAATGTATTTCAAAAGTTCTAAGTTAACCATTGATTAAAATGTACTTTCACAAAATATGAAGAACTATGTTTTGGAAATGAAGTATTTTTACATATTTAGAACTCTTTAGGTACAAGAAAAAGAAATACAAAGATACTGGAGACAATCTATAAGAAATACTGCTTACTTAACAATGATGAATACATATTTGCATAAATAATTACATCATAATTATGTCTTCAGTGCATTTTAATTTTCAGATGTTTTATTTCTCACATCTCCAAAACTTTGGGGAGTCAAGCCACAATTGATGTTTTGCTTTGCACTTTGTGCTGAATTGGCTCTTCTCTCTCTCTCTCTCTCTCTCTCTCTCTCTCTCTCTCTCTCTCTCT
>OU015753.1:66725861-66736108 GCA_907169655.1 Acomys percivali | reverse complement strand
GAACAAAAAGAAGTAGACACACCCAAGAGGAGTAGATGACAGGAAATAATCAAACTCAGGTTTGAAATCAGTAAAATAGAAACAAAGAAAACAATACAGTCAATGCAAACAAGAGCTGGTTCTTTGACAAAATCAACAAGACAAACTCTTAGCCAAACTAACTAAAAGGCAGAGAGACAGTATCCAATTTAATAAAATCAGAAATGAAAAGGTGGAGATAAGAAGACACTGAGGAAACCCAAAGAATCACTAGGTCTTATTATACAACCTGTTCTCCACAAAATTGGACAATCTAAATGAAATGGACAAATTATTTACCATTTACCAAAGCTAAGTCAAGATTAGGCGAACTTTTTAAATAGTCCTATAACCCCTAAGGAAATAGAAGCAGTCATTGAAAGTCTCCTGATTAAAAAAAAAAGTCCAGGGATGGACGGTTTTAGTGCAGAATTCAAAGAAGAGCTAACACCAATACTCCTCAAACTGTTCCACAAAACAGAAACAGAAGGAACATTGGCAAACTCATTCTATGAAGCCACAGTCATCCTGATACCTAAGCGTCACAAAAACTCAAAACAGAAAGAGAATTTCAGACCCATCTCTCTTATGAACATTGACACAAAAATATTCAATAAAATACTTGCAAACCAAATTCAAATATCTTTAAGGTTATGCTACTTAAAATATTAACACAAGTAATAGTTAAAGACCAAATAGACATATTCATAAACATTTATTGTCATTGTCCTTCTCACAGATGACTTTATGTGAGGTCAGAAATTGAATTTTTTAAAGAGTTTGATCAGGACAATATTCTACTGTCAATGGGATTGAGATCACATAGGAGACATTTATTCTCCTATTTAGCCATGTTTTTTTAAATACCAAGGACAATTGTAACTAGAGATTTGCTGTTATAAGAAAGGTTCTAATAAACATGTGCACAAGTTTCTCTGTATGCATAAGTGATTCATTCTGCAGGACAAATAAATATAAGTAGAATTTTCAGTATATTTTGAACAATAATGTACAAAAAATTTCTTTTAAAAACATAGCAATTTTTATTCTTTTTTTCATTATAGTGTATGGTAGAAAAATTTCCATACTTTAACAGAAAATTGATGCTGAACTGTACATCTTTAATTTTTGCTTTTTGGATTGAAAAATAAACATTTTAAGAGTAGCTAAACTATACATCTTTTCCACAGCTTCCTGTTGAAAAGGCCTTTTCATTTTGTATCAAATTTCTATTTTCTCTTTTAATTAGTACCCAGGACTCTTATGTTTTCACTATTTTATAATGTATTCTTAAAATATTCTTCTAGTTTATTGATTTTTTTTGGTGTTTATTCCATTTCAAGTTTAAAGTATTATAAGTTAGTAAGTGGGTAGTACATTGATATCCTAGAGTTAATTTTTCAGCCTTCTACATTGTAATGGTTCCTATTTTGCTATTTAAGCATATGCCACTTGCCTACTTCACATCTTTTCTTCCAAATAAGTTAAATAAGAATGGATATAAATGACTTTAAATATGTAAAAGATAAAATTTAAGAAAAAAACAATGTATTAATGATAGCTTTAGTAATATTAAAAGTAGTACAGAGAATGCTTGATAGGTAGAAGTCAGATGTTAGGGGAGCAGGGTTCCCCCTTCTAAGGACTAGGGAAGGAAGGGAGAGGGGTTGAGGTAGAGAGGGGGATTGGAAAGACATGAGGGAGAGGGAAACAGTCAGGGTGTGAATAATTTAAACTGCTGAATGAGCAGGCAATTTATATTGCTAATCCCACTACATGGGATTAACTCTTAGCCTGGCTGAGACATGTCTATGTACAAGTGTTTTTAAAAACTTGAGCTAGAGATGTTTCTTAATGCTTAAAAAGTCTCAGATTCATTTACAGGACAATAAAGGGAGGTGGATTTGATAAATATAGAATATTGTACTGCTTCTGTATTCCAGTGGCAGACCAATTAGAAATACATCTGATTTTTCCATAGAGATTCTAAAATCCAGAAAGTCCTGGACAGATATCTTGCAGACTCAAGGAGACCACAGTATCCAGTCCAGTCTAATATATACAACTTTCAATCAACTTATATGGAAAAATAAGATATCTCATGATAAAGTGAAATTTAAACAATATCTATCTAGCTCTACATAGGGTAATAGAAGGAAAACTCCAACCTAAGGAGCTTAACTACATACATAAAAATACAGAAAATAATCTTACACTAGCAAATTGAAAAGAAGATATACAGAGACACATACACACATACCACCACCACCACCAATATTACCACCACCAACAAAATAATAGCCATCTATAATCAATGGTAATTATTATTTCTCAAAGTCAAATGTCTCAATTTCCCATTTAAAAAATCTAACTAAGGGAACGGATGTGAAAATAGGATACATCCTTCTGCTGCATCCGAGATACAAACCTTAAAATCAAGGATAAACTTTACCTCAGGGAAAAGGGTTGGAAAAAGACAATCTAAGCAAACGATCCTAAGAAGCAAGCTGGTGTTGCCATTTTAATATATTAAAAAAATACATTTCAAACCAAAATTAAACAGATAAGGAGGAGCACAACATACTCATTAAAGGAAAATCAATTCTTAGCAACTATGTACCAAACCCATGAGTACACGAGTTTATAAAAGAAACAATACTACAGCTTACATCACATACTGACCATCACACACTGATAGTCAAAGGCTTTAATACCATACTCTCATAAATGAACAAGTCATTCAGACAAAAACTATACAGGGAAATACTGGAGCTAACATATGTTATAAACCAAATGGATCTATTGATCTTTATACAACATCTTACCAAACACAAAAGAATATACCTTTTACTGTGCACCATATGGAACTTTCTGCAAAACTGATCACATACTTGAAGTAAAGCAAGTCTCCTGTATCCTCTAAAATAACCATATATTGAAGCTGAATATCAGCTACAACAGATCTAACAGAAATATTACGAACTCATGAGAATGGAACACCCTCAATTGAATGAAAACTGGGTCAAGACCAAAATGTGGAGAAAAGGAAACATTTCTTCATTGCTGGTGGGAGTGTGAATTTGTACAACCACTTTGGAAATCAAGTTGGTGCTTCCTCAGAAATTAGGAATAGGGATACCTCAAGACCCCGCTATTCCACTCCTTGGAATATATCCAGAGGATGCTCCATATGCTCAACCATGGTCATAGCAGCATTCTTCGCAACAGTCAGAACCTGGAAACAACCTAAATGTCCCTCAGTTGAAGAATGGATAAAGAAACATTTACTCCATGAAGTATTATTCACCTATTAAAAACAAAGAAATCCTGAAATTCATGGGAAAACGGATGGAACTAGAAATGATCATACTGAATGAGTTTACCCAGACTCAGAAAGACTCGCATGGTATATACTCACTTATAATGGAACACTAGCCCAAAAAGGATGTCCTATGAAAGTCTCCACTTACCAGGAGATTGGGATAGATGCAAGGACCTCCCATTGGGACTCTATGTGAAAGAAGCATGGGAGAATAGGGAAATAGAAGGATCCAAAGGGTCCTAGAAACCTACAAGAAGAACATAATGACAGGCATACCTGGACCCAGGGGCGTCTGCTAAAGCTACTGCACCAACCAAGGACAATATATGCAGTAAACATTGAACCCCTACTCAGATCTAGCCAATGGACAAGATATTATCCACAGTTATATGGAGAATGGGGACTGACACTGACATGAATTCTGATGCCCCCCATATTTGACCACTTTCCCATGGTGGGGAGGTCTGGTGGCACTCAGAGAAAGAATAGGTGGGCTACTAAGATGAGATTTGATAGGCTGTGACCATATGGTGGAGGAGGAGGTCCGCTTCTGACCTAGGGGAGGGGAATAGTGTGAAGGGGGAAGGAGGAACAGGAAGAGACAAGTAAGGGGGTAACAATTGAGATGTAATCTGAAAAAAGTAATAATAAAAGAAATGAAAGACTTTTTAGAATTTAATGAAAATGAATACACAGCATATACAAGCTTATGGGACACAATGAAAGTGGTGCAAAGATGAAAGTTTATAGACTTAAGTGTCTGCATAAAAAATTGGAGAGATCTCATGTAGCAACTTAACAGCACATCTGAAGCTCCAGACCAAAAAGAAGTAAGCACACTTCAAAGGAGTTGTAGATGGCAAGAAATAATCAAACTGAGGGCTGGAATCAATGAAATAGAAACAAAGAACAATACAAAGAATAAATGCAACAAAGAATAGGTAGTTTGAGAAAACTAACAAGATAAACAAATAGTTATCCACACTAACTAAAAAGCAAGAAGAGAGAATATTCAAATTAACAACACCAGGAATGAAAAGGGAGGGGCATAACAACTGACATAAAATAAATCCAGAGAATCATAAGGACATACTTTAAAAACCTGTACATCATTAGATCAGAAAAATATAAAATAAAAGGATCATTTTTCAGGAAATACCACTTAACAAAGTAGCTAGCCAGTGTTTGATTTGACCCAAGGCCCACTGCATGAGAAGGAACTCATACCTGATGCCACTTTCGTAACCAAAAACTAGAGACCAGATAGCCCAGAGTTCTAGGATAAAACCAAACACTATTGGACTTAAAAAACCTATTCAAGGGGAGGAGGTCCCCATCAGTCACAGTCATAGGGAAGGGGAATGGGGTGAAAGCGGGAGGGAGAGAGTAATGGGAGGATGCACTGGATGGGATAGCAATTGAGATGTAATATGAAGGATTTTATATTTCAATAAAAAACATAAAGAAAAACAATGAGAATAAAACCCCAACAAACCAATTTCTGATGATATTCTGATATACTCATAGATCAGTACCTTATCCAGTTTTTATCAGATAAGTTTTTTCTTGAGACACATGGGAACATATGAAGATGCGAGAGATATGTGGGAAGAGTATAAATTGGAACTTTTCATCAAATCCCTCTCATCAGAGCTCAGAGAATCCTGCAGTGGAGGAGGCAGAAAAACTGTTAGAGCCAGAGGTGATCGAGGACACCAGGAAAACAAGACCCTTTGATCAACTGAGCATGATTCGTATGTGCTCACAGAGACTGAAGCTGCAAGACCAGGGTTTAAACGGCTCTGCACTAAGTCCTCTGCCTCTATATTATAGCCATTGGCTTAGTATTTTTGTGCGACTCTTGACTGTGAGAACAAGGGGGTATCTGACTTTTGTGCCTGTTCTAAGAACTCTTCCTCCTACTGGTTTGTTAAGTCCATTATTGATATAATAGTTCTTGTTTCATCTTATTGTAGTTTATTTTGTCATGTTTGATTGTTACCTATTAGAAGTCTGTTCTTTGCTAATGAGAGACGGAAAGAAGTAGATCTGGAGAAGAGGGAAGGTAGGAAGGATAAGGAGACATAGAGGGAGGGGAAAGAGTAATCAAGGTATATTGTTTGAGAAATGAATCTATTTTCACTGAGGGGGGTGTTACATATTGACATGCAGAGTTTAAGAGGCCTTTAAATAAGACTTTGCTTCTTTTCACATTTAATTGTCCATATCACATATTCATTGTAGTCAATCTTAGTTGTGTATATAGCATGTGAATGGAAGAACATGGACTGTTCTTAATAATATATTCTCTCTGTAAGAACAGAGCATAATGTAACAGAAACAAGAAATCTCATATGGAATTAACAAATGAGAAAAAAGGAAATTGAATATAATGTTCACTTTTATTACCTTAAAAGATCTTCTATATTACAAGATTTTTTCAACAAAATATTATTTGATTTTTACCATAGCAATTAATAAGGGACAAGGTAGGAGGATGGAAGTAACTGTGGAGCTGGACTACTTTGCTTAGAATGGTGACTGCAGTATTTCCTTTTCATGATTTTTGAACAAATCTTGCTACCTACTTTCCTCATGACTTTCTTTTCTCATTCTAAATGTAAAGGTCATCACAATGTTGTCTTTCAGTTACATGAGGAGACATATCTCAAAACCTTAATCTTTTTAAAACCTTTATCTTTTTAAAAATCAAATTAATGGTAGTTTATTATTTTCTAAATTAGCATAGTATGAATTATATGACTTTAGTATTTTAAGTATCATATTTTGGGTATAAAACTGGTACCTAAAAATAGAGCTTTGAGCTCATGCATTCATTTCCATTATGGTTTCATATTTTATTGATTCACTTTGGCTCTGTGACAAACTAACGTGATCTATAAATTTGTTTTAGCAGACTTTCGCCCCCACATTTTATATAAATGATTTTGGAGGAAAAGTTGAAAGTAGAAGAGGATGTTGTATATAGAGAAAGCAGATCGAAGAATTATGTTGTAATAGAAGAGGTGACAAATCAGCATCAGAGGGAAGGCATTGGCTTCCTAAGGACAGCAGAGTGCTTTTGCCCAGACCATCATAGGACACAGTGGAGCTCAGATCACTATGTTGACAGGAATCATATTTGGAGAACTTTTTAAGGTTGGAAAGAGTGAATATTGAATGCAGGAGATGATATAAAATGATAGAAGTCTAATCTGACTTTTTTTTTCAGTGAAGAGAAATTGAAACCAAAACAGTGAGATGTCTGTTGTTATATAATTGGCAAACACTGAACTGTAGATTTGGATGGTTGCTGATTTATACAAGTTGTGGTAAGTTATTATAAAAGATATTTGCACTTTCTGATTTCCCTTTTGCTCCATTTAGTAATTAGTTAGAGATATTTTTATGTATATATATAGTTTGATGTCACTCAAGGTTTCAGCTTTTTTTAGGTTTGTTGACGGACCATGTTTGCTTGCTCAGGAGCACAGTCTGTACTGTTGGTTTTGGAAAGACTTCTGAGCCTGGGCTCAAAACTTATGTTTAACTTCATGGAAGTGGTGGGCAACCTTGACAACTTTGTCTTTCTCTAGTTTCATATGCATCTTATGCTAAGTTTAAGTTTGTTTTTTTTTTTCTTGTGGCTGCTTTTGGTGGATAAACAATTAGTGCTTTGAGAGAGACTGCAAGGTAAAACTCAGAGGAATTATGAATCACTTTAATTAAAGATAGTATAACTTGATAACCTTCTATATAAAATATCTTCCTAAAAATTTGGAATGTTAAAACCTGAAAAAATAAAACATAGAAGATTTCACCACATAGAGATAGTATTAATACTGATTCTGATGCTAAAATTGCATGTGAAGATGTGACATTAAAGAAATATTTTCATGACATTACTCTTGAATTTTTTTTACTATAAGAACCCTTCACTATGAATTGCTAGCCTATTAACAACAAATGGCAACAATATGTATGCTGTCTGTTAGTGATCATTGTTAATTCACAATTATATTTTACAATATCTTAATATGGCATAGATTTCAGGCAGGATACAACAAGCATATTGATTTTGTAAGCAATGGGTATTTACAAATGCAAACAGAAAGATAGAGGGAAACAATAATTTAGAATTAGCTACATTTTTGTTAACATGTAAATTATTTCTTCAAATTATTTGACTTTGATATCATCAAGTAGAGTTTGAGCTAAAATACGTGATTTTATGACAGTTGATGCATGAAGAGAAATCCTGAATTTCTACTGGTGTCCTTCCTTCTCTAATATTTATAACCAAGAAATCAGACACCTATTTTTTAACATTGATTAGAAAAACGTGTTTTAGAACATTGTGTATAGTTTTCAGTTATATTTTTAGTGCTTTATATGATTTTAATTTTTTTCAAAATTTAATTTGTATTAGGCATATTTATTAAATACTGTGTCAATTCAACAGTTATTCAAACAATAACCAAATTAGAGTTGTGAGCATTCCCACCTCAGAGTTTTTGAAAAACTTGTAATTTCTACCCATAATACTTGGATGATTATGGTTCACAATACCTTATCAAATATCTTCTGAATCACGACAGTAAAGGACATGGAGGCTTCAAAAGAGGTTATGCTGAGGACCAAGAAACATTAAATAATCTGTTGTTTTCATAAGTATGCATTATATATGTGCATTGAAAGACTACAAAATACTTATAAATGTTGGTAATGCTTTGTTGATAATTCACATATCCATACTTCATGAGAGAATGTTTTGTTGTTAGGATGCTATCAAAGGTCCTAATATATATTACCAAATATATATATATATATATAATTACATAATATATTATATATGGCTATAATAATATATGATATAAATTGGACTCAAAGCTGTATAGCCACACATTTAGCAACTGAAACAATCCTTAGCTCTATTTGACATTTATATTATTTATAAATTCTTTCTTGTACACAAGATATTGTGATCATTTCCCCTTCCATTGTACCTTCCCTTAGTCCTATTCCCACACTTCTGACAACTTTCCAACTTCTAATTTGTTGTCTCTTTTATTCTTTTGCACAAGTCTTGTGCATATGGTCAATTTAGCTATGAATTGGCTCTTCCAAAAATCATGTTATATCCAGAAAACCACATATTTGAGGGCTTCACTGGTTTCTCCAGATCTTACAGTTTTTTAAAAAATGTGTTTAAGTACTTTGTTTGTGTGTACACACACACACACACACACACACACACACACACACACACACACACACACACATATATATGCACCTGTGATGCAGTTCCTCAGAGGTTAGAAGAGGATGTTATATCCTCAGGAACTGGTGTTACAAATGATTGAGAATTATCATGTGTGTGCTGGGAAATTAGGTCCTCTAGAAGAGCAGGAGACACTATTAGTCTTTAAGCCATCTCTCCAGGCCCAAGCTCTTCTATGATGTTTTCTGAGCCTGTTGTTAGTAATATAGGTGTCCTATTTAGGTGTGAACACTCTGAATTCCCTTTTGAAGAGTTATATGTTAGAAGTTGGTCTGGCACTCTGTATTTTCAAAGGCTGAATTCTGGGCCCCAAGATTGGGTTTTCAAGTTTCCCTTTCAGTAGCCTGTTGAGTACCTTCCTGCACCAAAGAGAGTGGCACGTAGAATGTGAAGGCTCCGTGTAGACACCAGCTCAACTTCTCCATATTTTGTGAGTTGTATGTGTTGTCTTCAGTATTGGGGCCCCACTGTCAGTTTGCAGAGAACAACATTTTTTTTGAGCAACAGCCTAGAGTGTTTGGAGATTTCCATAGAACCTCCATCTTCAGCAACAATTGAATGTACTCTAGTCCTACCACTGGAAGCCTCAGCTGGCTATAAGAGATGGCCAGTGCAGTCTCCATATCTCTAATTACTATGGGTCTTCATTTGGATACCTTCATAGATTCCAGGAAATTTCTTCTTCACTAAGTTTCTAAATCATGCCCCCAACCACCACAATTCCAGCTGTCTCCCCACACTCTGTTCCTCCACTCCATTTCCCCTGCTCTGCATGGCCTGCTCCCCCAACTCCTATCCTTAGTGCCACTCGGTCTGTCCATAAAAATTTATCTCTCCCTTCCAGGAAGATATCCCTCTTAAATTGCCCCTAGACACCTAACATCTCAGTGTATGTGGATTATAGTTTTTCATTTACTTAATGGCTAATATTTCTTTATACATTACCCCATATCTTTTTTATCTTTCTGAGTCTGGTTACCTCACTCAGGATGATGTTTTTCTATGTCTATCCATTTGTCTACAAATTTTATGATGTTAATTTTTGGTTGACAGATGAGCAATATTCCATTGTGTAAATGTACTACATTTTCTTTATTCATTCATCTAATAGACAGATGTTAATTGCTTTTAGTTTCTGGCAATTATGATTAAACCCGCTATGAACATAGTTGACCAAATGTCCTGTGGTAGGATGGAGGATATTTTGTGTATATGCCCAGGAGTAGTGTAGCTGTGACTTGAGGCACATCAATTTCCATCATTCTGAAGAACCACAATATTGATTTTCATTACCACCAGCAATGGAAGAACATTCTCCTTGATCCACCTCCTTGTCAGCATGAGCTGTCACTTGTGTTTTTAATCTTAGCTATTCTGTCAGGTGTAAATGGCATCTCAGTACTTCTGATTTACATTTACTTGATGGCTAAGGATGTTCAACATTCTTTAAGTGTTTCTTAGCCATTTGCGATTCCTGTATTGGAATTCTGTTTCCATCTGTACCTCATTTTAAAAATTAAATTATTTTGATTTTTTTAAAATGTTTTTTTTCTTGAATTCTTTATCTGTATTGACTATTAATACTGTATCAGATGCAGAGTTGGTAAAAATCTTTTCCCATTCTGT
>OU015753.1:66694497-66708540 GCA_907169655.1 Acomys percivali | reverse complement strand
CACACACACACACACACACACACACTACCATCACCAATATCAAAATAACAGTTATTAATAACCATTGGTCCTTAATAGCTCTCACTATCAATGGTCTCAACTCCCAATAAAATAATACAGGCTGACAGAATGGATGTCAAAATAGGACCCATAATTCTTCCGAATACAGGAAACACATCTTAGCAATAAAGATAGAAATTGTCTCAGATTAAAGAGCTAGAAACAGGGTTTCCAAGCAAACAGACTCAAGAAGCAAGCTGGAGCAGCCATTCAAATATCTAATAAAATAGAATTTCAACAAAATTAATCAAAAGAGATGGGTAAAGACTTTTCATATTCATCAAAGGAAATATACATCAAAATTGCATCTCAATTCTGAGAATCTATGCTACAAATGCAAGGGCACCCACATTCATAAAAAATATTACTAAAATTTAAATTACACATCAAGCCCCACACGTTAATAGTAGGAGACTTCAACACCCCACTCTTACCAACTGAAACATCATTAAGACAGAAACTGAATAGAAATATAATGAAACTAATAGATGTCAGGAATCAAAGGACCTATCATATATCTATAGAACATTTTACCCAAACATAAAAGAATATTCCTTCTTCTCAGATCTTATAGAACCTTCTCCAAAACTGATCCTGAATTGCGTCGTATAGCAAGCCTCAACAGATAAAAGAAGATTGAAATTACTCACTGTATTTATCAGATTACCATGGATTAATGCTAAAATTGACCAACAGAAATCCTACAAACTCATGGAAACTTAAGAACTCCATATTTAATGACCACCAGGGCAGGCATGAAATAAAGAAAGAAATTAAATACTTTCTAGAATTAAGTGAAAATGAAGCCACAATATACCTGAACTTATGGTACACAATGAAAGTTTATAAAACTAATTGTCTTTCTAAAGAAACTGGAGAGATACCATACTAGCAACTTAACAGCACACTTGAAAGCTCTAGAAGAAAAGGAAGAAAACACACTATAAAGGAGTAGACAAAAAAAATAATGAAACTCAGGGCCTAAATGAGTATTTAGAAACAAAGAAAACAAAGCAAAGAATCAGTGAAATCAAGAGATGGTTCTTTGAGAAAGTCAACAAGAAAGACACGCCCTTCACTAAACTAACTAAAATGCAGAGTGAGAGTATCTGAGTTGACAAAATCAGAAATGAAAATGGGGAAGGTACAATGGACACAGAGGAAATCAATAGGAATTATCAGGTCTTACTTCAAAAGTTTGTTTTCAACATAATTGGATAATCTAAAGGATTTCTTGATAGATTTCACTTACCCAAAAAAGTCTACCTTTAAATTGTAATTTAAAATATAGAATGGGATGGACTTATACCCCAAATGATTATTCTGTCCCTTACCTTGTACCATTGTGTAACTGCATTTGCTGCCAGCTGGGCATAGGCATATGTCCACAGGACATGCCTGACTAAACCTTTATTTTTGGTTTGCTGAAATTGTGCTTTGTAGTGCAAAATGAGGTTGAGGCATGAATGACCCAGGGAAGGAAGAATGAGTAAGAGTAATTACAAGGGGAACATAGATGAATTTTGTAACAACTGACTTTTGTAATGCTGATGTTATGATTCCTTTAAAAACATAAGAATAACAACACTGCTATTTATTTTGGAAAAATGAATTTTGCATAGCACCACATTTCTCCAATTAATTTATAGATCTTGAATACTTTTAGTTTTTAAGGATAATTATACTATTTGTTAACATCAATGAAGTCATTTTACATGTTTCTATGTGACTAATGAAAGACATTAAAAGTACTTTATTAACTGAAAAAAACCTGCTATTGTGTAAAGATGGCTATTCTGGGCCACTTGCTTGACGGTCAATGTATGGTCAGTATCTTCATTCTTTCCAACATCATACGTCTTTCCTCAGTGTCAGAAACCTGCTGTCGTGATGGTTGCCAACAGCTGTTGCCTTGTCTTATTGTACTTTGTTTTATCATCTTTGGTCTTTATCTCTTGGAGGCTTGCTATTTTCTCAAGTGAGAAGGAGGAAGTCAATCTGCGAAAGAGGGAAGGTGGGTTAGAACTGAAAGGAATAAATGGAGAGGAAACTGAAGTTGGGATATGTTGTATGAGAAAATAATGTATTTTTATTTAAAATGCAAATTAATGAATATAGACAAATATATTCAACATCCTTAGACCTGAAGGAATGCAAATTACAACTGGCTTTTGGTATTCACCATTATTGGAATGGTTATCATCAAGGAAAGTGAATTAGAACAAATACTGTCAGGGCTGTAGAGAAAGAACAGCCCTTGTGTAGAACATAAACAGGTACAATCAAAATGGATATCAGTGAGGAGTCTTTAAAAAAAATAAGATATGAACCACTACATGTTTTATTTATACCATCTCTAGGGATAAACCTAAGACCTATAACCTCTTGAAACATTTTAATATCCAAGTTCCTTTTTATTCTATTCTAAATACCTAGGAAATAGAAATTAAATTAGATATCCAGAAATTGACAAATCAATGATGAGAGTGGATACAAATATATAGTGGTATGTTATGTAATTGCAAAATAATAAAATTATCATTGAGATTGAAAAACTAGAAAATATGATACTGCATGAGGAAGCCCAGGTTAGCAAAGAAAAAGCTCGAATGTGACCTCGCCTATGAGAATATTGGTTTCAAAATTTTAGATTTGTGTGTTTAACTTAGAGTCTTTAGAAAGGTCAAATTGGCAGGCAGAGGCCATCAAAAACATGGAGGATAGGGTATAATGTGGTGTGATTAGAATACATATGATATGTAGGTGAGGAGTATCAGTAAGTGCAGAAAGAGTTTATGGGGATAGGATTAGGCATAAGGAAGAAAATGAGGCCGAGAAAGATGTTACCAAATATATGTAGGAAAAATCCATTTGAAAATCCACTACTCTGCAAGGTGTTTAAAAAGAAATAGAAAGATATTAAGTTTGAAATGAGCTTTGTGAGCAGGTTAGATGATAGTGCTTTAAAAACATCATCATAATAAACAGAAACCTGGTGGCAAGTGTTATAAAATTTTGTAGAATCTCTTAGTTACCAAGATTCCTAAACTACATGCTGGTCCAAATTTTTTCTTTGTCCATGATAATTAGTGAGCAAGATGTTGCTGAAGATAATTGAGGTTTATTTATAATTAAAAAAATGGAAAGAAAGAAATCAAACTGAAACTGAGATTAAAACTCCTTTGTTGCTGACCAGCATCCATAGTGCTGGGCTGTGCTTGGCCGACTGTGGAGGAAGAAAAGTCATCAAGGACCTTAACATAGCTTTAGACACTGGAAGACAAGATGGCCCTGGTGCACAACAGCTCTCTAATTGGAATTAAGCGTTCCTCAGCAGTAGAAGTCATGCCTGGTGTAGGAAGCCTATCCAATTATTCATGTATTGTGAGTGCAATGATCTTAAAGAAGAAGCTACTATTAGTAGTTTACAAAAACAGCACAATTCCTAACTACTTTATAAATATCCACCCTCACACCCACAGATCAATGTAGATTTCACCTCTCATAGAGAAAAATTTGCTTTGCAACAGAAGAGACCATTACAGAAAGACACACTAGTCAAAATGCTGAGAATAATGATTGTGTGATGCCCTCTACCAATAGATATATTTATAACACAAAGTCTGCCTTCAGGCCAAAGGACATTGTTGTTAGAGTCAGATACCTACACAATCTTCTGGGAGATTGAACCCTAGAAATTACAGGGAAGTATTACCCATAATAGCTCAAAATATGGACTCTTAATACCTGAAAAAAATACAACAGCAATAGCATTCTAACATGGAAGAGGGAAATCCAGTAGGATCCACTCCTAAATAAACAACTTACACAATTAAGGAATGTTGACAGCATAAGAAATAACTTCCCAACAGCCATCGTGAGAATTGTTGATGCAGTACCAAGTGGCAAGTCCTGAAATCATAAGCATACAAGTAACATTCGATAAACTGAGAGAGTTGTATGTTTGTATTTAAACATATATGTGTTTTTCACTTATTCTAGTTGACTGTTCATAGCTTTTGTTAAAAGAAAAAGTAATAGTTAAGGCACAATTTTGCTGGCTGACAGCAGGTAAAAGTGCTTTCCAGGCAACCGTGATGAGTTAAGTATGATTAAAGAATGCATGGCAAAACAGAGAGAAAAGGCCACAATACAGGGCTGCCTTCAAACATCCCACCTATATTCCACACTCCTCTCGAACACACATCACACGTACACACACGAGTATAAAAAAATAAAAGAAAATAAAAAAATACTAAGGTACATATGAAAAAGAAACACACTTGATTGCTGCTCTCTCTCTTTGTTTTATTACGATTCTTACAATTTTGAGTCAGCATGGATTGCAATAGATGAGTCCTTGGCAGAGTTACAAATGGAAAATTGAGTGTTGCCATCACTGCCAACTTGAACTCTAATTCCAGTGCAATTGCCATCTATTTTACCTCCTGAAATGACAGCACAGTAAGTGCCATCAGGAAGACCAGTCTGTAAAGTTGTCAACAAAGACCTGAAAAAAAGTTAGTATTTAATTTACATTTAATGAAGAGCAGAAAGACCTATTATCAATAGAACAATAAATGCCTCAAAAAATTTACTGTGGAACACTAACCCTGAGATACTCAGTGACAAAATCCAAACAGCAAGTCCCCAATAGGAGCCAGCCTTTACTACTAGTTTATTAATGGGGACAAGAAGGTAGATGTCTCTCTTCATTAAAGGGAGAGGGTATATATTTCCCATTAAAATAATAATGGGTAAGAAATCCCAAAAGTTGAGAGTAGAGAACATAATCACATAAAACGAACTGTGGCCATCATATTCAACTGGTGCCTAAGCAGAAGATTTGTAGCAGGAAGTCTGTGATTACAAAGATTAAAGTCATATTTTGTTGTAGCAATGATTCTCTTTACATAGTAGATATTCAAGAATTGTCAAAGGTTGACTATAACACAGTAAGGTATTTGAAGAATAGTGAAAAGAAAATGGAATTTTTGTTTATGATTTTTTATATTTTATAAATTAAGTATATTACATTGCCCCTTCGCTCTCATCCCTCCAGCTTTACTAAATTATGAAAATTTCTTCTATAACTAAAAGGATAAGGAATAGAAAAAGCAAATATTTTCTCATATAACATTTTTAATCTATTGAATTATATGTGAGGGATTTTTTGTTTTTGTTGTTGTTGTTGTTTTTTGTTTTGTTTTGTTTTTTGAGACAGGGTTCTCTTTGTAACCTTGGTTGTCCTGGACTCACTTTGTAGACCAGGCTGGCCTTGAACTCACATCGATCTGTCTGCCACTGCCTACCAAGTGCTGGGATTAAAGGCATGCGCCACCATCGCCCGGCAATATGTGAGTTTTTTTAAAAAGGAAATATGACTTCAGTTACAAATAATTAAAGAAGGAATTATTTTCATATATAACACTTTATATTCTATTAAACAAAATGTGAGATTTTTATAAAGGAAATGTGACTTCACTTACACAATATTGTTAGATCTTGTCACCTTGTCCTTGAATTCATCTTCATTTCCAGACCTTCTATGAATTTTGTAGCTAATTGGTTGGTATCTTTCCCGCCAAGGCCTTGACAGATTGTGAACCACAATGTTTTCATTGGGTATAGAGACATACAGAGAAAGTACTAATTCTTGGTGGCAGATATTGGCTTATTTTACCTAAGTAAATTCTATGGACACCTGTGAGTGATTAGGTGCTGCTTCTCAACCTGTGACCACGCAGTTACTTCTGCTGCTTTCCAGCCACCTGAAAACATGGGCAGGGCATTGCCCAGCTCCTGGAGGGTCCTATAACAAAAAATAAAGGTGCCATCACCTCAAAAATTTCCTTCCTCAATAAAGTCATGTGTGAGGTGAAACTGCTCCAGATACACATGTCCTGGTTATAATACTGTTTTAAATTAACACAGTAAATTCTCCATTTAAATTGTGATTAAATCTAGCCCAGCAGAACCTAACTAGGGAAAGCAGCAGAAAGAACTACATCTTGCTTTGAAGTTGTCAGTGTTCTTGGTAGCGCCTATTTATATTCCCGCAAAAGTACATTTTCCAAAGTAAATGTTTATAGATAAATATTGAGAGTACAAGGTATCATCTGAAAGAGATTAGCAGCAATGATGTGCACAGCTGAAGGTTCTTCAGAATCTCCCATGCATATTAACCTTAACTTTTTTTAAGATCAAATATTATGTGATTTGTAGTAGATCTTACTTGTTATGTCCCTCCTTCAGTACGAGAATTACAACCAACAGCAAATGTGTCTGGGACTTTTCATCTTTAAGTCTATGTATTGACTATTCCGAGAAGAAATGGAATAACAAATCCATCTCTTTTTGCTCTCCCACTTTGATTCATTTGTTATTTAAATGTTTTCATTGAATTTTAAGAAACTGCAGAACATGATATCATCCACCTACTATCTCCATAATAGGAGAAAGAAAAAGTAGGAATTTGGGCATGTCAGTGGTATAGTGTTAGCCCTCTAAATGTATGTATACATATAATAATTGATATAGATAGATAGATGATTTAAGAATTATATAAAGGATTGCATTAAATTTAAATGCCCCCAGATTAGAAAACTGTGCATTTCTCCTTTCATCAATCCATAGACTCAGTGGTCAAAGCAGTAGAGTACATTGTGAATGTGTTAGTCTTTCTTCTTAGCCATATATCTTTTTTTCAGGAGATAATACTTAATAAAAAGTAAAAATTATTTGCCTTTCACAATGTGTGTAAATTCTATGAAATAAATTATAATATAGCTCAGGAAAAATCTTCCTCCTTCAGTTCAGCAAATGATAAATTAGTGTCTGCATTTTACCAAACACTGAGGATGTTAGGTATATAATTATGTACAAAACAGGCTCCTATTCTAAAAATTCCTTTTAGAGGAAAGCAAAATAAACATTTTCATAAATATAATTAAAACATTAATAGTGGAATAATATAATTTAGGTGAACATAATTATGAGTAAAATGTATAAATGATAAGATAGAAAGTGAGTTCAACATAGGCATCTTTTCAACTCATTGTTTAGGAAATACTTTACTAAGAATGAGACCTTGCCACTGGTTTGAATGATGAAAGACAAAAGAGGGCTGGAGAGATGGCTCAGCCATTAAAGGCTAGGCTCACAACCATAAATATGAGTTCGGTTCCCAGCACCCACGGCTGTCTCTCCAGCCACAAAAAAAAAAAAAAAAAAAAAAAAAAAAAGACAAACGATACTTTGAAGATCAGAAGAACAAAATCATGGCAAAGTAACCATTCAGATGAAAAGTGTTTAGAATACCCCATAGAAACATTAATAACAACAGAAATGTCAACTGATCTAGAGCATGTATGAAAAGGGAAAGATAAAATCAGGTGAGGTCATTGAGTTAGGCGAGGTCACAGCTTTTCAAATCAGGAAGAAAGAGAGACACTGAGAATCTATGAGTAGACAATATTTTAATTACAATAATGTATTCCATGCTTCATAAATGGTTGTGATGAAGAAACGCTCAGTTACAAAATTTGTGTGTTGATCAAAATGTAGAAATGAGTAATGCCCTCATTTTTACATAAACAAATATTAAATAAAAAGTTTTGTAATACACTCAATTCTAATTCTTGTAAAAACAAATTCATACATATAAAAAACTATGGACCAGATGAACTGAGGAAATCCACCATGTTCATGTAATTAATAGCAAAGGCAGCATTTTTCAATATGTCTAATTGTAATTTAATTTTCTCTTTACTATAGTGTCACATTTATTAAACTAGAGTACTGATGTTGTGCTCTCATATAAGAGCCACCAGCAATAGTTGGCTATTGAGCTGTGAAATGTTAGTCTAAAGAGAATCAATGATAGTGCAAACTAAATTATGCTTTTTAGAGTCAGTATAGTAATAGATGGTAAAATCATTTCATATTGTTTACACCTGCAAAGGACATAGGTCACATAGAATAAAATTGTTTTATTAACATCAATTCTCATATTTTTACTTCATTTTAATTGGCCATTATAAATGTTAAGTCACATACAAGATTTTTGTTATATGTTTTAGAGCTCTTTTTGTGGCGCTATTTCATCGGAGATGAGACAGCCCATATACAGAATCAAACAACAAAAAAGTGCAGTATAAGGTAACTATTTTAAGAGAATTATGAGTAGAATACTTCAGAATCTTCTGAATGCAAAAGCCAATTATGAAATATAAGAATTGGTAAAATGGTTTAGATTTTCATGTATATATAAGTTATAATTATTTTCTATGAAGAAACAATATCAAAAGTTAGAACAAGATAATGAAAATTGTAAGGAGTCAAAGCAGTATATTAGAGCATGGTATGTGTGAGGGAACAAAGGGTATCAAAATTGTGAAGGTGAGTGAATAAAATTGTAATTATTAAGAAGAACATTTTAAAAAAATTGACAGGCATAAGAACAGATGGTGGACTACATTGATGATTTTTCATATATTGAACCATTTCTGCATCCCTGGGATGAAGCCCTGAGTTTGAGGATTTCCTGCCATCTATTCCTCTTGAGTGTGTTTACCTCTTTTTGTTCTAGAGCTTTCAATTGTGTGGTTAAATTGCTAATAGGAAATCTCTTGAATTTCTTTATTAAGGTGCTTAGTGCTATGAACTTTCTTCTTAGCACTGCTTTCATTGTGTCCCATAAGTTCATATATGTTGTGCCTCTATTTTCACTGAATTCTAGAAAGTCTTTAATTTATTTCTTTATTTCATCCCTGACCCAGTGGTCATTGAGAATGGAGTTTTTCAGTTTCCATGAGTTTGTAGGCTCTCTGTTGTTTCTGTTGTTCAATCCCAGCTTTAATCCACGGTGGTCTGATAAGGTACAAGGGGTTATTTCCATTTTATTGTATCTGGTGAGGCTTGCTTTATGACCATGTATAATGTCAATTTTGAAGAAGTTCTTTGTATTCTTTTGTTTTTGGGTGAAATGTTCTGTTCATATCTGTTAGGCATGTTTGATTCATGACATCTGTTAGTTTCATTATGCTATGTTTAGTTACTATCTTGATGCTCTGTCCATTGGTGAGACTAGGGTGATGAAGTATCCCACTATGAATGTGTGGTTTTTGATGTATGATTTAAGCTTTAGTAATGTTTCTTTTATGTATGTGAGTGCCTTTGCACTTGGGGCATAGATGTTAGGAACTGAGGCCTTATCTAGATGTATTTTTCCTTTGATAAGAATGAAGTGTCAGTACCTATTTCTTTTGATTAATTTTGCTTGAAAGTCTATTTTACTAGATATCATAATGGCTACACCAACTTGCTTCTTGGATCTATTTGCTTTGAAAACTTTTTTTCATCCTTTTATCCTGAGATAATTTCTACCTTTACTTCTGAGGTGTGTTTCTTTTATTCAGCAGAATTATGGAGCCTGTTTTTGTATCCACCCATTCTGTCATCCTGTGTCTTTTTATTAAGGAGTCGAGGCCATTGATTTATGTTGAGAAATATTAATGACTAATTATTGTTAATTCCTGTTATTTTGATATTGGTGGTGGTGGTGGTAGTAGTAGTAGTAATAGTAATATGTGTGTGTGTGTGTGTGTGTGTGTGTGTGTGTGTGTGTGTAAATACAAGCTGATGATTCTATTTTGTGATGTTATTAAATGTGTATATATTTTGGGGTGACCACTTGGCATTTGATAATCTATCAGGGAGCTTAGGCATGAAGAAGTCTGATTGTCATTCTCTTACCAGTCATTCACTAACTGTAGGTCTTTGCCTGCAGGTGAGTTCTTTTGAGATTTTCTCCAGAAACTAATTTGTTATTCTTGGAAGACTTGAAGGCAGAGAAAATGCAGAAGGAACATTAGGAAACTTGTACATTAGTAAACCAAGCACTAATGAAGTTCAGAAGAAAGGATAGAAATTGTAAGAGTGCCAAAGATTGTTATAATGAGATGTTACAATGAATGATGCTTCCCAGTGTCCATAATTATGTTGAATATTGGTTAGGCTTTTAATTTGTCTGGCCCATTACAATATCAGCCAAGGGAAAATAAATAGAAATTTCATCAGGAGTTGTCCAAGGCCTGTGGGGAGGTTTATCTTCTGAATCTCTAAGGCTGTTATACTGTGAATGTAACTTTTATTTAAGACAACATAAAGATATCTAATTGTTCCTGTTCATAACAAAGATTTGTGTTAGCAGTCCAGTTATCTGCAGTTATGGGGCATATCTAGGCTAATTCAGTGAAATTACTGCCTGCTCCATCAATAATTTTATGACACACTAGCTTTTATTCATGAAAAACTAAATAATGTGCAGACAATGGAAAGAAACGTAAATCAGGGTTGAAGATAGGAAGGCAGGTTAGGGGTTATGTTCTTAATCTGCATTGTGAGGTGACCCAAAAGTGCGTTTGAACTCTTGGTGCTAAGCTGAGGGTGCCTTTAGAAATGTAGAACATTTCAAAGGTGAAGCCCTGCCTGCTGACCTTTGTATCTTGCTCAAGGTTTTATTTACCGTATTTGTGCCTCTGTCACTGCTGCCTCCACCACTGCTTCTGCTGCTGCTGTAGTTGCTGTGATTCTATGATAAAATTAAAATCTAAACTTATTGTAGATTGAAGAACAATGGCTCTCCAGAAACCCTGCAGAGATGCAGTGCTCAATTGGCACTGCTTGGCCCTTCCATGCATACTAAGAACCTGCCAATTCTTCAGTATGAAAGCCAACATTGTTCCAATACCCAGACTGAATCATAAAAGGCAAGCTACTGAAGATCCATTTATTTAATATATATTTTGGTTAATTCACTTTGTTTCTCTTAGATATTCTGACTAAATCACAACAAGAGGAGGTAGACTGGTAATACAATAGGGAGGGGGAGATGGGTATGAAAAGTAAAAGAGCTATAGGGGTCAGAGGAGATGAGGAGAGGGGCAGGCTTATGCATTTGGTGAAGACTGACTGGAAGACTAGTATCTAATTATAGTTAAGGGGACAGTATGAAAACAGAAAGTCAAGAAGGACTCTGCTACTTATTGTTAATCAGAAGAATGTCACTGACCTAATATCACTAAGGAATCCAGTGGAAGACTGGGAAAGAACTACTATAGCATATCCTGAGATATAAGTAAAATGTTAAACTCATGGAGATATAAAAATCAGATTTAAAAGCAGTTGTGAAGAGATACAAAACACCTCCATGAGAAATAACAATATCTGTAAAGCCTGAGGATATGAACAGAATGCTCAGTATTCATATAATTTCTGCCATAGCTATGTGTCTTTAAGACCACCATTTGGAGGCTGAGACTAATGAATGTTAGGAAATCCTGGCTTACAAGATTAGCCAAAATGGCAAGTTTCAAGTTCACTTCACTGATAGACCCAATGGTGAGTAAGTTAGAGAGTGATAAAGCAGAACAGTGATTTCCTTTTTTGGCCTCCACACAATGGGTGTACCTACAGATACTTGTATACATGTAGTAGCACACCCATACACACTCCCAAACACCTAGGTATGAAGAAAGAAGTGGGTACACTTGTGAATTTTTAACACAGCAATACTAATTTGAGAAATGGCATGCAAAATATGTTGTATTGATTTATCAGCATACCTGAACATGATAGATGTCATTCTTTGGCATTTACCATGCACTGGTCAATGAGCACTGATGGTCTTATCAAGCTTTCAGTCCTGAATTTTGACTATTTACAAGGTGCCAAAAGGAAGTTCTAAAAAGTTAACAATGGCCTAATACAATTTTGATCTTCATGTGCTACAATTAAGACCTGCCAGACATTATGTATCTACAAGTGTAATAGTGCGTTGATAGTTCCATCACAAAGTAGCCATCTCAGACTGCATCTGAAGTTTGTTCAATGGGAGGCAATGTGTGTTTGACACTGTAAACCTTCTCAGAACCCTATGACTTTCTAGGTCACGGGATCTACTACCAATACTTAGCTAAATGGAAATGTAGTTAATATGTCTTCTAAATACTTGTGTTTATATTCATGGACTAGCGAAACTCTTAGTTTTAGTTAGAGAAGCCTCATTTATCAGTGGGTAACAATTAAGGCATAGGCTCATAAATCCTTAAGGTTCTGAGAACAAGAGACTATTAGGTGTTCACGCCTATATAGGATATCTATATATCTCAAACCAAAGTCTTTTGGATCATAGTAGAGAAGGAATAGTAAGAATGTGACAGCTATCAGATTGGGGGGAGAACCAACATATAATGCTGCCCTCCTCATGCCTTTGCAAGCATGCATACATATACAGCAGCTGAGACGATCCTCAAAGACTTGCACAGCAGAAGGCAATGACACAAGAAATCAAAGCTCGGGCACTCTAAAAGAAGGGAGGTCAACAAGTGTAAGAAGAAGGAATGGGGAGGGGTATAGGATACAAACTGTATTGTAGATAGTGCTGGTTGAAATTTCAAATTTTAAAATAGCACTAGGTAGATCGGTTGGTGGTACAATGTTTGCTTAGTATTTATGTGACTTTAATTTCCATTACTAAAAGCACACACAAACACACACACACATACTGGGACATTTGATAATACCTTATCATCAAAATAATCCTCCTCAGGGAGAAGTGTATATATGCTTATATAATATTTATGACTACTCTGTCATACGACACGAGTCATAGAGAGCCCACTTTTATCAATACAGATTACTCGATGATTTTAGTTCATTTCATAACTTTATGACTGGAGACTTTAAATCTCCCTTCATGTACCAATTCATAAAATGTGTTATAGAAAGTGGTAAAATAATTACAGATTTGTAATTTTAATGTAAGTGCTTATTACCTTGATTGGGTATTTATATAGTACATAATTACTGAATTTTCATATAGCAGGCCATAAATGTATATTATTAAGATAAAAGCATATAAAAGAAAAAAATTAAAAATCATATCTAATGTGAAGAAATAAATTCAACCTCAAAATTACACATATTGTTCACAAAAGTATTTTTCCAATCAGCATTAGGTAAAAGGTTTTATACTTTTATTTAATGCCCACAATATAAATAATATTACAGAGAAATGACTCTAAATTACAATAAAACCAGTATTTCTCCTAACATATCAAATACCATGCTTTAAACATTTTAACTCATAGTTAAGTCAAAAAAGTCATATAAATTGAAGATCTATGTAAATATAAGGGAAAAAAGTAGTGACCTCTAAAACTATGTGTGTTTTGTAGCTTCCTCTTTGGATATATGTGCAAAGGATTTACAAGATTCTTCCTGTAAGTGGATGTAGACTTCCCTTTGTTGTATACTATGGTCTTATGAACGCAAATGCACTAACTAACATTGATCAATGAGGGATAAATTATCTGTTCTTCCTATGCTATTTATTCGCCTAGAGGCCTCATAATTAACAATCTCTATATCTTAATAAGACACATGTCTTATTAAACTGGAAACTACTTAATTGTTACATATCTGTATATAATTTATTGTTTATATTTATCTCTAACTGTTGAATCCTTTAATTTTCTCAATTTTTTTTCACTTTTCAATAGTTTAAAGCTTTAGGTAGCAATACTATGTAGAAGTTAGTCAAGTTAATGGTTGATCTTACTATAGCTCAGAATTTCTCTAAATTAACATTGTATTCTGTACAACTGTCTCAAACTAATAATTGTTTACTTGCCATTGAATTGTACCCAAAAAAGATATGAACTTAAGTTTTGCATAGTCTCATGTGAAGGTTAGAGACAAACAAGAAAGATTAAGTTTTACAAGTTAGCTAACAAGGTCGCTGACAATATTGACACATTTTGAGCCAAGGATCAGTAGTGTTTCCAATACAAATAATACATTCTGTGCTCCTGGGCATGATAACATAATCTGTCAAGAAACCTAAACTAAAAAAAATAATAAATGTGCAAGGAGAAGAAGAAGAAGAAGAAGAAGAAGAAGAAGAAGAAGAAGAAGAAG
>OU015753.1:66624995-66666919 GCA_907169655.1 Acomys percivali | reverse complement strand
ATTATTATTATTATTATTATTATTATTATTATTATTATTATTATTATTATTATATTTATTCTCTTTAAATCCTCATCACAACCCTCTCCCCCCCAGTCCTAACCTGTCTCCCTCTTGCCCCAACCTCCACCTATTACTTAGAAAATTTAACACCCCCATTCCTATCCATCACAGCTCATCAAGTAGCAACAGGATTGAACAAGTGCTCTTCCCTTGTGACCTGGCACGGCAGTCTCTCCAGGGGGAAGTGATTAAAATTCAGGCAACAGAGTCCATGCCTGAGAGAGTCCCTGCTCCAGCCCCCTTTACTAGAGAACCCACATGAAGCCTAAGCTGCCCACCTACAACATCTGTGTAGGGAGCCTAGATCCCGTCCATGATTGGTTCTTGGTTGGAACTTCAGTCTCCACAACTCTCTATAGGACCTGTTTAGTTGGGTCTATTGGTCTTCTTGTGGAGATCCAGTCATGTCCATTTCCAGAAACTTTCACACAAAATATACCCTGCTTAAAAGATGTACAAGGATAAAGATAGAGCAGATAGAGCAAAGATTGAGGGAATGTCCAGCCAATGCCTGTGTCATACCAAGACCCATCCCATGGAAGAGAGCCAACCCCTGACACTATAAATGATACTCTGCTATGCTTGCAGGCAGGGACCTAGCAGAGTAGACCTCTGAGAGACTCCCCCAAGCAATGTTTCAAAACAGATGCTGAGACTCACAGCCAAACATTGGGAGTCCTGTGGAAAAGAGGAGGGGAGGGGTGGGAAGATTTCCTTGTTTTTAATAGCTAAGTAGTATTCCATTGTGTAAATAAACCATAATTTCTTTTCTTAATGGGAAGGTTTTTATTGTAAATAGGAGTGAGTACATAGAGGAATCTAGAAGAAACCAGAATACAGAGAAAAAGAAGTAAACTGAACATGGCCAATGAACTTTTCCAGTCCAAGAGAAGAAGCAGGAACAAAGGAGGGGGGGGGGGAAGACAGAGAGAGAAAGACAGAGAGAGAGACAGAGAGAGACAGAGAGAGACAGAGACACAGAGACAGAGACAGAGAGGAGAGAGGAAGAAGAAAGAGAACAAAATGAGACTGAGATAGATTGAAATCAAGAGGACTATAAAGAGAACAAGTAGCAGAAGGGAGAAAAGCCTGTGAGCTAGAGGGAGTTTAGCATGAGAAAGGCTAGGACTTTAGTATGGATTTTGATATATGTAATAAGTACCTGTGATATGGAGAGATCCTGGAGGACAGCATGCACTTTGACATTCTAATAGACAACTGGGGTGGCCATTTGTCCCTTCTGCCTTTTGGAATCTAAACATAAGATAAAATGCTGTACTATCAAACCACCTTGGTATTATTTTCCCCTACTTTAATTCTGTATTGACATCCTTTTTTCCTCTACAGTCCAAGCTGTTCTATTTCCCACATTATATTTTCATTCCACAAAAAGGGGCCCCTTCATATTCTCTGAGTTCTGTACTGGCTCCCAATTTATATGTTTATTCATATTTGAGAAAATTCGGCTAGAAACTCCAGATGAGTGTGAATGTGTTGTATTTAGCTTTCTGTCCTGAGATAGATGAATCCATAACATCATTTAAAAGTTCATACATTTTACCTTCACAGTTTGTTATCTCAATTTTCTTTATGAATATCTCTATTTCATCTATTTATCTATCTGTCTGTCTATCTATCTATCATCTATCTATCTACCTATCATCTATCTATCTATCTATCTATCTATCTATCTATCTATCTATCTATCATCTAATGAATTCAATATCCATTCAGCAGTAGTGAGCATTTAAATTTCTTGTCTATGATGAATCAGGTACAATGAACATTGATCAGTTAGTATCTGTGTGGTGCTTTTCTTGACCTTTGGTCACATAGAAGGAAAGGTACAACAGAATTATATATGTTGGATTTATTTTAGTTCTTTGAGAAATCCTTATGTTGCTTTCCAGAGTGACAGCACTAATTTATATTACAAACATCAATGACGGAGGTCTCATTTCCCCATGTACTCACCACATGATCATCTCCTTAGATACTGAAAAAGCATTAGACAAAATCCAACACCCATTCATATAAAAAGTCCTGGAGAGAGCAGGGATACAAGGTATATACCTAAAGATAATAAAGGCAATATACAGCAAGTCTATAACCAACATCAACCTAAATGGAGAGAAACTTAAATCAGTTCCACTGAAATCCTGGACAAGACAAGGCTGTCCAATCTCTCTGTATCTCTTCAGTACAGTACTTGAAGTCCTAGCTAGAACAATAAGGCAAGTAAAGGAGATCAATGGGATGCAAACAAGAAGAAGTCAAAGTATCATTATTCACTGATGATATGATAGTATACACACGTGACCCCAAAAATTCTATCAAGTAACTCCTACAGCTAACAACCACCTTCAGCAAAGTGGCTCAATACAAAATCAACTAAAAAAAACCAATAGCCCTCCTGTATAAAAGTGACAAACAGGCTGAGAAAGGAATTAGGGAAACTACAGACTTCAAAATAGCCACATAATATAAAATATCTTGGTGTAACTCTAACCAAGAAAGTGAAAGATTTGTATGAAAAAAAAAAACTTCAAATCTCTGAAGAAAGAATTTGAAGATTTCAGAAGATGGAAATATTTCCCATGCTTGTGGATCAGAAGAATCAATATAGTAAAAATGGCTATCTTACCAAAAGCAATCTACAGATTCAATGAAATTCCCATCAAAATACTCTCACAATTCTTTACTGGCCTCAAAAGATCAATTCTAAACGTCATATGGAAAAACAGAAAAACAAGAATAGCTAAAACAATCCTGTGTAATAAAATATCTTCTGGAGGGGTCTCCATTCCAGATCTCATGTTGTACTATAGAGCAACAGTAATAAAAACATCATGGTACTGGCATTGAAATAGGCTGATTGATCAATGGAACTGAATCAAAGACCGAGAAATAAATCCACATACCTATGGACACTTGATTTTTGACAAACAAACCAAATCAAAAAAATGGAAAAAAGATAGCATCTTCAACAAATGGTGCCAGTCTAACTGGATGGTTACATGTAGAAAAATGAAAATAGATTCATATCTATCACCCTGCACAAAACTGAAGTCCAAATGGATTAAAGACCTCTACATAAAACCAGACATACTAAATCTGTTAGAAGAAAAAGTGGGGAAGAGCCTAGAACTCATGCAAGCTATCAAAGGCAGTGCACCTTTGGATCTGGCCACAGATAAATCTCTTATCCTATCTTCAAAAGTTGAATATTCCATAATAACCACTGATGTTTTTGGTGTTTTGCCTTCAGGGACAATAGGGATGATTTGGGGAAGAAGTGGCATATTTTCTCAAGGATTCATTGTGCATCCTGGTATTGTAGATGAGGATTACAAGGAAGAAATTTAAATCATGGTATACATCAAAAAGGAGATGCAAATTAATTCGGAATTAGAATTGTTCAGTTGTTACTTAGCTTAGCCATTCCAGAAGAAAGAACAGAGGAATTTGAGAGTACTGGAAAATGTGTGTTCTGGCAAACAATGGTTAATGATGAGATACCTAAATTAATATTACAAATGAATAGCATTGAAATAGGAGGTATGGTAGAAACAGGAGCTGATGTCTTTAGAAATTGTAACTCTTAAATAAAACAAAGTGTTCAGTAGATTAAATGTGTGGGACCAGAAGGATAGATAGGGAAGTTGACACCCAATGTGGCAGACATACACATAAATTTATGTGCAAGGGATCTTTTACAACAATGGGGTTCTCAAATTTATATTCCTGCTATCCCAGTGATAGCCAATGGTGAAATTAGGGGTGAGATAGTAGATGCTGCTGGGGAAGGAATTGATATGTATACTCAAAAACAATCATAAGCTTTGCCCATTGGCCAAAAAAACAGAACTTCACAGGGATTAAGTTTCCATAATTATAAGAGGTGCCATTGCTGAAATACCAATAGCCCTACCCTTAAAGTGGATATCAAACGGATCTCTGTGCCAAGACCAGTGGCCCATAACAAAGGAAAAGTTGCAAGCACTTAAACAACCAGTGCAAGAACAGCTGAAAGCGCAATATATAGTAGAATCCACCAGACCATGGAATTCCTCTGTGTTCATTATAAAAAAGAAATCAATAAAATGTCGGATGATAACACATTTAAAAGCAGTAAATAGAGTAATTCAACTAATGGGTCCTTTACAATTTGGAATTCCTTTACCTTTTCTCTTACCTAAGGCATAACCTATAATAGTGATTGATTTAAAAGATTGCTTTTTCACAATTTCCTTGCATGAACTAGATAGGGAAAGATTTACTCTCTCACTATCTACTTATCAAAATAGTTGTCAAATAAAGAGACATCATTGGAAAGTGCTCCCATAGGCAATGTTAAACAGTTCAATTTTATGTCAATATTTTGTTTAACAACCACTTGAAATAATCTGTACGCAATTCCCTCAATCTATTATTTATCTTTACAGGGATGATATTTTGTTGGCAGATGCTGATAAACATACTTTAAAGAACATGTTTAAGGAAACACAAAGATTTCTGCTATTCTGGGTTACAGTTTGCTCCAAAAAATATTCAGAGAGGAGATTGATTGTATTAGCTATTTGGGTTATGAGTTATGTCAATAAAAATTCTAATAGAAAAGTTACAGATCCATAGAGACCAGTTGCAAGATCTTAATGATTTTCTAAAATTAATGGGAGATATTACCTGCCTGAGGCCTACAATTGGATAAACTACAGATGTGTTAAATGATTTGTTTAAAACATTACAAGCAGAAACATATTTAAACAGTCTAAGACATTTATCAGTGGAAGCAAAAAAAAAAAAAAAAGAGTTAACTCTGGTGGAACAAAGACTACAGGATGAATATGTGGATTGAATTGATACTAAACTTGATTATATTTTGATTATTTTGCCTTCAACTCATTCTCCTACTGGATTCATTTTGCAAATGGAAGATACATTGCTGATGTTTAGTTTCTTGATCTCATTATATATTTTGGATGTTATCCCTCTGTTGGATATGGGGCTGGTAAAAATATTTTCTTGGCCTGTAGGCTCTTCTTTTGTTCTCCTGACAGTGTCCTTTGCTTTATAGAAGCTTTTCATTTTCAGTAGGTCCCATGTACTAATCGTTGATCTTAGAAACTTGATATGTTGGTGTTCTATTAAAAAAGTTGCCTCCTGTGCCAATGAGTTCAAGACTCTTTTGCACTTTTTCTTTTAACAGATTTAGTGTTTCTCATATTATGTTGAGGTCTTTAATGTATGCAGAATTGAGTTTTGTGCAGAGTGATAAATATGGATCTATTTGCATTTTCTACATGTAGGCATTCAGTTATATTAGCACCATTTGTTGAAGATACTTCCTTTTTTCCATTACATGGTTTTTGCTTCTTTCTCAAAAATCAAGTGTCCATGGGGAGTGAGTTCATTTTGGAGATTTTTATTCAATTCCCTTAACCAACCAGCCTATTTGTAGGCCAGTACCATGCCATTTTTAGTTACTGTTGCTCTTTAGTACAGCTTGAGACCAAGGATGAAGATGCTTCCAGAAGAAATGTTCAACATCTTAGTCATCAAGGAAATGCAAATCAAAATGATTATGAGATTCCATCTTACACCCTTCTGAATGGCTAAGATGAAAAACTCAAGTGACAGTACATGCTGGTGGTGATGTGGAGAAATAAGAACACTCCTCCATTGCTTGTAGTAGGACAAACTTGTACAACCACTTTGGAAATCAATCTTGTGCTTTCTCAGAAAACTGGGAATAGTTTTACTTCAAGTCCCAGCTATACCCTGGGCATATACTCAAAAGATGTTCCGCCATACAACAAGGACATGTGCTCATCTTATGTTTATAGCAGCTTTATTCATAATAGCTAAAAATTGGAAACAACCTAGGTGTCCCTCAACCAAAGAATGGATACAGAAATTGTGGTACATTTACATAATGGAATACTCTGAGCTATCAAAAACAAGGAAATCATGAAATTTGCAGGCAAATGGAGGGAACTAGAAATGATCATGCTGAGTGAGGTAACTCAGACTCAGAAAGACACAGTTGGTATATACTAATATATAAGAGAAATTTAACACAACATAAATGTCCCCTGAGAGACTTCACCCAGTGGGGGATTGAGACAGATGTTGGGGCTTGCATCTGGACTCTGGGAAGAGCACTGAGAGTCCTTTGAATAAGTGGGGGGGGGCTATAGAAGGACCCAGAGGGTTCAGGAGCTCAGCAGGAAACCAGCAAGGTACCAACTAAGGATAATGCATGATGAAAATCTAGACTCCCTGTTCAAATGTGGCTAAAAGACAGCTCATTATCTACGGGGGTGAGGGTAAAGAATGGGGACTGCCTCTGACATGAACTCTGGTGACAGAAGTATGATCACTTCTCCTTGGTGGGGTGGCTTTGAAGGCCTACAGAGAAAGAAAATGCAGGCTATTCAAATGAGACCTGATAGGCTGTGGTCAGATGTTGGGGAGGAGGCAGCTCCCTCCTGTTGGAAGACTAGGGGAAGAGAATAGTGCAGAAGAGGGGGCAGGATGGGTAAGGAAGCACATGAGGGAGGTGGTGATAATCAGCATGTAATATGGATAAATTATTTTTAAAAAGAAAAAGGAATAGAATTGAAGACCTAGACAGAAAAGGTTTCGAAATTAATATTATAAGGTAGAATAAGACTACATCAGTTTTCAAGAATAGACCTGGCTGAAACTGTAGTGCTTTTTATTAATACTGATATTATGTCATTGTGGGTAATAAATGAAAATTGTCAAAGATCTTGTACTAAATATTTGGGAGAAATTAGTACTTAATATCTTAAAAGCAAAAGTATACAGTTTATAAAAGAACAAATTGGATTCTTCCACATAATATAAAGGGAACACCAATTCCTGAGGCACTGACCTTGTATACTGATGAAAAAAATGAGAAAGACAGGCTATAAGTCAGACAAAATAAGCAAGGTGATCCAAAGGCCATATACCTTAATTCAAAAATCAGAACTATATGCAATCCTTATGATATTATTACATTTTCCTGAATCTCTTAATATAGTTATGACTCTCCTTATGCAGAAAGAGTTGTTTTTCATATAGAAACTGCTGAATTTATTCCTGAGAACTCAGAATTAACTTTGTTATTTATGCCACTGCAAAAGGTCGTCAGAAGTATAAACTATCTGTCATATATCACTCATATTTGGTCTCAAACATGCTTGCCAGGTCCATTGGAATAAGGAAATTATGAAATTTGCTAATCAGAAATGTGTTAGAAGCTATAAAATTTCACAGAAAGCACTATCTTAACCAGAAATGTTTAAAGAAAAAATCTCTATCACTTGTCAACAAGCCAAAGAAATAATAATAATAATAATAATAATAATAATAATAATAATAATAATAATAATAATAAATGTGTTGTGTTCTTTGTTTAACCAAATTCTATTACCTGCTGGGAGTAACCCCAAAAGATATGAAATCTGAAAAATGAATGTTCTTCATTTGCAGATTTTGGAAAACCAAGGTGTGTACACCCTACCATTGATACCTCTTCAGGGTTTCAATGGACAACTGCATTAGTCCTGAAAAGGGCTATTGTGTAATTGCAAAATTTCTTGGAAATAATGACAATTATGTGGATACCTGCACAAATTAAGACTGATAATGGCCCCACCTATCTTTCTAGTAAGATGAAGCAATTCTCTGCATATTATAAAATAAAGCACATTGCTGGTATACCACACAATCCTACAGGACAAGCAATTGTAAAAAGAGCTAATCATACTTTAAAAGAGATGTCTATTAAACAAAAAGACAGAGTAAAGACTCCAGTGAGTAGACTACATAATGCTTTGTTAACTCTGAGTTTTCTTAATGTTAGTGAAAAAGGAACAACAGCAGCTAAGAGACACTGTGTTGTAGAAAAAAATGTGGAACTAGACAAATCCATACACTCTAATGATGTGTTGATATCAGAATAGAAACCTGAAATAGAGTAGAGCTGAGGACATGAGTTTGTTTATGTATCCACAGGGAGTGAAAAAATATGGTTACCAACAAAACTTATAAAGATTAATTTTGTCCAGAGAAGGATTCCTACTAGCTGAGATGAAGGTCATCTCATTGCAAATGAATCTTATTGGCTACCTGGTCTTCATAACATGCCATCTTTACATGGATGCAAATTTGTATTACAGTCCTAATGGACTTATAAAATTGAGAGATGACTTTCATTTGCTCAAACATAAAGCAAAAATTTATCTTTAGCTGATTTGTGTACCTTGCATATTCCTTATATTTTTACTAATGAAAAGTGTACCTATACTATTACCTTTAAATTTTATTTTCAGAGCAAAGGACCAGATAACAATGAAGACAAAGCAAGTATTCCAGGTGCTTTAGCCTCACAGACTGTTTTAGTTACTGTTTCCTCAAGATTATACATCCATGTCAACTTCAAAAGGTTTAGCACACATGACTGGTCTCTCAGAGAGTGGACAGAAAAAGATACAGCTATGTCTTCCAGAACATGGCCAATATCCCAATTTTCTTAGTGTGCTCAAAAATATCTTTACCTGAGACAGCAAGAAGTAAATTTAAGAAGACAATTTCCTTAACCCTAAAAGGTGGGATGGGAGTTTTTCATCACTCAGTGGGAAATGAAAGTTTGTTGTCATCTAGGTGGTTGGTTATAAGTTGTTATTGGTCATGATCAGGGAGGGGAGAAAGTGAAGTTTAGAATAAGGAGTCTCCTTCTTTCTCCTCTCTATCCTTTTTCTCTTGTTTTTCTCTTCTATCTGATGTTAGAGTGAAGGAGGGAAAAAGAAAATAATAAAAGAAAAAGAGTGGGATATAGGATGATAGGATAAAATGTAGACTATTAAATCAACTAGTCTCAAATATTTTACATTGGTATGGATTGTTATATATTGATAGAAATTAAGATTATTTTGTTAACTCTTGCTTACTGTATTGTATATATGCAACTCATTTAGAGTATATTGATAAGAATCTAAGCTTATTTTGTTCAACTTTTGTTTATTTTGTACATATGCAACTCAATTAAAATGTGATATAAAGTTCTAGTCTTAATTAAGCTAACTACTGCAAACTATTCAGGATGATTGGAGATGCAAATCAATAGTCAGTAACCTATAAAAATCTTACTTGCAGGCTTGTTAGATACTAGTTTAATTACGGAAATAAGCTTTATTTAGTCTCTTGTATGTACTTTCAAGGTTTAACAGCTAGTACATAAATAAAAATGGGCAGTGTTTGTCTATTTCGGTATATTGACATAAATAAGTCATCTTCAAACACTTCAGAGATCTCCGTAAGATGGCATTTAAAGATAGCCACTGAACAAAAAACTGCTGTTACTTCAATTGCTGACAACAGTCTGTCCAAACTGTTGAAAAGCAGGACACTGAGAAATTGACTTTTCAACTCTACAGAGTTAAGGTAGGCCAGTCCTTCAAAATTCCTGCTTCCCAGAAAAGTATAGCAGATATCCTGTGCTGGTAATCTGAAGATTGGTGCCTCAAACAACACAGAAGAACCGCTGGTGACTGTCCAGCCAGTTAGCTGTTTCTGTAGTGTGGGACATTGCTGCACAGAAGTAGAAGCCCACTCCTCTCTGAAAATCCGGTCTATCTGTTCTCGGAAAAGAGGAGCGACTCCCTTCAGATCTGAGCAGGCCCATAGATACTATCTGGTGACAGGTGTCGCAGATCTGGTCTGATTAAAAACCAAAACCAAAACCAAAACCAAAACCAAAAAACAAAAACCCTCAAAGCCACCTCTGATTACCAAGGGGCTGTTCTCTTCCAGAAATAAGACTGTCATGATATTTATTATAAACAGAAGCTGTAACCTGGGACCTCCCTTTCTTGTTTACAACCCAGGCCTTAAAAACCACAGACACTCACGGGGGGGGGGGCAGATCATCTTTTTCTGGTCTCTGTTTTGAGCCTTTTGGCTCCATCTGGCTGCTCTTCTGGCCGTTTCCTTGTGAGCTTCAGGGTCTCTGTCCTCCCTCCTCTGCCCTGCATTTTGCTCTCTTTTATTATTTTGGCTTTTGACTCCCCTGCCACATAGAATGCACGATACTTAGAATGCACATTAAAGTATAGTTCCTTACTTTTTGGCTGCCTCCCTTCAGCTAATGATTCTGGCTGCTTTTGCACTTCCCAAGCCATGGATGGCTTCCCTCCCTTTTTGAGGGATTCAGGAAGGGCAGTTTCCTGCAGTGGGCCTTGAGAAACTGGATTCTCTCTGCACAAGAACACATGGATTTGCCTGCACTCTCTCCATGAGAGTGGCCTCTGCATTTCATTACTGGGCTAGGGTATGCTGACCCACAACCCAATCTATCCAGTTCTCCCAGTCCACCAGGGAACTAGCCCTGGGCTGCAGAGCAGCTTATCCTGGAACAAGCTTCCCTGCTCCTTGGAGGAGCCAAGAAGCAAGGACAACACTAAGGCTCTGGAAGCTTCCTGCTCTATACTTCCTACAAACTTGGGTAATATTTCCTTCTAAAGTTTGTGATGGGACTGAAGACTAAATCGTCATAGCCTAACTACAATTGTTTGTTCTTGTTTTAGAAATTCTTGACTTATATCTTCAAATCATTCATTTGTCTTATTTATGATATTTTACTTTAAATATTTAGAGATATAAAGTTTGCTCTTAGAATTTCCTTTAATGTATTCTTAAGGTGTTGTGTTCTTGTATTTTTAATTTTATTTATTTCCAGAAATATTATGATTTATTTATTGATTTATCCTTTGCTCAATTCATCATTCTTGAATAAGTTTTTTATTCTTCATGATATTGTTTTATTTTTTATTAAATATTTTTTAATTTTTTACATATACATATACATATGCACATATATACAATAAACTACTTACGGCGAGAAGAATCATGAAAAATCAGGAATTATATATTCTTAGTATTTTGGCTATTGTATTAGTGAGCTTTGAAGAAAATATCTTTCCTATTTTGGTGTGCCTAAAATTCTGAATGTATGTCAGATATACATCGTATCTATTTATCATATCTCATCATTATCAACTTAAAACATCTATCTAGGCCTAAAGACATCGTAACCCATAAACAACTAAGTTTAACTGTAAAATTAAACTATCTGGTCTTCAACCCCATCAGAGACTTGAGAAGGAATAAAATTAATTACCTGAATATACAGGGAGTTCAGATTAGCAGCTTCCCAAATGAGAAGATGACAGAGAAAATTTGCTACCTGAGCAGTCACCCAAAACTCTCTATAAAATTGGAGCATCATCTTCAGCCTTCTGTCCCAATATATCTGACAGATATATTTGTGAGGCAGCAGCAACTATTGAGGACTTGCTTACCCTGTCTTGCAGAGTTTGACAGCCGACTCTGCCTGCATCCAAGCTTGCCATTTTTTAGGCAAAACTCTGTCTGTGGTAGAAATGAGGACATTTGCCCAGTGGCTTATTTGGGACGTTTGAAGCCATCTCCATAAGGAGGTTCTTTGATGCTCATCATCCTCTTTGAGGTAGGCTGGGTGCTGCCAGGAGTTAGTGTCCTTTGTAGGTGTTACTTGTCTCTATGATTTTATATATGTACTAGGGTGTTGTTCACTGTTGACTTAAATTTCTTCTTCCATATGATTTATTGTGATGACCTTTCTTTCCCCTGTTATTTTCTCTTACCCATTGTTCCACATTTGTTGACTCCCTCCTTCTTCCCAACTAGATGAGTTCCTTCTTTTATTTCTCTCTTCTTTCAGGAAAACCCCTGGCAGATATACTCAGTTCATGGTTGCAATAGCCATGCCATATCCAGGGTGCAGCACATTATGCTGTGGATCTGTTTCTGCTAGTTCTCAGAGTCTTTCCCCATATCTCCTTCTGATTTATTCCCGGGGCATTGGTTTGGCATATATATGTGTCCTACTTATGGGTGAGCACTCAGCATTCTCTTATTCTTGTAAATTTGATGAGTTCTGTGTTTCTGTTTGATCAAGGCCAGTTGATAATAGAAGAGTCGATAACCAAAGCTGTGTGTTATTCTAGTTAACCTCCATAAACTGAAATACATGCTAGCAACATCTCCACTTAGCAAAACAGGGTATTACATTCTCTCACAGGATCTGTGACCACCCAAATCATATATTTCTTAGAAGGCTTGCCATAGTTGAAGTATATTAATATCATGGGGCATACATAAGAAACAATCGGATTTCTAGAACCCACTGGATCCTTCTACATTGCTATTCACCCATTGTTCTCTCATCTAGAGTCCCAATAGGATGTCCTCCCCTCGGTCCCAGTTTCCTGGTAAGGGAAGGCTTTCATGGGACATGTCATGGGGTCCCGCTCAAACTAAGGCCCTAGCCAAGGACAATACAGGCCAAAAAATTTAAACCCCTACCCTGATCTAGCCCATGGACAAGACAGTCTCCACACTTGAGTGGAGAGAGGGATTTGACTTTCTCAAGTACTCTGGTGCCTCACATCTGTCTATGTCCCCTGGCGGGGGAGACCTAGTGGCACTCAGAGGAAGGACAGCAGGTCACTGAGAAGAGACTTGATACCCTATGAGCATATACAGAGGGAGGTAATCCCTCTGAGGAACAGTCATAGGGGAGGGGAATAAGGGGAAAATGGGAGGGAGGGGAGAATGGGAGGATACAAGGGATGGGATAACCATAGAAATGTAACAAGAATAAATGAATTAAAAAAAATAAAAATAAAAAAATAAAAAATAAATAAAAAATAAATAAATAAATAAATAAATATAACAGCTATGTATAAAAAAAAAAAAAAAGAAACAATCGGAAAGTGATGGAATCTTCAAGCCATTATTAAACTTGTAGGTAGCTAATAGCTGGCAGTGCAGTGTTGTATGACATGAAATCTATAAAAGAGTTACTTTATGACAGATTTTTCTCTGCTAATAGCTTTGACAGAAAAATATAAAAAAATGAATGTTGGTTATTGAGGATTTCACCTTGATTTCTCTGGGCACAGTATGTTGAAACTATCTATTTCTGTTTAAATATGACTTACCATTTAGCTCTTAATTGAAAACTTATCATGGCCAATATCATGCACTATTTTGGAAGCTCTGTGTTTAATATTTATAAACAGTTATATCACATCAGGATGTTGGGTTTTGGCTTTAGATATATGACACACCCATACAGTAACTTTCCTTTTATGATCCAGTTAGGGAATATAATTTTGATTAGATAATGTATTTCATTTTATTTATTTTTTTACTTGTTTTATTTTATTAATTTATTCATATTACATCTCAATTGATAGCCCATCCCTTGTATCTTCCCATTCCTTCTTCCCTCCCGCTTTCCCCCGCCACTCCCTTTCCCTATGTCTGTGGCTAGGGGGGACCACCTCCCCCTGTATATGCTCATAGGGTATCGAGTCTCTTCTTGGTGACCTGTTATCCTTCCTCTGAGTACCACCAGACCTCCCCATCAAGAGGACATGGTCAGAAATGGGGAACCAGAGTTTGTATGAAAGTCAGACCTCACTTTCCACTCAGCGGTGGAAAATGTCCTGTCCATGGGCTAGGTCTTGGTAGGGGTTCGAAGTTTGCTGCCTATATTTTCATTGGCTGGTGCCATAGTTTGAGCAGGACCTCAGGACCCAGATCCGCCCATTATAATGTTCTTCTTGTAGGTTTCCAGGACCCTCTGGATCCTTCTATTTCCCCATTCTCCCATGCTTCTCTCACCTAAAGTCCCAATAGGATGTCCTCCCCTCTGACCCACTTTCTTGGTAAATAAAGTCTTTCATGGGACATACCCCTTGGGCTAGTGTCTTAATATAAGTGAGTATATATATACCATTTGTCTCTTTTTGCTTCTGGGTGAATACACTCATTATGATAATTTCTAGTTCAATCCATTTGTCCACACATTTCAGGATATCCTTGTTTTTAATAGTTGAGTAGTATTCTATAGTGTAAATGTACCATAGTTTCTTTATCCATTCTACTGAGGGACACTTAGGCTGTTTCCATGTTCTGGCTATTATAAATAAGGCAGGTATGAACATGGTTGATCATATGTCCCTGTTGTGTGGTAGAGCATTTTCTGGGTATATTCCAAGGAGTGGGATAGCTGGGTCTTGAGGAAGCCCTATTCCCAGTTTTCTGAGAAAGTGCCAGATAGATTTCCAAAGTGGTTATACTAGTTTGCATTCCCACCAGCAATGAAGGACTGTTCCTCTCTCTCCACATCCTCGCCAACATGTGGGTGTCACTTGAGTTTTAGATCTTAGCCATTCTGATGGCTGTAAGATGGAATCTCAGTGTTGTCTTGATTTGCATTTCTCTGATGACTAACGAGGCCCAACATTTCTTTAAGTGTTTCTCAGCTATTTGATATTCCTCTGTTGAGATTTCTCTGCTTAATTCTGATCCCCAGTTCTCAATTGGGTTATTTGGTTTGGTGGTGTTTAATTTCTTGAGTCAGATGAAGGGTTGGTGAAGATCTTTTCCCAGTCTGTGGGCTGTTGCTTTGTTTTCTTGACAGTGTCTCCTGCCTTACAGAAGCTTCTCAGCCTCATGAGGTCTCATTTATTAATTGTTGACATTAAGGCCTGGGCTGTTGGTGTTCTTTTCAGGAAGTTGTGTCCTGTGCCAATGTGTTCCAGGCTCTTCCTCACTTTTTTCTCTAACTTATTTAATGTCTCTGGTTTTATGTTTGGCCCTGCTACCTGTGTTTCCACTCGGCATGGGCGGGCAACCTCTGCAGTTTGGCATGGGGTGGGTGGAGGGATCCAAGGGCAGTTTCACCCTATTCCCTGAGACTCCTCAGGCCAGGGGCTCCGGAAAACCACCTCCCCACACAGCGGGTTTGTTCTTTATATGACGGCTGCAACTAGTATGTACAATCTGTTCCAGAGTCTGGGGAGTGCGTTTAGCATCTCCGGGCTTTTGCTTGTCTCAGGGTTGGGCCCACCAGTGGTCTGTGGAGTTTGGGACCCCACTCACCTACAGTTCTCAAGATGCAGCAGTCTGTGGCTCCATTCAAGTCCCTAGTCTTCTTGCAGTAGATCAGATATGGTGCATACTGGTCAACGCCATCTTGAAAGCCCTGTCAATGTATTTTATTTTGTTATATTTTAATATCATCTCTTAGAAGTCTGTGCCTATGTAATGAGAGATAGATAGAAATGAGTCTGGATGTAAAGGTATGTAGGAAGGAGTTAGAAGGGCCCTGAAGGAGAATGTACCATAATCCGGATATATTTTATAAGATAAGAATCTATTTACAATAGAAGGGAAAATTGTTAGTCTTTCATGTATATTTGCCATTAATTGTAAGCATTCAATAAATTTATACTGTTTCATATTTTATGAAATCTTCAGCCTATCTTTTTTATGATGATAGATGTCTACAGTAAAGTAAATTTCCTTTTTTTTACTAAAATCTAGAAAGTATAATATTTATATTCATAAGTATTATAATTTCTCTAGAGATGATGTTTTCAAGGAGTAATACAATAATTCTGTGGATGTTATGTTACTTATTCAGTGTATATTAAAGTGTGTGTTCGTGTGTGTGTATGTGTGTGTGTGAGAGAGAGAGAGAAGGAGAGAGAAAGAGAGAGAGAGAGAGAGAGAGAGAGAGAGAGAGAGAGAAAGTCTGAGACAGAGACAGAGACAGAGAGACAGAAGGACAGAGAGACAGAGAGACATAGATTCCACAGCAAATGTGTGGATGTTTAGGAATAGTGCACAAGTATCACTTCTCTCCTTGCATAATATGCTTCAAGAACCTAACCATAGGTCTCCAGAGATGGATGAGTGGGCCTTATACACTGAGATATAGCCAAACCTCATTGTGTATTCTTTGTTTCATTCTACATGCCAAACAAATCAAGAATTTCTATTTAAATTTGTTTCAAATAGGGACAGATATTTAATTATTTAAATGTTTTACCTGTGAGGTTTCCAAATCCTCAGATTGCCAATCTGAAGTAAGAAATTAGAAGAAATGAGAAAACATATGACTATACCTTTCACATCAAGGAGATAATTTTGTTTGGCTATTTTTATTTATATTTGTCTCCTTATAAAAATTTTTAAATCACCCCATCAAGCTTTACTAATAACTTTGCTTTAATTATATTGTAAATCACTGACAGAAAAAAACCCACTAGAGGTTTCTTTAAAAAAAAAGATAAAAATTAATTGACCTTGTTGTAAAGAGAACTAGAGATCATTAACAAGGAAAGAATAAAGGTTTGGTGGTAGACAGGGTAGAAAGAATAAGTAGAGAGGAAGGTTAAAAAGGGGAGCAAAAAGTAAGTGAGGAATAAATAAAAATGGAAAGCAGGAAAGAAGTAAGGAATGAAGGGAGGAAAGAAAGAAGGGATGGAGGGAGGGAGGGAGGGACGGAGGGAGGGAGGAGGGAGGGACGGAGGGAGGGAGGGACAGAGGAAAGGAGACTTATTAAGAAGAAATGTGCAGGATATTGGCAGGTATATGTTTTTGTCCTTATTTGTCCTCCTGAGACAGAAAAAGTACTTCTCTGAAATTGAGAGATTATGTAGGTATTGGAAAGTGTAGATTGTAATGACAGACTATCAATGTGTTTACACTAAATGTGGGAATAGAACATAAGTTTATAACAGTATCATTTGGACAAATAGCAAAGATAAGAACATAGTGACTATACTAATATGACAACTAAATTCACTGATATTTCAGTATATCCATGCACTAGGATAAATCATAATGTTTACAGTAAATTGTTCAAGCAAGATAACAACATTTGGGAATGTAATTTACATTTTCTAGTTCATATCAATAGATAAGTTACTTTCAGAGAGGTGACTTTCAAATGTGGTAAGTTAAACTTAGAGGTGATTTTCAGGGTCTTGCTTGTTGCAAAGTTCATAAGTTAAATACATATAGGCACATAATAGACATCAGTTTAGAAACTGGCTATGATTTTAAAGAAAGAAAGGAGGGGTATATGAGAGGGTTTGAAAAAAAGGAAAGAGAAGGGAGAAATATTTTGTTTATATTACATTCTAGAATATAAAAATAAATTTGAAAATTTAAAAAGTTGAGACTGAAAGTTTAGCTCCTTTGCTCTTCAGCACATGCTCTAAATGATTCCATTGTAGTGTTTGCAACCGTCAATTGTGAAGTTTTGAGAACAGGTCTTCTTTGATCAGACCTATATCACCCACTAGTGAGCAAGTCACACTTCTCATTTGATTCAAATTTGTTGTCACATCTAGTTATTCTCTTTACTTCTAACAAAGTTTGCTCTTTAATACTTTTGAAAGGATTTGAAAGTCTCAAGTAATGAATAACTTCTCTATATTATATTTCCCAATCCTTTGTCATTATTTGTATAATTTGTTAGAATTTCCCCAAATTTATTATTGACTAATAATCTTCCTTTCGGAACCTTCTCAGTTGTCCACATTCAGAATTAAACGTCTAATGATATAGTCACTGGTCATTGGCCTATTCATGGTAAGTGTCAAGGGATGACATCTGTTGTGTTCAAAGTCTCTGGTAATTTAATACCATATGTTTTGTCTGCCATACCTAAAATTACCAATATTTGCTTAAAACACCTTATTCTGTTGGCCTCTTTCTTCATATCTCATTTTTTTTTGTGTGTGAGTGTGGTAAAGGTGCTATATTTTTGTGTAAGTGTACCTGTGGTGGGAGTGTATGCATATTTGTTCATGTGCAAGAGAAAAGAGACATTGTCTTCCTGTGTCATTCTCCAACATGTGTACCACATGATCTTTCAGTTAAACCTTAGCTTTATATTTTGTCTTATCCTGTGGGATTAGAGGCATCAGGATCCTCCAGTCTGAAGCTCTAAATACTAGGATTACAGTTGAATTTAGTTGAGCAAACAATTACATTGCTCAAAAGGATTCAAACCCATGATCTCACATTTGTACCCCCTTTTCTTTAGAAAAAGTACTCTTTCTCACTGAGTAGATATTCATCTCTCTATATTCACTTTAAATTTTCCTTTCATATTTTCATGGATTTAGCAATGATATCCAAATTTCAGGATGTGTTATAACAGTTCTTAACTTTTACTTTCCAGCCTTTCTTAGTATATATACCTAAATTTATGAGGAAGGTGCCATCATTTTGTTCTCAGAAAACTAAATAGCTGAGTCATTTTTGGAACTTTCTTAGTATATTTCTCCAGTGAGTGTAGAAGTCTGTCATCCAAATAGTTAGTTCCACCAGATTTGTTTTACTACCCTCACCTCAGCATCTCTGAAATGTTCTTTTCTCTTCCAACATTCTCCCATTTTCTTCCTTTTCTTTTTTTTAGTACAACCAATTATCTCATCTTGGTTCCACTATCTATCATCATATTATTTTGGATCCTCATCATCAAGGATATCAATAGAATTAATATAAAATAAAAGTCTTTATTAGATTAGTTGATGTGTCCTGGCCTGTGGGACAAATCGAACAAGGATTCACCTGAAAGAGGGAGTGGGGATTGAAAGTGGGGTACAGAGATACAAGAAATAATGAGTCAAGTCTGGAAATTTCTCATCAAGACTCTCTTTAATGCAGTAAGACTATATATAGCAAAGTAAATAGAATCCATTCTAATCCCACTCACCCTACCCCCCAGGCAAGAATACAATGGCCTGAATAGCTCCCTGTAAGAACTTCCTTGATACTCTGCATGGTTCCCATTAGGGACTTCCCTACTTCTTTTTTTAATGTTTTTTAAATTTTATTAATTTATTCAGATTACAACTCAATTATTGTCCCATCACTTGTCCTCTCATCCCTCTCTCCTCCCACTTTCACCCTATTCCCCTGCCCTAGGTCTATGGCCGAGGAGGACCTCCTCCCCCACTATATGGTCATAGGCTATCAAGTCTCATCTTGGTAGCCTGCTTATTCTTTCTTTGAGTGCCGCCAAGCCTCCCCATCAAGGGGAGGTGGTCAAATATGGAGCACCAGAGTTCATGTCAAAGTCAGTCCCTGCTTTCCACATAACGGTGGAGAATGTCCTGTCCATTGGTAGATCAGAGTAGGGTTTACTATTGTATTGTCCTTGGTTAGTGCAATAATTTGAGCAGACCCCCCATGCCCTGATCCACCCATCACGATGGTCTTCTTGTAGGTTTCTAGAACCCTCTGGGTCCTTCTATTTCCCCATCTCCTATATTTCTCTTATCTAGAGTCTCAGGGTGTCCTCACATCTAATCCAATCTCCTGGTAAATGAAGACTTTTGTGGGACATGCCTTTTGGGCTAGTGCCCAATTATAAGTGAGTATATACCATGTGAGTCTTTCTGCCTCTGGGTTAACTTACTCATTATGATCATTTCTGGTCCCGTCCATATGTCCACAAATTTCGGGGTGAAATTAGGAAACCTACACCCTTCAGGACAGCCATAAGGAAGATAAAATATCTAGGAGTAACTCTAACCAAGCAAGTGAAGGACTTATTTGAAAAAAACTTTAAATCTCTGAAGAAAGAGACTGAAGATGACATCAGAAGATGAAGGGATCTCCCATGTTTGTGGATTGGTAGAATTACCATAGTAAAAATGGCCATCTTACCAAAACCAATTTACAGATTCAATGCAATCCCTATCAAAATTCCTACAAAATATTTTAAAGCCATTGAAAGATCAATTTTCAACTTCATATGGAAAAACAAAAAACCCAGAATAGCAAAAACAATCCTATACAATAAAAGATCCATTGAAGGAATTTCCTTACCTGATCTCAAGCAGTACTGTAGAGTAACAGTAATTAAAACAGCATGGTACTGGCACAACAATATGCTGGTTGATCAATGGAACCGAATCGAAGACCCAGAAATGAATCCACACACATATGGTCACTTGATTTTCAAAAAAGAAGCCAAATCTATTCAATGGAGAAAGGATAGCATTTTCAACAAATGGTGCTGGTATAACTGGATGTCTACATGTAGAAAAATGCAATTGGACCCATATTTGTCACCATGCACAAAACCCAAGTCCAAGTGGATTAAAAACAAAAAAAATCCCTGCTTCTCTCAAAGGTCAATAACCCAAAGATAGCCTAGAACATAAGACCTCCTTCAGCAAAGGTTGACAACTCGAAGGTCACAGCGTGCAATTTAAGCAAGGGGTTTCTAACATGGCAGAATTTAGCAGGGCACCCCACAATTAGCCTTCATGAAAATTTGTGGGAAGTACAAAAATCGCTATCATCACATTGAAGAAGTCAAGAACCGGAATTGTTTACTCCAGTTGGTAAACTGCCTCAGAGATCCCAATTCATTCCTGAAGTACGTATGGTTTCTGGACTGCCCTGGTCTTCAGTGCACGCAGGATAGCCAAACAGGATGACTCCAATAGTAGCAACGGATGACAGTACCAGCAAGAGAAGCTATAGTCATAGGCATAGATGTAATATAGATGAACGCATGTCAATTCATGAATAGTAGCAGACAAAAAACGTTCCTCTCAGACAGCCTCATATCTGGTTGAAAATTTTGGAAGGTGCTGCCCAATTTTAGCATTTACTTCCCGTTCCAATTACCATAATTGATAAGTTCTTCACAGACACTTGAAGAGGCTTACCATTAATAAATCTTTTAAGGTTGTCCAGTGCCCTATCTCCTGGGTGACCCCAGGTATTGTCAAGATGGCAAGAAATATAAACCACCAATTCTCTCTTGCCCTTGATTTTCTTTCCTTGCTCTTTTTTTCCTATTTATTTTTGCTCTTCTCCTGTATGAGTAATGACCTTCCTTCTGTGGTAAAATACCTGGAGAGATGCAGTGAAAGAGACTTATGGTAGATTTTCACTTATAGCTCTAGAGGATTGTATCTCTCACTATAAGCATGGCATGACAACAGGAGATGGAAGCTTCTGATCCTATAGTCTCCATAGTCATCCCTGGAGAAAATGTAAAATCATGGAATTTATCAAAGCCTCAATATCTATCCCTAAGTGTTACTGATTTTAGCAAGGCTACACCTAAATGTTTCAATTTTCTGAACAGTACAACCAGGAAGCAACCAACAGTTTAAACAAATGTACATTCAGTGCAAACCTTTTTCCTTCATAGGACATCATTCTTCCTGTGACCAACAGTATCTGGTGAACTTTTCTTTCTTTCCCACTTCCAAATCCTCATAATATTTAACAATCAGAAAATAGGACAAAAATACCAAGTATACTCTGATAGTCAACAGGAGGTGTTAATTCTGAATCCCAATAATATCAAATAATATGCTTCCAGTATAAAATGGTATATATTCTCTATATAGAATATACTTTCTCTATAGAAGAGCAATAGAGAGGAACACACATTGAGTTGGCCACAAATATTATAAATTTAGCCTTTTCAGAACATATATCGTCGTTCTGAAATCTCCTATGTCATGGGAAACCCTGATTGGCTACCCTTTTACAAATCGACTCAGTGGCTTTTAAGAGCAATTCAACATTACCTGGGATTAGATGTTCTTGAAAATGGTGGGAGAGGACTCAAAGATATCCTGCATATTTTCTCTTCTGTGCCGACAAAATCAGAATACATAAATCTTTCAACTTCCTGCATGCAGGGATGGGGCCTGGGTTCTCTGGAACACAATCTTAGTATCCTTAGTATGCTGACACTGGAAAATGCCTCCTTAGACAGTTGATTTGCAGGAACAGGGTCTTCTTCAATAGCATTCTAATTTTGCACCCTTTACTTTCTCAGGAACACTCATTTTCACTGGTTTGGAGTCTAAAGTATATAGGCTATTTTCTTTATGATAAATTTCTTGGCCTTTCAGTGTAGAACTGCTGTACCCAGATAGTGAGAAGCCCATAAAAGACCACCAGGACTAGATACCGATGCAATTCACACAAGAACCTGTAATGTTTTGTTGTTGTTGTTGTTGTTGTTGTTGTTGTTGTTGTTTGACTCAAGCCAGGCTCTGATAGTCACCAACAGAGTGGTATCCAGAAAGAGCCCCAAACTCTGAGCTGGAGGTAAATTTATATATTCCTATCCCTCACAGTGATCCAAAACAGGGGAGTTCCAGCCTGGCAAGCACCTATTGGTTGAGTAACATGAGGAGGCTTAATGTGTAAAGGGGGCTGGCTACAGAAAAATGTGCCAAGACCACCCATGGCTTAGCTTTCTTTGTTCTCTTCCTTCACTACTTTGTCCCAGGAAGTGTCTGGTTTCTTATTAACCCTACCTCCAGTGGGCAGAAAGGAATGTGGCCATAAAACTGAGTCTCTTAGCAACTCCATCTCCAGTTGGGTTCTTTGGGTCAGTCGCTAGGCAATACTATCTCTCGTGGGGCTCTTCTTTGCAGCTTTAGGCCCAAATCTCTTGACAGCTGTGTTCCTACCTTTTAGGTCTGTTTCTTCAAGGAACTCTATGATGCTGAGATAGGTGCTGAGGCCATACTTGGTGGTTCTGGTTGTTCACCCAGCTACGTGGCCTTTGGCTGTAGTTTCAGTGGCTATCTGGGTGGGTTGCTAGTGTTAGCTCAGGAGGGATCGTAGCCCTGGTCACTCCCTGTAGCTGGCCATATTATCTCCTATAGGCCTATTTATTAACCTTTGTCCCAGGTGACCCAGGTGATCTAATTTTATTCCGTCTAGTATCTCAGAACATGTAGTTTTTCTTTAACAATTGCAGCCTGCTTCTCAGCAATGGCCTTGTCAACTTAAAACGTGCTTGAATCCATTTCCTCTTCAAGGGGGACTTATTTTTCTATCTTGCTTGGCTACCCGCTATTAATCCACCTCTACAGAGACAAAAAAATAAAGGTAAGAAATAGCTGCTATTCCAGAACCTGAATGGTACAGTTCCTGTATATTCCTCCGCCAGAAACATTAATTTTTATACTTTTAAATTCAGCTTCTACCAAGGAAAAATACATTTAGATTCTTGGTCAGAGTACAATAAGAGTAACCTCAATCCCATCTGCATTTAGAGTCTTTGCTCCCCTCTTAAAAAGCTTAGAAACCTAGATCTCTGCCATGATGGTTTCTGTACCTTTTACTATACTACGAGGGCAATCTAGAGTTTATTTTGTAATAGCAGCACATTTATTTTTGATTTATCAATATATACACAATGCACTGCCAATTTATTGCCTTTGGGATACCATATTTGAAAGCACAACTTCAGTATTCAAAGAGAGACTTTGGTACAACAAAGAGATGAGTGATTTTAATTAGACATAGTTAGTATTTGCTGTTCCCTTGTTCTGTTCTACACGAGCCTGTGTACGAACCTGATGGACTCGGGTTCTCTGGCCCAGAGTTTAGGTATAATAGTATATGCAGGAACAGAATTGCTTGTATTAAAAACTCTCGACCTAGTTTTCATTTATATTAAAATGGGGTACTGTTCATATCAAGACTTAGCCAATAATCAAAATTTAGTTTCTCTACCACAGAATGTATTGATCATATAACACATTATACTAATTTCAGGGTAATTCAGTATTACCAATAGAGCTCAATGGATTTCTTTCTCTCTCTTTAGATAGGCTGCGACATGGCCTTATTCAAGGCCCTCATCTAATTCTATGTGCCCAGTGCTTACACATGCTTTTGTTATGTTGACATTGATCTTGTTACTGTTGTGCCTCCAGAACTCTGAGCTTCTTTCCTCTTTCTCCATTATTCTGTACTGACTGTTTTTTCTTTAATCAAAGCATTTTTCTGTTTTTCCTCTTTTATATCACAGCCAAAGTCATGTTTTTAGTGAAACATTCCCTGACCATCTAGTGTGAACGACACCAATGTTGAACTTCTTTCCTATTAAAATATTTTTAATTATGAATTTCATCAAAAATTACACACATACTTTATTATTAAAGCTATAGCCACCCACATATGATGCTAACTTTCATCATCCAGTATCCTATGTTCTTGACAAAACAACACTCATTCAACACTTGTTAAAGGATACAGGAAAAATTTCAACTGTTACTTGCATTTTCTTTCATAGATTTTCACAAATATGAGAAGGAAAATGTATTTTCAGTTTTTAGCTTGTATTGTAGCAGGTGTAAATATGTTGGTTTAGTTAAAGGTGAAAGCTAACCCTTTCATATACAACCTATTAATTGGTGGTAGGGAAGATGTATAGTTTTTAAATCAAACAGTATTTAAAATGCCTTTTTAGTTTATTTACATACAAGGGGTTTTTATGTAGAACAGGCTTGTATTATACTCAGAATCTAAATTACTTCATCCTTCCTGTTTGTGGAATTGTAGTAGCATGCTAGCATGTGTGTAAAAGTTCTTAAAAATAAATACAGTTATGTAAATAATAAAAAGTTGAGTAGGAGAAACAAAACTGAGCTCCATATATTGTCCTGTTCCCATTTTGAATAAAAATTATACAAAACATAACCATACCTGTATTTGGCTCCAATATTAATTTCCTTGTATTAGAGGATGACAGTAAGATCTATACTAATCAAATAATAAATGTCCTCAAAAACCTCTCAGTTTATTTTCCATGAGAGTTTTTGAAAGCCCTTCACCTGTTCACATACTCAGTGCAAATCTTTTAGATTAAGAATAAAAAGCATATTCTCTAAATATTTATTCTTTATTATTGACTTTGTAGATTGTAACTTTTTGCAGAATATAAATAGGTGCTAGACAGAACACTGACAACTTCAAAGCAAGATGAAGTTCGTTTTGTTGCTTTCCCTTGTTGGGTTCTGCTGGGCTCAATATAACCCAAATACTCAGGATGGGCGGACTGCTATTGTCCACCTGTTTGAGTGGCGCTGGGTGGATATCGCCAAGGAATGTGAGCGGTACTTAGCTCCTAGAGGATTTGGAGGGGTGCAGGTAAGATTTAATCACAACTTAAATGGATACTTTACTGTGCTAATGTAAAACAGTATTCTAATCAGGACATGTGTGTCCGGAAGACAATTTTACGTCTCACACTACGTTCCTGAGGAGGGGAAAATTTGTACTCTGTTGAATGATTTTATAAGACAGGGGCGATGTCCTGTCCATGTCTTCAGGTGGTTGTAAAGCTGTAGAACTAACTACGTGTTCGCAGGTTGGGAAGTAAGGTCAGATCTTTCATAGTTGTCTACAGAATTTACCTATATAAAGTAAGCCATTATGCACTACTGATAGTTACTATTTTCTTTGTAGGTCTCTCCACCCAATGAAAATATTGTGGTTCACAACCCATCGAGGCCTTGGTGGGAAAGATACCAACCAATTAGCTACAAAATTTGTACAAGGTCTGGAAATGAAGATGAATTCAGGGACATGGTGACAAGATGCAACAATGTTGGTGTAAGTGAAGTCATGTTTCCTTTTTTTAAAAAAATCTCACACATAATTTAATAGGTTTAAAAATGTTATATGTGAAAATACTTCCATCATTTATTCCTTTTTTTTTTATCTGATCAGAAAATTTCATGATTTAGTGGGGCTGGAAGGATAAAAGGGAATGGGCAAAGTGACATACTTAATTTATAAACTACAAACATAAATTAAGATCATGATCAGAAAATTACTTTTGTTTTTACTAGTCCTCAAATGCTTTGTTGTGTTATAGTCAACCTTTGACAGCCCTTGCACATCTATTATGCGAAGAGAGGTATTGATACAGTAGAACTGCGACTTTTACCCTTGTAACCACAGTCTTCCTATGATCTCCTTCCTGCCTAGGCGATAGATTGGATTTGATTGCTACAGACATTTTTATGTGATTTTATTCTCTATGCTCATTCAATAGGCTCTCTAAACCATTGTTGCTTTAATGTAAAAATATCTATTCTTGTACTATAAAGAAGATAAATATCTTCCTTCTTGTCCCTAGTACTAAGCTGAGATAAGAGGCTAGCTTCTTTCTTCATATGATCCTCTAGCCTTTCAAATTTTATATTTTTTCTTCATTTCACTGATTTCATCTTCTTCAGAAATCTACATTTTGTTTTGTTTGTAGTTATGGTAGTTTAAACATACAGTTTTCCACATAATTGTTTAACTGATACAGGTTAGATATGGGGCCAGATACATAGATTGATGTCACTTTTCTGTGATTTCTTTTTACCCACAATTCTTGGCTTCTCTTTGCCATCTTATTTTTAATCGTAATCTTATAAGGATGATATATCGATACAACTTCTGGTCTTCAGACATGCAGTAGAAATCATAAGCTAAGTTCTGTCTCCTCATGATCCTGCAAAATTGTAAAAACCATATTCTCTCATTTTCATACTATGTCCTACTTCCTCAAAAATTGACCTTTATTTGTTGTTATGGAAGTTTCTGTTTAGCTCCACTTAGTAGTTCTATATTCCTTACAAAATACCAGGATTATTTTGATTTTATTTTCCAATAGATTCATTTCACTGTTAACTCTCTTTTCTAAGATGAATCTACAAAGCAGAAGACATGATTTGGAGTTTTGATAGCATGCTGTTAGATTGCCAGTGAAACTACAGGTTTTTGAGATTAACTGAAGCAGCACTTTTCTTCATTAGGTCCGTATTTATGTTGATGCTGTCATTAACCACATGTGTGGCTCAGGAGGCGGTGCAGGGACAAGCAGCACCTGTGGAAGTTACTACAATGCTAATAACAGGGACTTCCCATCAGTTCCATACTCTGCTTGGGATTTTAATGATGGGAAATGTGACGGAGAAATTCATAACTACAATGACGCCAATCAGGTAATGAGAGAAAGAGAAATAGTGATTAGGATACAGAACCCTACAAGGTTTTAGGTATGCACAGAAAATAATGGAGAACCACTAGACATTTCATCCATATTTCAAAGGAAAAGAGTTACTAAGACAGAATGCTTAAAAATAGAAATGTGAAAACATGTCTTGTATTTTGCTAAATTTGTTGGTAAAGATACACCCACATCATTGACAAAATGCAGGCATGCTCTCTAGCGACTTTGTGTGGAAAATATAAAAGCTTAATTTTTAATTATATAAATATTATAGAATGAAAAATTATTAGCAATATAATTCAATGTTTTAAATCTTTTTCATACACTGGGTTATATTTTCAGCATTTTGACAGTGTGCTTACTTAACAAAAGCAAGTTCCTGGCATGGATTCTGTGAACTCCATAAAATAAGTAAAAGAGAAAGAGACAGCCATAGAGGAGAGGAGTAAGGGGAAAATGGGAGGGAGGGAGGAATGGGAGGATACAAGGGATGGGATAACCATTGAGATGTAATATGAATAAATTAATAAAATATATCTTAAAAAGAAAAAGAAAAAGAGAAAGGGAGAAGGAGAGAATGAGAAGGAGAGCTAACCACCTAAAAAGTTAATCCATTTTATGTGATATTCTCTACATTATAATAGAAAATATTTTAATGTACATGTGCAGATTAACACATCAAAACTTGCCATGTCCTGGGTAAAGACAGTATGAAAATTTCCATTTGTAAATTGTGGAGTGACTGAATGATGAAATGTATTCTCAAAACGAAGATGACTTTTTATAAATTAATCATTTTTTGCCTCAACAGGTCAGAAATTGTCGTCTGTCTGGCCTTCTGGATCTTGCACTTGAGAAAGAGTATGTTCGTAAGACGATAGCTGACTACATGAACCATCTCATTGACATCGGTGTAGCAGGGTTCCGACTTGATGCTGCTAAGCACATGTGGCCTGGAGACATTAAGGCAATTTTGGATAAACTGCATACCCTAAATACAAAATGGTTCGCTCAAGGAAGCAGACCTTTCATTTATCAAGAGGTAAATCAGTATATACTTTATTTTTTTGTTTGAGGTTGTAATTTTTCTTTATGGAACATAACCTTTTCTCATTCATATATCCTGATCATGCTTTTTACCTTCCTTTACTCCTCCTTCTTGCCAAGTTCCCTTTCCATACGGCACCACTGTGTTTCTGTCTATTACAAAAGACTTCTGAGAGTGAGCAAAATATAATAAATTAAATATAATAAGATAAATAAAAACTATGATGGTCAAGTTAGTCGTTGTGGGTTCTGTCACTATGGTGTTGAAGTTAGTCGAAGTGGGTTCTATTGGCGGGGAGGCCCTCTGAACATCTAGTTGCAGAGTTTTCCCTCAGCCTATTGTGGAAGGGCTAGCTGAAGAAGTCTTAGTCCCTGAGAACAGGGTCACGCAGGATGACTCCTCTGCAGGGAGAAAGCCTTCCATTTTCAAGTCCTCCTGGACAAGGTCTTACCCCTCAGCTTGAGGGAGAGCAGGGTAGTTGACAATTAGCTAAAATAAAGCATTGGGAGTCTGCATCTCTTGCAGTGGAGGAACAGACCCTGCGATTTAAGAGAAATCTAAATAGCCAAGCAGGCTTAGTCAAACTAGAAACAGCCAGGAGACAAAGAGCTAGGTTTTAATTCACTAAACTAAAGTCCAAACCAAACTTAAAGATAAAAAGGGGAGCCAGGACAAAGGTCTGGGGCAAAAGAAAGACAGGAGAGCGCCTCGCCCCCCCTGTCCTACCCCCACTGCCCATCTCTGTTTTTTTTTTAAATGCTAGTTGTTGGTGATTGTTCCATTTTGTTTTGTTTTTATTTATTTATTCATATTACATCTTATTTTTAGTCCTTCCCTTGTTTCCTCCTATTCCTCCCTCCCTCCCTCCCACTTGCCCCCTTTTTAAGTCCAGGTATGTAAATTGCAGGAGGCTACTCAGTATACCTCCCAGGCTTGCCTCTGTGCATAGATGCAGGGTAATTTTGAAATGTGTTTCTTAAAAGAGCCATCTTTTTGACAACTTTTGGCCCAAAGTCTTTGGGGTTTGCTTTGAAATGTGTCTCTTAAAGGATCCTGCCTTTTGACACCTTTTTGTCTGTGGTCTTGTGAACTGCCAACAGAATATGGTGTTTCTATAGCTATATCTGTTCTATATCTATATAGATATTCTATACCTATATAACGTGCTAGCAGTTGTCTACAAGTCAAGGGTTTAAAAGATAAGGAAAATAGCCCAAAAATTATGGGTCTTTTCATTGGCATGCTAAGGAATCCCATAAAAACATGAAACTGGAAGCCTAGATAGATAGATAGATTACAATTTAATTACTGTATTTCTACCTAATTCTTTTCTTCCCTCCATCTATTTCATATACCTCTGCACATACTCTTTCAAGTTGATAGTATCTTTGCACTAAATTGTTATTACATGCACACACTTACATTATATGTATACATACATACATACAAATATATATGTGTGTGTGTGTGTGTGTGTGTGTGTGTGTGTGTTCCTAAATACAATCTATTTAGTTCACATACTGTTCCCCATGTATATATTTTTAGGGCTTCCTGGTTGGTACTGTACAGACACTTGGTGTGTGCTTCATTTAGGATGTACTTTTTGGCGTTTCTCAAAATACTTTCAATTTGGAAACCAGAATATAGATACAACTTACAATGTTGGTTAATATCTCCTTCACTTATAGAATGTAGCATTCTGTTTTTCCATGAGAAGATTTCTCTTTTCTCTTACTTGGAGATAACACATTTATTTATTTACTTTAATTAATTTTTTTTACAAGTTCTTAGACAGTGGAAACTTCATTAATCCATGTTTTAAAGCCCCGTATGCCATTATACAAGTCAGTGAAATCATAATGGGAGTTGTCTCAAACCAATCTTTCTGAGATGTGGTTTGTCTCGTGTTATTAGGGTTGTAGGCATTTAAAGCAAACATATGAAGCTTTTGTGTGTGTGTGTGTGTGTGTGTGTGTGTGTGCTACAATAATGTACTGAGAATTATTTCTTTATAGGTCACTGTTTTCCTTGAAAAATGAATGAGTTCATAAGAAATTCTAGTATTGCTCTGAGAGCAAGTTATATAAACATGAAGTAGGAGCTAGATATACAGAAAGCCAGTAAGAACATTTCAAATAACAAAGGTTATTAAAAACATTTATAAATAATATTATATATCAAGAATATGCTTGTGTTGTCCCAATGTCTCTTCTAGGTCATTGATCTGGGTGGTGAGGCAATTAAAGGCAGTGAGTACTTTGGAAATGGTCGTGTGACAGAATTCAAGTTTGGAGCAAAACTCGGCACAGTTATCCGCAAATGGAATGGAGAGAAGATGTCCTATTTAAAGTAAATATACACCATATACTCATTTGATCTATCTTAGATCTTTTGTCTCTTGGCATCAATAAATTATATTTTCAACTATTCTAATTTGTAGAACTAAAAATAGTTGATTAATAATTAGAATCACTGTTTCCTAAACCCAAGTTAATTCTCTTTTTCATATGGGATGTCATCACTATGTAGCCCTAGAAATACAAAGTAACAGTTAGTGATTTTTGTTTGTTTGTGATAAGTCTATAAGAAACCAGGAATGTTTGCCTATGCTCTAATGAAGTTTTATAATAATAATAATAATAATAATAATAATAATTATTATCATATTTATACTCATAAATTATTCTTAAAATTGTGAACACTATGTAACTTACTTCTTTCAAAAATTCTTTAGAAATTTGAGTACTTGTAGTATAACAATAGTTATAACTCCAAGTTTCTAATTTGTAGTATTTAGCATGTATAATGACTTCTCAGGTCCATCTGAATTATTATACAAAGGAAAATCTTGAGAAAATATTTAAGACCAAAAGAGTTGTGTTGTAAGACCGAAATGTGGATAAATCTCTCATGTGCATTATCGTAGAAAATTATATACATGCATAAGTTAGACTTCTTAAGGAATTTACATTTATTTAGGTAACCAAGGATGACATATATAAAATTACTCTAATCATTGTGAAAAAATACTATGCCCCTTTTAAATGCAGGAACTGGGGAGAAGGTTGGGGTATGGTGCCTTCTGACAGAGCCCTTGTGTTTGTGGACAATCATGATAATCAGCGAGGGCATGGTGCTGGAGGAGCATCCATCCTGACATTCTGGGATGCCAGGTAGGCCAACATTTGCTGTTGTGCTGTAATATCCTTAATGACAGTGATATATTATATACTTCTGCTCTCATACCATTTTGGAACTTTCAGAATGTACAAAATGGCTGTTGGATTCATGTTGGCTCATCCTTATGGATTCACAAGAGTAATGTCAAGTTACCGTTGGCAAAGAAATTTCCAGAATGGAAAAGTAAGTCTTGGAATCATCCAAAGTGTGTTTCATTCTACAGAAAAAAAAAGATTCTGTATTAATTTCACATGAAATTACAGAATATGATACTTTTTATTAAGTGTTTATTCACTACATTTTTGTAAAGTAGGAACACTGAAGTAGCTGATAACAAAAAAGATAAAAGTAAGACCACATTAAAAAACGCAAACTTGTATTTATGAGAAAGCCCTGACTCATAAAGATACCAGGTGATCATGCCTGTTAATGCTTCTCATGGTGCAGCAAATATCATCACATATGTGAAATATGCTTATTTTTTGTGAAATGAGTAGGCCTATGATTTGAAGTTAACTAGGAAAATATAATAGATAGGGATGTATGAGAATTACAGACTGCTGATTTGCTGACAATTCTATGGATGGTAACACAAGCAACAAGTGTGAGTAAGTTTAAATAATTTGAAAAAACTAAAAATTAAGGCTATCAGATATCTAAAAGTTTATGTGACGTTTTCTACTTCAATGGAAGATACTACACTCACAGATAAACATCAAATATAAAATAAAAATATTTCTTCTTTGTAAATCACATAATTTTTTTCTATTTTCTTTTTAACCTAAGAGTCCTTTGGTTATTTATGAAATCAATTTTATTCTTGAAGAGATTTGATGTGTAGAATGAGATGTTGATTTTTCAGAAATATTTGATTTTGCCATCATAAAATGTGAACTTATACTATAATTTCATTTAGTAAGAAAAAAATCCCAATATTTTGTTAGTACGTTTTCAATAGGTAGTAATAATTGACTATTATTAATTGGAAACAATTATAGTAAAGACATTTTCATAGATGTTCTTTAAATTTTATAGTAGCTATGAACCACTTTTTTGTTTTATGGATAAATTGAGGCACATGCCTATAATAGATCATGATGGATTTTTTCAAGTAGTAACTGGAGCCTGTTCTTCAATGCTAATGTTTCTGACTCTAATTTTCTTGTTTCATTCACACTGGAGAGTGTTAGTGATATTGAGCATAATATGAGAGCAAATAAAGAATTTGCTTATGTTTTAAGTATGGTTGTAGAGAACGTGATTTTTCACAGAGGTTAAGGACTCATTGAAGGTCTGTAAAAACACCGAAGAGCTCAGATGAAAGTGAGACACAGCAGGCACAGAATTAGCACAACGGGCTTGGTTCTAGTTTTCTGTAATGGAAAAGAATTAGGAAGACATAAGCATTCAAATGACCTGGTTGTCTTGAAAACTCAGGATCAGAATGACTGGATTGGACCACCTAATAACAATGGAGCAACCAAAGAAGTGACCATTAATGCAGACAGCACTTGTGGCAATGACTGGGTCTGTGAGCACAGATGGCGTCAAATAAGGTGGGACTATCTCCTACAGAACCTGTGTAATAGATTGTTTATCCTTTTATTTTATTTATTTTATTTTTAATTTTTTATTAATTTATTCTTGTTACATCTCAATGGTTATCCCATCCCTTATATCCTCCCATTCTTCCCTCCCTCCCGTTTTCCCCTTATTCCCCTCCCCTATGAATGTTCCTGAGGAGGATTTCCTCCCCCTGTATATGCTCATAGGGTATCAAGTCTCTTCTTGGTAGCCTGCTATCCTTCCTCTGAGTTCCACCAGCTCTCCCCCTCCAGGGGACATCTGCATACTAGCCCAAGGGGCATGTCCCATGAAAGCCTTCACTTACCAGCAAACTGGGACAGAGGGGAGGAAATCCTATTGGGATTCTAGATGAGAGAAGCATGGGAGAATAGCAAAGTAGAAGGATCCAGAGGATCCTAGAAACCTACAAGTAGAACATTATGATAGGTAGATTTGGGCCCAGGGTTCCCGCTCAAACTAAGGCACCAGCCAAGGACAATACATGTGGTAAACTTTAAGCCCTACCCAGACGTAGCCAATCGACAGAACATTCTCCACAGTTGAGTGGAGAGTGGGGTATGACTTTCACACGAACTCTGGTATATCCTTTTATTTTAAATGGTGGACATTTAAGGGTATTTGCATTTAACATAACATTGTGCTCTTAGGAACATGGTTGCCTTCAGAAACGTAGTCAATGGTCAGCCTTTTGCTAACTGGTGGGATAATGGCAGCAACCAAGTAGCTTTTGGCAGAGGAAACAGAGGATTCATTGTCTTCAACAATGATGACTGGTGAGTGGATACCACTTAACTTTTATGGTCATTCTACAACTTGTTTAGAACCTTCTTTTTTTTGTTTTTTTGTTTACCTGTTGTCTTTCTTACATGAAAAATATTTTCCCTAACAGATTTAAGACATAAAATGAATAGTGAAAGTAGTGCACACAAAGTGGTTCTTCATTTCATATTCTTCCATTCCCTGTATAAAATTTTTCTTTTTGAGATCTTTCACCACATTCTAGGGTTATAACTGGCATCTATTCCTATGTATATGCTTATTTGGCACTTTTCATGAAGCACACAAATAATAAAGATAAGTTTTAATGTAATTTCAACAATTAAATGTTAGTACTGAAATAATTCCCCTGCTACCTATGAATATCACTTATAGTTTTTAATTCAATTTAGTGATATTTTAGCTCTTAAATTTTTCTCTTGGGATATTTAAAAGGAATTTATGTATTTTAATGTCGCATATAATGTTATGTAGGAGATTTTAAAATCTGGCTTCTAAAATGTTCTTTATTATTTCTCCTGTACATCTCTCATTGTTTTCTTTAATCATTTCCTCATCTGTAGAATTATAGCTCAAAAATACAGTTGAACTGTCTCGATCGAAAGTCACCTTCTAATCCTACTGAGAGCATCTTAGCATGAATCATGTTTTAATGGGAAATACCAAACATGTAAGGAACACAATACACACCATTTTTGTTGAAGGAACATATATGACTAGTTGTTAGAACCATAGTTACTTCGTACAGTCAATTTTTAAGAACTGTGTATGTCTGCATTGACATTATAGATTATGTTTAATTCTAAACCAGCTTTTTTTGTGTGCCATTGTGTAATCTAGAAATTTTTAAAGAAGTAATGCTATTAACATTTTTAAAGTCTTGAGAGTTTAATACCAGCTGAGGACAGACTTCACGGAACTATGGTCATCAGAGGACGGCTTTGCTACTGAACTACACCCAGTTCTGTATCGTCTGATAACAGGCACCACAGGCTGATTCCTTAAGAAGCATTTTAAAAGATGTCTTTGGTATAGAGAATTATCTCACCAACACTGGCCAGACTTGCAGTTCAGATTTTGTCATTGATTATGTCATGCTTAGTGTTCCCTAGTACACTGTTGAGGCATTTATTGTTTCATTGATAATAGACCTTCCTGCACTTGATTATGTCTAATTTCAATCAAATGTTACCTTTTTTTCAGGTCTCTGTCAACAACTTTACAGACTGGTCTTCCTGCTGGCACATACTGTGATGTCATTTCGGGAGATAAAATTGACGGCAACTGCACTGGAATTAGAGTTCAAGTTGGCAGTGATGGCAAAGCTCACTTTTCCATTAGTAACTCTGCTGAGGACCCATTTATTGCAATTCATGCTGACTCAAAGTTGTAAGAATCAAAATAAATACATATAGAGAGAGCATCAATCAACTGTGTTTCTTTTTCATGTGTACCGTAATATTTTGTATTTTCTTTTATTTCTTTATAGTCAGGTGTATATGTTTGATGTGTGTGAGAGAGACAGAGAGAGCTGTGGAGTGTATACATGATGTTTGAAGACAACTCTGTGTTGCGGCCTTTTCTCTCCCTGATTTTCCATGCACTCTTTAGATCATACATAATTCATCATGCTTGTCTGGAAAGCATTTTTACCTGCTTTTTGCCCACTCAATTGTACCTTTTTTACTCAAGTTCTTTCCTTTTATTAAAAGCCATAAACAACTTAAATAAGTGGAAAAACATTTAACACCTACATGCACTTATTAGATAATTACATCCAACTTATAATATGTGTTAACAGAAAAAGCTTTAAATTAATTACCAAGAAAATTCACAACTCTGAATGGCATCCTGAAATGCATTTTGTTTTACTCTTAACAATCTTTCCTTCATGTACTCCTATACTTTAAAGTCCATGATGTGATTAAAATCACATATACACATATACAATGTATATCAATTATGCATTATAACTCTATTATCCTCTCTTACATTCCTTCTTTCATCTTTCCCATTCTATTGGCAATACACACATCCCTGCACACACATACACATGTTCAAATACATTTATGATACATGACACTTAGGAAGGTTGGCTGTGTGAATGTGGCTGGTAGTTTCTTTCTTAGATGAAGAGCAAGTTACCATTGTTTAAACCATTTGAAAATATGACTTCCTATTCCTCAGTGTGATTAATATTCTATTAAAATATTTTTATTGATTCCTTGAGAGCTTTACATCATGCACCCCTGTCCCGCTCATCTCCTTATTCCCTCATAGCCACTCTTCCTCCTTACAACCTCACTTCAAAATACAAACACAAAAACAAACAAAAACTCCATAGTATAAATAATATCTCATCATGGAAGCTGTAGTATGACACAGTGTGTCCCACAGTATGTCCCTCTGTCCCTACATCCTCACTTGCAGATGTTTACTGCAATGAGTATTCATCTGGTTGGAGATCTCTGGCTCCTATGACACCACCAATATGGATCCCCATGAAGACTCCTGACAGTCATCCTTTTGTTGCCCTATGTCATGAAATTCCTTCAATTTTGGACCAGCATGACTGGCCCTTTCACATGTTCCAATAATCTGCAGATGATATTTATTTTTAGGTGGGCCAACTCAAGAGACCTATACCTGGTCTTGGGTGATAGCCGAACTGGTCAGCTTGCTGGGTCTCCCTTATCAGCATCACTAGGTCAAATTTTACAGCACAGCTCCAGCAAGGCCACCCAACACTACCTTCCGCAGGAAGCAGGGCCAACTCTCCTGCTCTTATACCCTTGGGCTGGCTCGCCTCCATCACTCCTCCAGAGCCAGCTCCACTGTGCTAACCAGGTGAGGTGCAGGCTACTATACCCAGTGCTCCAGTCTGCAAGGGGCTGGGCAGGTTCTCCCATTCTTACAACCTCTGGGCTCATTCACCTGCACTTTCCCCATCAGAGCCAGCTCCTCTGTGTTACTAAGGCAAGGTGCAAGGCCTGCTCTCTTGAATATTGAAGCAATTGAGGGGCAGGGCCGTGGACATCCAGGTAGTTCCCTGTAGGTTGCCCCCACCATTTTCTACAGTGGAAATATGAGCCATGGACATAAACAACACTGACCCTCAGAGGCAGCCAAAGCTGGGTCCCTACCATGGCCTCCAAATCGGAGCTGGCTACTCACAATAGGCTACTTCTTTCAAACCTGGAATCTCCAGTTTCATCTCTCTTCATAATGTTCAAGCTGCTCCATTTCCCTACCTCTCCCATCTAACCAACCATACACTTTCATGATTTCTGCTGCAGGCTCCCATGTGAATGGTGGATCCCATGATGACATCATTTCTCTGTGCTGCATGGCATGACATCAAGCAGGAATCTAAGGGCTGATGGTCCATGGGCTGGATCAGTAGGTGTTGTGATTGACAGGTCCTGTCTTCTTCCCCTTTCAGATTTATACTATGTGGTGTGGGTAGAACTCTGTATGTTTGCAAGCCTGACTTGGCCATGTGGGTATTTATCCATGCCTGCATCATGTGGCATGGGACAATGCAGATCTCTGTCTTTGTCCTCTCCTGCTGTGCTTCATGGATTTTAGTTTGTCTTCTGTGTCCTATGCATAAAACAACTTTGGCCACAAAGCCAGGAATCAAGCTAGGATGAATCAAGAACTGTCATCTGCTTTGTCCCTGATTAATACAAAAGTAACACCATCATGAGGTGTCTCATTGTCCATTTCCAGAAATGTGATGATGATTCTTCATCTTGACTGCATCTGGAATTAAGTAAAATCCCAAAGTCTGGGCACACTAGTGTAGAATTTATTTTCATTAAAATTAATTGCAGTGGGAAAATCCATCTTTAATCTGGATAATTTGAGGTGTTAAGCCTCACATATTGCAGTGTTAGGCCATATGAATGTCATGGAAGAAGGAAACATTTGCTCTAGGCCTCCTTCTCCATGTACTTGGTGGCAAGTTCATTCCTTTACCAAATCTAGAGCCTACATATTGGTATTCCAACATATACTGAAGACCATCTCAGAAGTCCATTCTCATGGACTGAAGAACTGCTAGATTCTTAGAGTTTTCCTTGGTAGACAGCCATTATTAGATTTAGCTGGAACACAGCCTATAGACCACTCTAATCTGTGTACTATATGAATAGATTCATTCCATCAGTTCTGAAGCACTCAGGAACCCTGACTAAAATGTTCAGCAATAATTAACAGTTAATAAATCTTCAGGAAGACATAGGGCCTCAAAAGCTCCTGCCTGATCACAGTGGAATATTAATATTCCCAGGGATCTGCATGACCCTTGCAGTCAAACATCTTGCTGTGAGTTCATTAGTGCAACTGCTACCTCCTGCCCAGATGACTAGATTTCAAAGTACTCCTTCTCATTCTATGGATTTTTCTTTCTTTACATCATCACTTCCTTGATCATCTGTAAGACTTTGAAGGGGTTATTGAGATCTTCCTTTTAGGCATGAATACTCAGTAGTTACTTATTTTAGCATCTTGATCTGCTATGACCTTCTGCATTAGTTGTCACCAACAGCAAATGTAAGTTTCACTCACCAAGGCTAGTAGGTGTAAAGGAAATTAATTACATCTTTTATTTCCATCTTACCATGCCCACTTTTTGCTTCCCATATCTATTTTGGATATGTGGTCTTCCTATGGAGGATGGTATAATTCTCAGAGACAACATTGGTGAAGAAAATAGACACTCTATTGCCAAACATGTTATTTGGCAATTCTCCTTGAATAGTAAGTATATATACAAACGTTAAGAAGGAAGTTGATGGGAGGATACAAGGGAGGGGATAACCATTGAGATGTAATATGAATATATTAATAAAATAAAATTTAAAAAGAAGGAAGTTGAATACTATGTGTCATTGACAAAATGATAGTAGAATATGTTACCTATATATCCTACTTTTCTTAGCTCTGATTGAATGTTCCTATGAATTGATTCTAAACGTCAGTCACAAAAGTATTGTAAGTATCTTAAAAGTCATACCACATACAAGGGATGGGCTAACAATTGAGACGTAATATGAATAAATTAATAAAATATTTTAAAAAGTCATACCACAATAAATTGTTTAACTTTTCATTAATTCATTAATTAATCAATTAATTTAAGCATCCCCCTTTGGGCCCGCTTTGTTACTTAGCTTTTTTGGATTTGTGGATTGTAGGATGGTTATCCCATACTTTGTGGCTAATAGACAATTACATGTGAGTACATACCATGTTTGTATTTCTGGTTTTGGGTTACCTCACTTGGGATGGCCTTTTCTAGTTCCAATCATTTCCCTACAAATTTCACGATTTTCTTGTTTTTACTAGCTGAATAGTATTACATTGTGTACATGTACCACAAGTTCTTTATCGATTCTTTAGTTGAGGGACATCTAGGTTTTTTTTTTTTCCATTTTCTAGCTATTCTGAATAAAACTTCTACAAATAGAGTTGAGCAAGTATCCTTGTATGGTGGAACATCTTTTGAGTATATGTCCAGGAGTGGAATAGCTGGAACTTGAGGAAGAAATCTCCAAATTTTCTGAGAAACTGCCAAATTGAATTCCAAAGTGGTTGTATAAGTTTGCACTCCCACCACCATAGAGGACTGTTCCCCTTTTTCCTCATCCTCACCAGCATGTGCCTGTCACTTTAGACTTTTAAAAATATACTTCCTTATCTTCCTTAACATGTGGTCTAGAGTTTAGCTTTTTGTAGTATGATTATTTAACTACTTAGATCATTTTATTGATCATTATTTGACAATATTATGTTAGCAATTACTATTAATTGTGTGTTTCTAAAATTGTGTATAAATCAACAAGTGAGATATAATACAAGATGTTTTAACCATAAATAGGCAATTATATATATATATATATATATATATATATATTAATCTTATAACATCTTATCAAAGGTAAATCGGTAAGTTTTCAAATTTTCTGGGTTTTTTTCTTAATTTAATTTCATTATAGCTTGATCCCAGCACCTTCACTCCTGTCTCATGCTCATGTCCTCTCTCCCCATCTCCATTCTCTTTTTCCTCAGAGAAGGAGAGGTTCCCAAGGAGTATCAACCCACCCAGGCACCTCAACTAGCAGGAGGACTAAACATATCCTCTCTCACTAGGGCCAGACAAGACAGCCCAGCTAAGGTGAAGGAATCCAATGTGAGGCAACAGAATAGGAGACCGCCTACTCCCACTGTTAGGGAACCCACATGATGACCAAACTACACTCTGCTACCTATGTGGATGGTGTCTTAGAAGGAAAATACATGCTCTTTGGTTGGTGGTTCATCTCTGTGAGCCTCCACTGTCCTAGGTGAGTTTACTCTGTAGGCCTTCTTGTGCTGTCATTACTCCTCCAGCTCCCTCAATTCTCCCTTCCATGCTTCCACAAAAGTCCCTGAACTTGGCCTATGGTTTGGCTGTGGGTTACTGTATCTGTTTCAGTCAGCTGCTAGATGAAGCCTCTCAGAAAACAGTTATGCTAGGCACCTATCTGCAATCATAGCAGAATATCATTAAAAGTGATAGGAAGGGGCGGGGGGGGGTGCTAATGCTTAACCAAGTCAATTCAGCACTCCAGCACATGGAGTGGTGTCACCCACATTAAGGTTTGGCCTTCCCACAGTAAATAAGCCATCCTAGGAAATTCCTCACAGACACTTCCTGAGCTTTGCTCTCCTGGAAAATACTATATTCTCTCAAGCTGAAGATCAGTAGTAATAATACAGCTGTCAAGGCTTAAAATACCAAAATAAGAACGGAAATAGAGTTTCATGTTATGTAGGGATATCATAATCAGCTAGGGGCTATTTCCTGAGCTACTGTAGTATTGTTCAGAAAATATCTACCTAGTCATATATTATGAAATATTTTCTTAAGAATATATATATATATGAATGAATGCTTTATTTGCCTGTATTACTGCCTGACAGAAGAGAGTACCACATCCCATTATAGATGGTTGTCAGCTAAAAATTCTTTTAGTCGTTTTATTTTTTTCTTTATTAATTTATTTATTGCAGAAAGCTTTGTTAATAGATTCTGTTCTCATACAATATATCCTGTTTACAGTTTACTCCCTCTATGGCCTTCCCAATTTTAGGGTCACTTATATATACTATTATATCATCTTTCAAATAAAGAGGCTTTGATTTCTTTTCCAATTTGTGTTCCGTAGATCTCTTTTAATTGCCTTATTGCTCTAGCTAAACCTTCAAGTGCTATATTGAATAGATATAGAGAAGGTGGACAAAATTGTCTTCTTCCTGATTTTAGTGAAATTGCTTTGAGTATATCTCCATGTAATTTGATGCTTTTAGACGTTTTAGAATTTCAGGTTTTACACCAGTTTCTTTCAACAATTTGAACTGAATCCTGTACATGGTCTGTGATATGGATCTAGTTTTACTTTTCACTGTATCTCTCTTTTTTTTTTTTTTTTTTGGCATGTTTGGATGTCTTTCTTGGAGACCTTTTTTTCTGGAGACAAAATGGAGGGTGAGTGAATTGAGACGCAGGTGGGGTGAGGATCTGGGAGGAGTAGAGGGAGGGGAAATTGTTGTTAGCATGTATTATATGAGAGATGAATATTTTTTAATTAAAAATATGTGGGTATTGAATTTTCCCATCACCACATCTGGAAAAAACTCATTTTATTCAGTTTATGTTTTGGACACCTTTGTTAAAAGGTTAGTTGAATGTATCTATATGAGTATTTTCCAGGACCTTTATTCTATTCCCTGGTTGTACATATTAATATTAGTTAACCCCAATACGTAAAGTTCTTTTGAAATTGAACAGGGATTTTGGGACTCTGCTAAGGATGATTGCTTTCTCTGAAGCAATGAGATGTAAAATACAACTTATGTTCCTGGTGGTACATTTAATAATTAGTGAATTGATTCCATTGTAGGAACTGTCCATAATTTTATCTCAGTCATATGTATACAGTTTCAACTGTAATTTAATGTGCTCATGATATTACAATTCATTTCTTCTCTTTTTTGTTTGATATATGAATTTCTGAAGAGTTGCCATTCTTTTTCCTTACATACTTCCTGAAAAATTACATTTATGTCCTTAGAGTTTAATAGTATGGTGCAGCTGAAAAACAAAAGCCATTATTTTACTGACACAATGATAGTGAGACAGTTTACAAAAATTAATTGCTTAAATATCTCTAATATTTTTGACAGATTAATACATGCACTCAGGTAGTTATAATGCTAGCTATGAGAGGGGAAAATAGGTGTTGTCTTCTTGCTTGAGAATCTGTCATGGGGCCAGACGTTGGTGGCACACGCCTTTAATTCCAGCATTTGGGAGGCAGAGGCAGGCATATCTCTGTGAGTTTGAGGCTATCTTGGTCTATGGAGCAAGTTCCAGAACAACTAGGGCTGTTACACAGAAAAACCCTATCTCAAAAGAAGAGAGAGAGGGAGGGAGGGAGGGAGGACGGGAGGGAGGGAGAGGGAGAGAGAGAGAGAGAGAGAGAGAGAGAGAGAGAGAGAGAGAGAGAG
>OU015753.1:66610017-66622761 GCA_907169655.1 Acomys percivali | reverse complement strand
ATTACATTGATGGATTTCCGTATATTAAACCATCCCTGCATGCCTGGTATATACTCACTTACATCTTCATACAAGCCCAAGGGGCGTGTCCCATGAAAGCCTTCACTTACCAGGAAACTGGGACAGAGGGGAGGACATCCTATTGGGACTCTAGATGAGAGAAGCATGAGACAATAGCAATGTAGAAGGATCCAGAGGGTCCTAGAAACTTACAGGTAGAACATTATGGTAGGCTGACTTGGGCCCAGGAATCCTGCTCAAACTAAGGACCAGCCAAGGACAATACAGGCGTTAAACTTTAAACCCCTACCCATATCTAACCAATGGTCAGAACAGTCTCCACAGTTGAGTAGAGTGTGGGATATGACTTTCTCACATACTCTGGTGCCTCACAATGACCATGTCCCCCGGAGGGAAAGACCTAGTGGCACTCAGAGGAAGGACAACAGGTTACCAAGAAGAGACTTGATACCCTATGAGCATATACATGGGGAGGTAATCCGCCTCAGGAACAGTCATAGGGAAGGGGAATAAGGGGAAAATGGGAAGGAGGGAAGAATGGGTGAATACAAAGAATGGGATAACCATTGAGATGTAACAAGAATAAATTAATGAAATAAAATAATAAAAATAAATAAAGTAAATAAAAAAAGAAAAAACAAGCAAACAAACAAACAAACCACACACATAGCACACAAAACCAGAAGCTTTTTTTGTTGTTTATTTTGATACTGCTTCCCATCATTTTGCTGTTCACACTCAGCTCTGAGATGTTCTAGAGAGAATCATTCCAGAAAATGCTTTGAGTTCCAGCTGCTGCTCTTGATTCTGGCTGCTGTGGTTGCAGTTACCTTTGCTGAATTTCTGGTTTGATGTTTAAGCAGTCTGCTGAAATCCTGACTAGAAAGTGTGGAAATACTCCAAGGAATGGAGTCTAAAAGGTCTAACTTCTCCTGTTCCCACTAACCTTTTTTGCTTTCCTGTCTAGGGTAGGTGGGCTAGAAAGGAGTTATACGCATTTTAAAAACCCAAATAAAGTTGGTCTGTAAAAGTTCAAAGCCTACAAAACACTTAGTCACAATACGGTGCACTAAGAAGCTCTAGCAAATGGCAATACTGTGTTGTCTGGACTGTGAACCCAATGAACATCTCTTCTTTATAACATACCCAACTTCAGTTATTCTCCAAGAGCAGGAAAAATCATCTTAGGCGAACTGCGAAAGAAATAAAACCTCTGCTAGTCATGTCTATCATTTGTCCTTTCAAAAATGAGTGACAAATAACCAGACACTGAGGCATTATTATAGCTTAATAAAGAAGGAATCCTTCTGCTTTATAGCAACATAAGGAAATATAAAAAGTATAATATAAGGAGAAAAAGCGAAACAAGGAGTAAAAATACTACAAGCACACTTGTGCCAATTATAGTGATAGGAGAAATAAGATATAAAAATGTAATCTTATATATATGACTTGGCTCAGAAGTTAAGACCAGTGTCTGCTCTTCCAGAGGTCCTGAGTTCAATTCCCAGCAACTACATGGTGGCTCACAACCATCTACAGTGTGATCTGATGCCCTCTTCTGGTGTGCAGGTGCACTCATATACAATAAATAAATAAATTAATTAATTAATAAATAAAATAATGACTATAGCTATGACTGATCTTACAGACTTTCAGAGAACATACACCTGCACATACGTGCTTTCACACATACACGTTCACACACGTTGTGTAGTGATAGACGTGTTCAACAGTTTATTGGGAAAATCATTGTATAATGAATACACATATGTCAAAAACCAATTTTGTAGATATTGTCCATTCATAGAATCAAGGCCTTTTCTCACAAGGATACCCCTCTCAAGGATCTCCTAGGTATTTGGCAAATCTGGTAAATTCTTGAAATAAATACTGCTTTTTAGCATTCCAAGCTGCTTCAAATTAGGTGAAGTTGAATTAAATAAAACATGTGTATATCATTTAGATTCTTCTTAGTTGAATATAGTGTTGTTTATATTTTAATAAATGGATTTTGAATTTTGAAAATATAGCTGGTTTAATTTGAGAAAAATGATTTATTCTTGGAATCATGGACAAGTGCACACAATTAATCATCTGCCTTGTGTCAATAACTGTGCATGTTACTGGGTCAGATGCATCCATGTTCTTATTTCTGCCAAGTCCATCCTTATGTCAACCAGAAAACTGCTGACATATTGCCAATTAAGTTGAGGCTTCCTGTCACCCTGTCCTAGATTTTATTGCTCTGAGATGAATGCTGTGCAAGCACAAGTCAATATGTTAGGGACAGTGAAAAACAGGTTAAGAAAAATCTGTTGCATATAATTGAAACAGTGCATTCCTGTACAGTTTGAGTGTTTTCACAGCCTTGTGATTTTGTAGGTAAAACATTAAATGAGGAACTGGCAATGTTTTCAAAGAGAGCACACATCTAGAACAGCTGCTTTGAAATATGTTTCAACAATTTATTACTGCCTGTAAACAGGCTGTATATTGAATAAAAAGTATTACTGCACTACGAATCATGTATCATCTTTTTAAAATTAAGCAATTTTAGAGAAATCACAGGAAAGAATAAAATTATTGCTAAAAAAGTCAAATCTATGCCAGGTAGTTCTGGTACATGTCTTTAATCCTAGCACTCGAGAGGTGGAGGCCGGTGGATCTCCGTGTTTGAGGTCACTCTAGGATACACAGAGAAACTCTATCTTGAAAACCCAAACCCAAAAACAAACAAACAAACAAAGGAAGGCAATTTCATGATCACTTAAATATCTGAGAACACATTATATAACTTGGCTATTGCACTTTGGAACTTAGTAACTGTGATTATCTGAGCAAACATATGCATTAAATATATACATTAAATATGTCAACATCCTGTCATGGATGGGGAACCATTTAACATGGCCTCATAACTTGGAGATTAATATGCAGTTAAAGGTTGATGAGGGGAAGAGACAGTTTCTTCCGTAGTATAATCACTGTCCTAGGCCTGTACAAATTTTTATAAATTCTCCCATAATCCATTTTAACAAAAGGCACTGGATCATGAGACAAATAATACAAGATATAAAAGTAAAAGAGGGACTACTGAGGAAGAGGAATAATATTATTAATAATATTAGTAAAAGTGAGTGGGAGAGAGGGGAAGAAGGTAAGGCGGTGAGTGTGATTGAAGTAAATGGGTAACGGGCTCGGCAAAAGCAATTGCATTTTACTCATGGTTGAGGTTTGCCATTTTATATTGGAATACATTCTTAATAAATGTAATTTTGTTATCTTCATATTCATTTTTAATTTTTGTTAATGCCTTATTGTTTCATATTTGTGAAGCATTGAAATAACGGTTTATGGATATTAAAATATGAGATGAAAAGCACATTTTAACATTTTTTCTTGAGAAACACATTAGTACTGAAGTATCAGAATTTTTTATTCAAAGTAGATTCCTCTCTCATACACTACAACTTTACCACAGTTTTCCCTCCCTCCACACCTCCTGGATTTCCTGTACATCTCTTCTTACCCAAATTCACTTCTCCTCCATTACCCTTCAGAAAAGAGCAGGCTTCCAAGAGATGACACCCAAAAAAGACAAAAGAAGACACAATAAGACAATGTCAAAGCCCTCCTATCAAGACTGGTCAAGGCAACTCAATAGGAGGAAAGGAGTCTCAAGAGCAGACCAAAGAGTTGAGACACTCCTGACTCCACTACAGAAACACGAAGGTAACAGATATAGCATATGCAAATGACCTCATGAAGACCCTTGTAGGCCTGGGCTTGCTGTTTGGCTTTGTGTGAGCCCATATGTGCCCTGTTTAGTCAGTTCAGTGGGAAATGTTCTCCAGGTATCCTCCATCTCCTCTGACTCCTACAATCTGTCCTGCCCCTTTTCTTTGGGGTTACTAACCTCCAATGAGAGGAATCCAACAGAAACCTATAATTTAGTCTCACCCCTCCCTCCCTCTCTCTCTCTGCATAAAGTCTGGCTATTGGTTTCTGTACTTGCTCATATCTACTGCCAATGGAAGTATCACTGATGGTAACTGGATAAGACAGAAATCTATGAGTTTAGCAGAATCTCATTAAAAATCATTTCATTGATTTTACTCCAGTCATGGTTGATCCTACTCCAGATCTGTGGAGTATCCAGCTTAGTTCTTGGACATCCAGGCAGTGTAGAGAATGGGTTCCTTGTGTGACAGGGACCTCAAGTTAAAGCAGACATTGGTTGGGTGCTCCCACAAGTTCTGTGCCACCATTCCCCCAATATATCTTGAAGGCAGGACAGATTCCAGGTGGAGGATCTGTGGTTGAATTGGTGGTGTTCAGGTTTCTCTTTCCATGGCTAGCAAGAGTACCTTTGAGTATCAACATAGGAGTGAAGACTTCACATGGGTACCAGCTCGACCTATTTTTTAATAGATGCCTGGATGCTTTCCTTGGAAATGGGGCATGTTGTCAGTTTTCAAAGCATGATCTTATGTCTCAGCATGTGCTTAGGTTGTTTAGGGATCTCCCTGAGACCCTCTAGGCCAACAATTCAACCAAATGCACCCAGTCCCATGATTGAATCCTTGCTTGGTTGTAAAAAATGTCCAGTTCAAATTCCATATCTTCCATTACTATGGGACTTTCCTTGAGTCAGCCTCGTAGATTTCAGGAAGTTTCCACTGCCCTAAGTTTCTGCACCATTCCCCAAATGGTCCCTATTTCCATCTGTCTCTTCCCACATGCTCTTCCTTCCTCCTGCTCTTTCCTGCTCCCATATGCACCTGTCCTCAAATTTGATCAATAGTGTTTTTGAATCAGAGAGTTGATGGTTCAAGAAATTTCACAATAGAGGTGAGAGCTTAGAGGATGAGTAGCCTAGCAGGAAGAGCACTGGAAGATGACAATGGCTCTCTGAGAATACTCATGGAAGCTGGCACGGTTGCAACTACATGTGCCAAAACCACAACACTATTCAATAGTATTTGATCTTTGGAGAAAATTGATAAGGTGAAAAAGCTTGACAACTGAGTGCTTCATGGGCTGACCAAATATGAAAAAAAAAATAGTCATTTTGAACTGCCTTTTTCTCTTACTCTGTGCAGCAATGAGCATTTATTAATAGGACTGTGAAGTGGAAGGAAAAGTGTATTCAACATGACATATGTCAATGCCCAGCTCAGTGGTAAGGCCAGGGAAAAGCTCCAAATAATTTTCAAAGGTAAACATGCCAGAAGAATGGTTCTGGCTTCTGCTGAGTAGTCTGCTAACATTTTGATCCACTGCTGCTTTTTGAGTGCTACTGAAGCCATTGCACGGGAAGCCATTGAATTTTCTCAGAAAATCAATATGCTGCTCTGAACAGTGTGCATCTTCAGCTGGTATTACTAGGACAAAGGGGCCTATTTTCCACATCCTATGCAAATAACACTTGAAAGAAACAAAGGAAGTAATAAAGAAAGAAAGAAAGAAAGAAAGAAAGAAAGAAAGAAAGAAAGAAAGAAAGAAAGAATTTTTGGCATGAAGTTTTGCCTCATCCACATTACTTACCCAACATCTTTCTGACTGGTTACCTCTTCTCAATCATTGCAGTACCTTTTTTTTTTGTAGAGAAAATACTCGCACAAATAGCTGGGTGTAGAAATCCTTGCCAAGAACTCCTTGTGTCTCCAAACATGGAATGTTAAAATACAAGGTTAAACAAATTTATTTCTCGTTGAAGAAAGCTTGTCGATGGCTAGTGCAATAGTTTGAGCAGACCGCCCTGGGCCCCTACCATCATGATGTTCTTCTTGTAGGTTTCTAGGACTCTCTGGGTCCTTCTATTTCCCCATCTCCTATATTTCTCTTACCTAGAGTCTCAGTAAGATGTCCTCACATCTATCCCAATCTCCTGGTAAGTGAAGACTTTTGTGGGACATGCCTTTTGGGCTAGTGCCCAATTATAAGGGAGTATATACCATGTGAGCCTTTCTGCTTCCAGGTTAATTCAATCAGTATGATTATTTCTAGTCCCATCCTTTTGTCCACAAATTTAGGGATTTCCTTGTTTTTAATAGCTGAGTAGTATTCCATAATGAAAATGCACCACAGTTTCTTTATCCATTCTTCTACTGAGGGACCTTTAGGCTGTTTCCAGGTTCTGGCTATTATGAATAAGGATGCTATGAACATGGTTGAGCATATGTCCTTGTTGTGTGGTGGAGCATTTTCTGGTTATATTCCAAGGAGTGGAATAGCTGGGTCTTAAGGAAGCCCTATTTCCAATTTTCTGAGAATGTGCCAGATAGATATTCAAAGTGGTTGTACAAGTTTGCATTCCCACCAGCAATGAAGGAGTATTCCTCTTTCTCCACAGCTTTGCCAGCATATTCTGATCTACCCAATGGACAGGACATTCTCCAAAGTTATGTGGAGAGAACAGACTGACACTGACATGAACTCTGGTGCTCCGTATTTGACCACCTCCCCTTAGTGGGGAGGCCTGATGGCACTCAAACAAAGAATAAGCAGGCTACGAAGATGAGACTTGAGAGCCTATGACCATATAGTTGAGGAGGATGTCCCCTTTGGTTGTAGGCCTAGGGGAGAGGAATAGGGAGGGAGGGAGGAGGAATGGGAGGATACAAGTGATGGGATAACCATTGAGTTGTAATTTGAATAAATTAATAAAATTAACATTTAAAAAAAGAAAAGAAAAAAGCTTGTCGATAAAGTTTCCTATTTTGATTAATAGAGAAATATTTGTGATTAATTATAATTTAAAATTTATCCTGAAATGAAATTCCCACTACTATATAGAATTAATACTTATTAATAGAGCAGTAATAATAATTTAGTAACAACAGAAATTGGCAATATACAACCAGCATAAAGTTTATCATTAGTTATATTTAAACGCAATAGTTCCAATTTTGTTATATTCTATGGTCAAGTACATATGTACATTTAGATAGCACAAAACAAATATATATATATATATGTATGCTAAATATATAATATAAAACAATGTATAATTTATAAAATATGAATGGAAGTGTTCAATATTTAAATAAGGATAGCAGGCTACCAAGAAGAGACTTGATACCCTATGATCATGTACAGGCGGAGGAGGTCCCCTTCAGTCACAGTCATAGGGGAGGGGAGTAAGGGGAAAGTGGGAGGGAGGGAGGAATGGGAGGATACAAGGGATGGGATAACAAACAAGATGTAATATGAATAAATTAATAAAATATATTTTAAAAAATAGTAGGTAAGGCCTTAAGTAGAGCTTCATGTGCAAAATGAAAAAGAGAAAGGGCTGTTGATATGGTTTGTTGCTAGAGTTCTTGCCATCAGTGACCATGCTGATTTTGGTAGGGTATTAAAACTGGGTATGTATCTGAGATACAGATTCAAGAAAATAAATACTTCCAAATGACTATATTTTGATATCTGAATCACTAAATATATATATGAGTGCAATTTAAAAATAGTGAGACAATATGGATTCTGTAGAACTTAAATTATCTTGTAAAACATGTATATTTATAATATTAGTTAGTAGTCAAAGACATTGTTTTTTTAACATTTCTTTAATATATCTGTATACAAATGTGTTTCTTGTAAAATTAGAAATGTTATATTTTAAGCTTTCTAGACTAATTAGCTGAATTGAAGTAGACAACTTAAATTCTCTGACTCCCTTTTAAATGCTCAGTAAACAGTCAATAGACAATATTTTTTGGTTCCCAGCATGTTTAAGAGATTTACAATTTCACGGTGAATATGTCCAATAATACTTAATTTATAAGTAGTTTGTGCTATTACTTAGACAAATTATTGTAAGAGAAAGCGTTTTATACAGATATTATGTACTATCATATACTTAAACATGTGATATATTCAAATTGCTCTCTATTTGAAACAGATGAACTATAGAAAACATTTGTTAAAGATAATAACCTAATGTAAAATCATAATGGTACACTGGGAAGGTTTCTATCACTACCATCTTCTCAGCCTTCAACTTTTACACTTTAGATGAAGAAATTGCTTTCTGAAAAAGTTACAGGGAAACAAAGAGCAGTGAATGCAGGTTGGTTGCTTATACGTGATGTCTGTGGAATATGTGTAGTGGATTCCAGTATGCTTTTGTTTTGATACCAAGTATGGGATAGGTATTGGATGTCAGTTAACATGGTTTTTTTTTTTTTTTCAGTTAACATGTTTTTGTTTTGTTCTCAAGTACGCAAGAAAATAGGTGATGTTTATCCACTAGAAATTGAACTACCTCATGCAAGGCCTTGGTTTTTGCCAGCTGAAACACATCTTAGTACAGACTCTGAGAATATATATAATCTCCAAAGCAGCCATCTCTTCCATAGGGAAATTTGGGACATTATCATGACTGTTACTTTCTGATTAGGAATTACTGGGTTTAATAGGATTTTTAGGTGTCTCAGATAGTAGAAATAAGAAAGAAGCATGTACATTATTATTGTCAGTATTATCCCTTAATAGTATGTCAGAATTGAAGCCCCATATAAAAGTACACATTTATCCTTAATTCTCTTGGCAGATCTTTAAAACTGAGACAAAAAAGGAATAATTATCTCAGGTAAAAATATTCATAAGTTACCTTTTAAAATAATTTATTATGTAAATGCTATGTCATTGGTGGCCAACTCAATTTTAAAACACAGAGAAAAAGGATCAATGAATCACTGGAGAGTCAGTAATTGACTCTTGTTTTAAATACACAGTAAGTGTGGAAATCTGAAAAGGAGAGAGCTAGACCTATCATTGTTTCATTATTGTCTTACCTCACTGTTCCTTTAGTCTATGTTTTATTTTTTTCCTGATACAACACTGTGAATAAAAGCAACGGGGGAAGAAAGCGTCTATTTGGCTTACATTTCCAGGTTAAAAAAATCAATCATTGTGGAAAGTTAAGGAACGAACTTAAAGAAAAAAATTAAGAACCACTAGCACTTACTGGTTTTCCCTGACAGCTTCTTATGTTTCCCAAGCCCATCTTCCTAGTGATGGTGACATCAACAGTGAACTGGGCAATCCCACAGCTCTCAGGAACCACAGACACAACCACAAGACAATCTGAAGGAGGCTTTTCTCCAAATGAGGTTCCCTGCTTAGGTGAATCTAGCTTGTGTCAAGTTGGCAATAAAAGTAACTTACCAAGTCCTTAAAAATAATTTATTCTTTAAAGAATACAACATATAGTTATATACATATACATTAATAAGGTCTTAAGCTAGTGCCTAGTAAAGTTATAAAATTGATAATCTCAAACCTCAACACAACAAATGAATCCAAATGCTAATAAGTGAGTACTTACTAAGTTTTGTATAAGTTCATTAAATGTGTAAATCTGCCCCATAATATACTGCTTAATGCACCAATATTAGGATGAAAATACAAATTCATAGTACAGCCATCATTAACTTGAATGAGTTACATTAAATTTTTCATTTCACCATGTTCTACAATTTTTGCACTTCAATCTCACTACCTTTCGTTCATTTGCTTAAGGTGTATTTTGATTTAATTTTCACTTCAAATACTTCATTATTTTTCTGTTTTCAAAGGATGTTCTTCATTACCACACCACACCCTGTTTAAACTAGTAAATGATTTCTCATATAATTATGTTGGTTTCTTCTTATCGGTAAAGTGAATGGAACCACTAGTACCTAACTACCTCACTGGATTCTGTTTCTTAACGCTTTATCAATTTTTGTGGGAAATATTAAATAAAAAAATAGAAAGGACACATTGAGGTGTGTGATGGATAATTGAGAAGATACAAAATTATAACACACTCTGGTATTTATCTCAGATGATAATCCTAAATATATTTTAAATAGTAGTTACAATCAAGATAACACTTACCTAGTGATAGGAAGAAATGATGCAATTTTATTGACTTTTATAACACCAGTGTGCCTAATAAAGTAGCATTCAATATTTAAGCAAAATTTTTTTATTAACTCACTGAACTTTTAAGTTAATGTTTGCTAGATAATTACTGAAATTGATCAAGTAAGAATGTACAATTTTTCCCTAATGACATTATTGTTTCAGTTTACTGTCAGTTTACTGTAGCTTCTTTACAGTAAAAAGGCTCAGTTTACTCTCGTCCTTGGGTCTGTCACACCTTGCATCTCTCACCACATCAACCATCGGGGAAAATTTCTGACTAATATACTCATTATTTTTCCTAGAGTTTTAAAATATAGTTATGGTATTACTATAAATATTGTATATATGCTTTATGCAAATATAAATAGGTACATATACATCATAACTTCACATATAATCCTGACATTCTAGTTTGCTCCTGTGTTAGTTAAAAGTGCCTTCAACTGCCTAAGAAATAAGAGGTTTATAGATAATTATTAATTTTTACTGTCATTTAAAATTTTTTTCTATAAAAGATTTTTTCATTAGTTTTATTTATTTACTTTACATCCCAATAAAAACTTCCTCTCCCTCCTCTCTTCCCAATTCTTCCCTCTCCCTTCCCCTCCCCTCCTTTTTCTTCTCAGAGAAGAGAAACCCTCCATGGATAGCAACCTGCCTTGAAATATCAAATAGGACTGGGTGCATCTTCTTCTATTGAGGCTAGACAAGGCCTAGACAGTTAGGGGAAGAAATTCAAAGGAAGGCAACAAACTCAGAGACAGCCCTTGCTGCTGCTGTTAGAGGTCCCTCATGAAGACTTGCCAAGAGCCATCCTGTTAAAGTAGCTTACTAGGCAAGTGGGCTTTCTAGGAGGTGTCTGGTATTTTGCAAGGTCTGTACCATGATGCACCCCAGAATTGCTTCTAGCCTCTGACACAATGTCAAGAGCCATTGATTTTGGGAAGTTCACTAGGTATGAGACATCCCTGAATGGCAACCAGTATTTTGCAAGGTCTGTACCATGATGCACCCCAGAATTGTTTCCAATCTCTGACAATCCTGTCAATTGTACACAGCTGCAACTCTCTAAAATCTGGCATTGGAGCTGGCTCATATCTTTAATTGCAACATTCATGGAGGCATAGTAAAGTGGATCCTTGTGAGTTTGAGGCCAGCCTGGACTACAAAGTGAGTCCAGGACAGCCAGACAAAGCTACATTTAAATACAGCCTGGTCTACAAAGCAAGTCCAGGACGGCCAACATTACAGAGACAAACCCTGTCTTTAAAAAACAAAAAGAAAAAAAAAATCTGGCATTGGTGTGAACTGTCACTTCTGAGTATTGACCAGCTCTGATTGAACAAACTTCCTACAGTATCTTATTGAGGATGTACTGCTGTTTAGATGAATTTTCCTTATTACAGAATTCCTGATTTGATTAAAATGATTTTAAAAGTTAAATTGTTTTAGATATTCTAAAACAGTCTTAGAAAGTTTATGGCTGCAATAACTACATTTGTGGATCTACAGATGTCTCACCAGAGAATAGCCTTGAAGCAGATCTGTAGCCTCAGCCTTCACTCCAGATGACACCATGAATCTTGTTATACACCATAGTTATAGGCAAGTTGGTTTAAACTTACTATAAACCCAACATATAATGGGGCTACCTAGAAATGTTTAAATTAAATACAAACCTTAATGTCTAAATATACAAACTGCTCTGTTATAATTCCTTATACGCTGTCACTTTGTGGTATCATATGCTGTTGTTTTAAATTTATTTTGTTTCATAGAACGAAAGACAGATAAAATTATTGTCCTGAACTCACTATGAACTAAGAGATAGCTGGAAAATGTGTAGCCAGATCAGTACTAATTAAAAAGACATACATTTTTGTAACTTTAGATCCTGTTAAATTTTTGGCCTTGTTAACCTTTGTCACTCAGAACTCACTATGAATTTATGCAATGAATGCATAAGAAATGACTAGTTTTAAAATACATAACCTGTTTTTGTGTTTTTGTGATTAAATTCCTTTTTTGACTTTGAGGTAATTCACTTTTCTTAGAAGTATAAGTACAGTGACCAACAATAAGAGGCTGTTGAAATTGGGAAGTTTACCTTCATCTAGCTGAAGTTAAGATGGCTAACTTCATCCACCTTTTCCCTTGAGGGTATGTGTCTGTGAGTGGCTTATTTTCTATCTCTCACTTATTTCTTATTTCCCTGTAGATTAACAAATCAGTTAATAGACTCAAGGTTCTCTATCTGCCTTCTCAGACAAGCAAGCATACTTTAGCTTACTGAAGATCTCCACAAAGTGTTCTATCTACAGATCAAAGAGCCTCCTTTTAATCCTCTGTGCAGCTTTCAGCTAGAAACCACTTTTACAGCCCTAGCTGTAGGAAAATTGTGGTCAGTTTGAGTTTTCATCTTTGGCCATAGTACAGCCAGTCACTAGAGAAGGAACCATGTCTTCCTTTCCTCTTTCTTCTTTCAATCCTGATCAGTTGCCTGAGCCATCAACTCTGGTGACGCAAGAGATGAAGCAAACTGGAGGGAAATCTGAAGCCAGCCCCAGAGATCTTACCATGAACCTTCTCAGAGCTGCAGACAGACATTAACAAGGACAAATGTGTATATATGTTTCATATGTGTGTGGGACCTTGGTCTGTTCCATGGGTGCTCTCTGGTTGGTGATTCAGTCTTTATAAAACCCATTGGACCCGAGTTAGTTGATTTTGGTGGTTTTCCTTATGCTCTTCTTGAACTCCCTCTCTCTCTCTCTCTCTCTCTCTCTCTCTCTCTCTCTCTCT
>OU015753.1:66585711-66609917 GCA_907169655.1 Acomys percivali | reverse complement strand
GCAGAATTTCTTTTTTTTTTTTTTTTTTTTTTTTTTGGTTTTTTTTTTGAGACAGGGTTTCTCTGTGTAGCCTTGGCTGTCCTGGACTCACTTTGTAGACCAGGCTGGCCTCGAACTCACAGCGATCCGCCTGCCTCTGCCTCCCGAGTGCTGGGATTAAAGGCGTGCGCCAACACCGCCCGGCTCTCTTTCTTCTTTCAATCCTGATCAGTTGCCTGAGCCGTCAACTCTGATGACCCAAGAGATGAAGCAAACTGGAGGGAAATCTGAAGCCAGCCAAAGAGATCTTACCATGAACCTTCTCAGAGCTGCAGACAGACATTAACAAGGACAAAGGTGTATATATGTTTCATATGTGTGTGGGACCTTGGTCTGTTCCATGGGTGCTCTCGGGTTGGTGATTCAGTCTTTATAAGGCCCATTGGACCCGAGTTAGTTGATTTTGGTGGTTTTCCTTATGCTCTTCTTGAACACCCTCTCTCTCTGTCTCTCTCTCTGTCTCTCTCTCTGTGTCTCTGTCTCTGTCTCTGTCTCTCTCTGTCTCTCTGTCTCTCTCTCTCTCTCTGTCTCTCTCTCTCTCTCTCTCTCTCTCTCTCTCTCTCTCTCTCTCTGTTTCTCTCTTCCTTAAGATTCCCTGAGCTATGCCTCATGTTTGGAGGAATGTCTCTGAATCTTTTTTCATCAGATGTTGGGTGAAACCACTCAGATTACAGTTATGCAAGCCTCTTGTCTGCAAGTATAGCAGAATGTTATTGATAGTGTCAGGAATGGGCATATCGCTCATAGCATGTAGCTCAAGTTGGCTTAGTCATTGGTTGGCTGAGCCAAAGGATTTGTGTGTGGATTGGTGTCTCCCTCCCTCCACTAGAGGCTACTTGTGAAAAACTGGGAATAGTTCTACCTCAGGACCCAGCTATACCTCTGGGCATATGCCCAAAAGACATTCCACCATACCATAAGGACACTTTCTTAACTTTGTTCATAGCAGCTTTATAATAGCCAGAAACTGGAAACAACCTATATGTTTCTCAACTGAAAAATGGATAACAAAAATGTGGTACATTTACACAAAGGAATACTACTCAGCTATTAAAAACAAGGACATCATGAAATTTGCAGCAAATGGATGGAAATAGAAAAAATCATGAGTAAGGTAACCCAGACCCAGAAAGACATGCCTAAATCACTTATAAATGGATATTAGTCTTAAAGGATAGGATAGCCATCCTACAATGGTCAGACACAAAGAAGCTAAGTAACAGGAATGGTCCAAGCTAGGATGCTTGAATATCACTTAGAAGGGGAAATAAAATAGACAACTGAAGTAAATGGAGGGATGGAACTGGGTTGGGGTAAGGAGTGGGGAGGGGAGGGGAACAGGGATGTGGATCCACTGTGGGAAGAGGATAGAAGGGGGGAAAGGCTAGGAGAGAGAGTGGAAGTCTGCCACGGTCAGGTATAGGTCCTTGGGAACAAAAGTTCTCAGTCCCAGGTTAGGGCCCATCTCATAGCAATATTGTCATGCCTAGAAAGTCCTGATATGAGAGTAAAAATGGGAGGAAGAATATTGACAGAATCACAATGAGAGAAAAGAAAGCTGCAATCAATTACTCCTAGAAGGAACATCAGCCCCATTCCAGGAGGCTCTCCCTTGGTGTGGGTCATTGCCTCAAGTTGTGAAGTATTTGTCACACAGACTCCACTGGAGGGGTTGTGACAGAAGTCAATAGCGATGGGGCATCTCTGGGATGGAGGAGGTTCCAGGAGTCTGTGGTGGTGACCCTAGCTGAGACTCCTAGCAGTGAGGGATGTGGAGCCTGAAGTGGCCACTTTCCATACATAGTTATTTTGTTGAGGCCTGCTACTTCAGTGTAGCAAAACCATGTCCATTTTTATTTCAGGCCTGCCAGCCATATCATCTTAGCTTATTGATGATATAGGAAAAAGCTCTCTGTTTAAGGTCAGGTTTACCAAAACTATGTTTATGTTTAGGATACTCTGTGGCTTTACTAATCCTAGAAATTCCCCAACCGTAAGCACAGCTGGCCCTAATCATAAACTCTCCTTGGGAGGTTATATGTTTCACTTCTCTCCCCCTTCCTCCCAGTGTAAGCTAATTGTGTTTTTTTCTTTTATAAGCTAATTCTAAAATACACACAATGTCACAGTTTGGCTTTCAAGTCCACTCTGTGTCCCTGACTATGGTTAGTTTTGGGGTGTTGCATTCAATATACCATTCATATCTAACTGAGATCAACGTCTAAGTAGTTTGTATAGCTTTCTCTGGACCCTAACAGTTGTAAGCTAAATAAACTTTTAAATATGCTTCATGAAACAAAAATATAGTCCATGAACATGTATTAGTCTCTTTAGAGCAGAATAGTGAATTCCATATTTCATTAGTTAAGATAGACGTGATCAGATATAAGGAGGTAGCTTTTGATTGCTTTAAATCAATTATTCTCAGCCTTCCTAATGCTCTGACTCTTTATATCAGTTCATCATGTGCTAGTGATTCCCCAACTATAAAATGATTTTTATTGCTACTTCATAACTGCAATTTTGCTACTGTTATGAATTGTAACATAAATAGTCTTGGAGATAGAGGTTTTCCAAAGGGGTCACAACTGACAGGTTAAAAACTGCTGCTTCAAATATTGGTCATCATTGTAAACACAATGAAGACTGGCTGGGGATTTTAGAGCATGCATGCAATTCATTTAGTTATGTGTTAGCTTTCAATGATATGGAATGTTATCCATGAAAGTCATATAATGTAGGTAGCTAACATTTTACTTATTCAATTATTATTATTAATTCATATTATTTGTCAATAAATATAAAGAATTTCATATTGACATGGTAAATGTCTCTAGGATTACGTTTCTTTCCTTTTTCCCTTTTCCTCTTATTAATTTTTCTCTATTTCCTCCCTCCTTTGTCTTTTTTTTCTCTCTATTTGTTCTATTTTGAGGATTAAATCTAGGCCTTTATGAAAGTTATGTAAATACTTTGCCACAGAGTCACACCTTCTGCCCTCAACTACTCCCTTAATTTAGTTTGTACCAGATAAAGTTATTGAATTAAAAAATATGTAACAATGCCTGGAATTATAAATTTTCATCATTGCAACTAGCTATGCATGAAAAAGAAAACATTGTTGGGTTGTTTCTGTCTATTTTTATCTCTGACTTTTTGTTACCACATACACTTTTTGCCACTGTAACTAGTCTAGAATTTCCAAATGCCACAACCAATTATTTATGACCACACCTTAGGATAGAAACCTAAGATCCTGACTAATTTTGAAGTTCTAAGTATTTTTATGCTCATTATTCCCCAGGCCAAAATAAGCCTCTATTTTATTGAACTTAAAATTATGAAGTTTCTGAATGTTTACTTTGAGCTTTATAAAGGTATCAACAGAGTTAGATAATAAATCAACAATACAAACTGAATTGGCTATATCCAGCCCTAATCCTAGTCATCTTAGTTCGTTTGACTGTCTTGTTGGTTTATAGAGATTTTACCTCCTGCTACTACCTTATAATAGTCTTCTATCATTAAGAGAAATAGTGTCTCTTATATGTACAAATTTCTAGGGGAAGATGTTCTTTCTCCTCCCAACCTACATAATGATTTTTTCTGTAATCTCTTTCATTTCTGCTTAATCTAGCCTAGGGGAAAATATAATTCTCTTTAATTTTTTCCATAAAATAACATGGAATACAGGGGGAAAATTCATATTTAGGCATCTTCAGGGGATAAATTTCTTAATAGATTATTTTAAAATTATGGTTAAGGATGAAATATAAGACAACAAATGTTTGAAAAACTACTTTTCAATAAAAACCAATTTAAAGAATGAATTTTTCTTTAAGTCTAATGGTAACTGAATTTTCTATTTCCTGTGTAATAAAAGGTCTTTAATATGTTTGAAACATACTGAGATTTGAAACATTGGTAAAAGAATTAAAATGTTTAATTCAACAAATCTTTATAGGTGTACAGCATATACTATTCAGTGAGAATAAATATACTCTATTTTTAAGACGCTTAAATTTTGAAGAAGCAGTTTTTATTCATTTACTTTTGCTAATCAAATTACGACATGAAGTGCCACGTGAGATATTACAGGAAAAACTCCCTTAGAATACTGATGACTGGGAAGAAAAAAAGAATTGACCATAATTTTAATATGCTGTCCTTCCTCTATTTTAGCAATAAGGAATCAGAGTGTATGTGTCCTTTGACAGTGTAGGCATATCCTCATGGAGAGCAAAGTTTCTCGGCTGGATTTCTGGGAAGAACAACAATTTCTCTTACTATTAGCAGGAGCTTTGTTAAACCAATTGCATTCAGGAAAAAATTTGATTTACTTTTAGTTTTTATTATTATCAATAAAAACTGTTTAAATAAGTGTGGCCATTGCTTCAGAGAAATACTTTTGGAAGTTAGGATTTGTTTTGGCTTTCCAGTTCAGATGCTTCTGACTATAAAGTTCTGTCTCCGAGGTTTCTGAACTGTGATGTGGGACACCAGTGTACAGGGATGATGGGTTGAGCAGAGCTGGTTAGACCATGACAGCCTGGATATTTAGGTAAGGGACAAGGCATACCTCTCCCAAGCATAACCTTAGTGATCCACTTACTCTAATTAGGCCCTGCTCTTCCTCATCACCAATTCTCAAAAATGTCATTATATCATGGATCCATCAAGGAATTAATGCAATGATGAAGTAATAACTTCAAAGCTCATCAGACAGTAGTTATGCCCCAATATATGATCCTTAAATTGATATGTCACGTACAAGCCATAACAGAGCAGTACTCAAGGTTAATTATTGGTTTAAACTCAGTTTGCCATACCAAAACTTATTATATTTTATGCCATGATAATTAACATTATATAATGATATAATTAGTTACTATGTTTATACTCCTCTAATATAACAGCTATGTACTGAGAAATTTCTATTACAAAATTATTACTGAGTAAATATTTTCATATATTTATATGTAGATCTTTTTTTCTCTAATTGAAAGTAGATTTTTCCATACAGTGTATTTGCCTACAGTTTTCTCTCTCTCACCCTATTCCTCCGAGTTCTCCTCCAACTCTTCTTCCATCTAGATCCACACCCTTTCTGTCTCTCCTTAGAAAACAAACAGGAACATAAAAAATAATAAAAAATAATACAATAACATAAATAAAAAGCAAAAGGTAAGAATATGACAAACAACAAAACAACAACAAAAAAGACAAACAAAAAGCACAAGAAATGTATATAGATGCAGGAACAAACAAATTCACATGCTCAGAAATCTCATAAACACCCAAAATATGAAGCTATAGTATATATGAAAAGGATCTGTAAGGAAGGACCACACAAAATAGAATAAAAAACAAAACAAAACAAAACAACAACAACAAAACACTCTTCCTGACTTAACACTATAAGACAAAGAACCACCTAATGTGCCACTGAGTTCATTTTTGCTGGCTGTTGGAGGGCATGGGCTAATGTTTAAGTGTGGTTTGTTTTCCAATGAGACTTCTTTGGAAAAACTAATTTTTCATTTGCAAATATCTATCAAATGCAGATAGCGTCTAGGTAAGGGCTGGGGGTGTGTATTCAATTCTTAATCTATGGGACCCTGTCTGGTGCAGTTCTGTGCATACTGCCACATTTCTGTGAATTACCAATGTGTGTGTGCCAGCCCTGTTGTGGCTGCATGGGCTTGATCCCTTAATATCCTCCCTCCTCTCTGGCTCTTACTTGCTTTCAACCTTCCCTTGGGCAGAATTATTGAGCCCTGAGGGAAGGGGTCTGATTGAAACACCCCTGGAGCTGAGTGCTCTAAGGACTCTCACTCTCTGCATGGTAAGGCAATAAGAGGGAAACCATGCCTGGTACTGGAAACTCAGACAACTCCCCAGGTTTAGTGAGGTCGTGGACCTTGGAGGAGAACCTAGAACTATAATTCTATTGAACCAGCACATTCAATAACTACTTCTAAACATTGTGCTTATGCCTACAGATAAGTTCAGTTCTCACCTCTCATCAAGGAACCTTCCCTTTGCAGCAGATGGAGATCATTACAGAAAACCCCAACTATTCAAAATGTGGATTTGTGGAGGCCAGGTTCAAGTGATCCATCTACAGCAAAACTCCTGGGCAAAGAGTTTCAAAAGGTGCAAAACTTTCAAAAGTTTTAAGCGCCAATAATTTGAATTAAGTACAGTTCCCCACTGTGTCTGTTCTTTTCATTTCTTAGTACTAATTGGTTTACTGCAAAGAAAAAATATTTATTTCCAAAATTATTGACTAAAATGAAAATAAAAAATGAATACTTTAGGTAATCCCAGTTTTTGCTAGAAATATTCATTTCATTCTTGGTTTTTTGTTTTTGTTTTTGTTTTTGTTTTTGTTTTTTTTTTTGAGACAGGGTTTCACTGTGTAGCCTTGGCTGGCCTACACTCCCTCTATAGACCAGGCTGGCCTCGAACTCATAGTGATCCATCTACTTCTGCCTCCCCAGTGCTGGGATTAAAAGTGTGCACCACCATGCTCATCATTCATTACATTCTTATTAAAGAATTCTGAGATAAGAAAAACTTTTTTCTCTATAATTTGTTACTAGTTTGAGAGTTGCTGAAAGTATTAATCTGCCATTTGGCTTCTTGTATTTTGTATGTATATCTGCAGCTAGGTTTTGTTTGCCTTTGTTTCATTAAAAGATTCTTAAGAACAATTGGCAAAACAAGGAGTCATATTAATCACAAATTTCTATAAAGTTTTAGACAACATGTTAAATCAAGTAACTGCTTCAGAACACTACTGGAGATTGCTTCAGTTGGGAAGGCAAAAATCATACTATCTTTACTAAGTAATTATAAAATTAAAAGACCAGCCATTATTTTCACATCATAGACTTCTAATACACATCAACAGTTACAGAGAAAAAAGAAATAAGACTAATGCTAAAATTTTGCCACCAGGGGGCAATGTTGTCTCAGATATGAGACCTGTATCTATCCCCTTTGGAGAAAGATCTTCTAATGTGTTGGAATATTTTGTGAATATATCATATTACCTTAAGGATTTCATGTTTCAGGTAAACATTAAATGAAGACCATCCACAATTAGCATTGCCTTATGGCTGGAATTTTTGCAGTTTGTCTTCCACCCTCTCAAGGTCTAGGAAGTTCCCTGTCTCAAACAACCAGCTTTGATTGAATTTAGATATCTTAATCCAATCTAAAGCCCTTAGGAGAAAAATAATCAGACAAACCTCTTTCAGTTCATAATGCTCCCATTTTTTATTGTCATTTTTCTGAGATTTGATGCAATGAACTACTGATGCCAAAATGTCAGTATTAGGATGTGACAATCAACTTTTATCCATTAGTTCTAGGGTGACTGATCATGATCAGTCTTATAAAATAAGAACAAATAAAGGATTATAAATTGGTAGTTTAGGAAAGAAATCAGGAATGCAGCCTATTACCAAAGTATATCTCATGTGTATAAAGTAGAAATGAAAAATGAGTAAATTAATATTGCATGCCCATATTCTTGAAATAAATACTTATTAGGCTTACTTTATCTGTATGCATGATCTCATTGTTTTGCAAGTATAATTGGAGCTTGAGAGCACTGGTTTCTTTACATGACAACAGGACTCTTAAAATAAAGTGTCTGAGCTACAGAAGCCAAAGGTGAGGGGTGACGCTCATTAAATATGCTAAAAAGATTAATAAGGAGAAAGTTTGCCAAAGGCAGGCAGTCACCTTCACAACTATAAAAAGGACAGGAAAAAAAAAACCCACAAACATTCTTCTGGCCTGGACACAGCAACAGATAAAGAACTAACATGAAAGGGAAGAACAAAACAGTAGCTTAAAGTCTGTGAAATTGTATCTTCATAAGGAATAATTAATTTAGGTCCCAGAAGGACACACGGAAAGGGTGCCAAAGTCATTGAGGTCTATGTTCTGTAGTTAATGTAATGAACCCATCCTCTGAGCATACTTTTCATTAGTCACATGGAAATGAGAAAAAGAAAGAAGACTTTGGGATTGTGCGGATGTAAATGAAAAGGAGGACAGAAGAAGAAAACGCAAATTCTCTACTCAGAGATTATTTACTACTATAAGCCATCATCAGAGAAGTTCTTTGTCATGGTCCCTCTGCATCAGTGTGCACACACACAATTCAACCCTACGTTTTCTCTCCTTCACCTGCTGCTGCAAACCACTTGCCATTCTTTTTTTTTTTTTTTTTTAGAGAACTTACAATTTATTAAGAAATTAAACAGCAGCTTCTGAGTTCCTATTTTATTATTGTGGTACATACTAGATAGACCTGTGTAGAATGCTTATATTTTTAACCATAGCATTGTAAACTATATAAAGCATAGCAGTATATAACATTCATTCAGTAAGTATTTATTGAACTTCTACCATATGTGAGGCACTACGCTACATGCTGGGATGTCAAAATGAAAGGCCAAATTCTGGTTCTGCAGGCACTGATAACCTTCATGGAGGAAACAGAGAGTACAATGAACAGGCAATGGTATACCTAAAGTGACAGAGGACACTGAGAATCAAAGACATGGACATAGTTGTATATCGTAATGGTTTCACCTTGCTAAAAATTGGTGGAAAATGGTTTTAACTGTTGGAATCCTTTCCTTGGCTTGGCCACCATCTTCTTGACTCTTTGCAGTCCTAGAGTGTTTGTCAGTGTGGTGAGTGCTGTACTTTGGATCCTAAATGCTCTCCAAAGGCCTGTGTGTGTTAAAGGCTTGATCCACTCTAAATTACTGACAACTGTATAACTCGATAGTTTTTGCCTAGATTTTCAGTGCAAATCATTAACTCACCCTTCTTATCCACACCTCTTGAAACATGATGAAGCCAGTAGAATGGAAGGTATCACCAAATTATTTTTTACCTTAACAAATGTCAAGTAAAGTCATAAGACATCACACAGCACTTCACTAGAATTACTGGAATTGAAAATATGAATACATGGCAATCTACAGATTATTAAACAAACAAACAAACAATATAATATAACTATGCTATGTCAAATTCTAAGATGTGGCTCAGGTGAGTCTTCTCCAAAAGGGGCTTGTGGGTATGGTGGCTTAGTGACTTCCAGGGTTATCTTATATTATAAGACATAACATTCTATGAAAGTATGTGTTGGCTGTAGTGCACAGATTCTTCCAAAAACAAAACAAAATAAACCGTTAAAGGAGTAAAGCTCTTGATCAAGAGAGATTTCAGTATAAGAGAAAATGAATTTGAGGGACAATTTGCACTGCTGGCTTTGGGTATGGAGGTGGTGCTTGCATGTAAGGACATTGAGAAACCCTGTGGGAACCACAGCCTTACTCACCTCATACATACCAGCCAGCACATAGTCTTTTGCCTTAGCTCAAATGTGACACCAAATCCCACCACAAACACATAAACTCGGATGAAAATATCAAGTACCCACAAGCATGGATCTGAATAGAAAGCTTAATTTTAGCCTTGTGTTGAGATGGTGAATAGAGACCCCAAATAGGCAGATACATGAAATATGGAACATTCAAAATAATAAATGGATTTCATTATGAGTCACCGCATTTGCGATAACTTGTGTAGGAAAGCAAGTCTAATGTAATGATGAGGGACCCATCTGAGTAATCAATTTCTACATTCTGTCTGACAGATTCTAGCATTGCAAACATGTGGTCACCTCTGGATTTTTTTTTTATTTAAACACTGTTCTTTCCTAATTTATGATAACATTTTAGTGATAATTTTTATCTTCTTTTTCATTAATTTATTTCTTTACTTTACATCTGGTAGGAAGTACCCCTCTCTCCTCTCCTTCCAGTCCCTCTGTCTCACTTCACTTCGCCTGCCCCTTTCTTCTCAGAGAAGGGAAGACTTCCTTTGTGTATCAATCCATCTTGGCATATCAAGCAGGACTGAGACAATCTACCGAGGCTAGACAAGACTGTCCAATTAAGGGAAAGGGATCCAAAGGCCAGCAACAGACTCAGAGGCAGCACCTGCTCCTAGTGTTAGAGGTCCCCCGTGAGGACGAGGCTGTACTGCTAGGTACTTGCAGGGGCCTAGGTCCCTGCATGGATGCCCTCTGGTTGGTGGTTCGGTCTCTGTGAGCCCCTATGGGTCAAGTTTAGTTGATGTTGTGGGTTTTCTTGTGTTTTTGACCTCTCTAGTTGTTTCAATCCTTCCACCCCCTCTTCCATAAGATTTCCTGAGCTATGCCTAATGTTTGACTCTAGGTCTCCTGCATCTGTATTCATCAGCTTCTGTGTAAAGCCTCTAGGTGGCTGTTAGGATAGTCGGCTGTCTTCAAAAACAGCAGAATATTATTCTTAGTGTCAATAATGGGTTCCTTCTCATGGCATGTGACTCAAGTTGGGCCAGTAGTAGTTTTTCTAGATCAAAGGTTTTGTGTGGGGGTTGGTGTCCCCCTTTTCTCACTGGAAGTCCCACCTGGCTACAGAAGGTGACCGCTTTGGGCTCCATATCCCCTGTAGCTAGGAGTCTCAGCTAGGGTCACCACGTAGATTCCCTGGAGCCTCCCCTGACCCAGAAATGTCCCCCAACTGACTTCATTTCTCTCTCTCTCAACCCTCCTCCTTTCCCATTTCTAATCTCCACCCAGTTCCCTCCCTCCATCTACTGCAGATGTCCATTTTATTTCTCCTTCTGTGTGAGATTTCAGCATCTTCATTTGGGCCCTCCTTGTTACTTAGCTTCTTTGATTCTGTGGATTGCACAATGTTTATCTTGTACTTTACGGCTAATATGCACATATAAGTGTGTATATACCATGTGTGTCTTTATGAACCTGGCTTACTTCACTCAGCATGTTCTTTTCTAGTTTCATTCATTTGCAAGCAAATTTCATGATGTCCTTATTTTTAATAGCTGAGTAGTATTCCATTGTGTACACGTACCATATTTTCTTTATCCAGTCTTTGATTGAGGAACAACTAACTAGGTTGTTAGTGGCCATTTTCATTACACAGTTGTGATACACGCAATTCAGCTGTTTCATTGACTCCATAATAAAGAATCCTAAACTAAACAGTGAAGGAATCATGATCATAATTTTATTTATAGAATTGCCTTAGCAGCTGAATAGGAGGAACACTAATTGAATACACTATAAACTGGCTAGCAGTTTCTGTTAGAGGTGCTTGTCAGATATTAGAATAGAAAAATTGTAATAGGTGACGGTGAGCTCAGCTCCTTGCTGAATTGTTTGTGTGAGATGGAGATTGAAAGCTAAGAATACTTCACTCCAAGTTCCAATTTTTTTCTAGGCTTTCTTTTTTAAGAGTTTATTTATTTATTTATTATATATACATTGTTCTGCCTAAATGTATGCCTGCATGCCAGAAGAGTGTACCAGATCTCATTATAGATGGTGGTGAGCCATCGTGTGGTTGCTGGGAATTGAACTCAGGACCTTTGGAAGAGCAGCCAGTGCTCTTAACCTCTGAGCCATCTCTCCAGCCCCATAGGTTTTCTTTATACTCTCCATTTGTTTATTTTACCATGTAGCAACTTCTATGTTACATTTTTATTAATTTCACTTTTTTACCCATGTTTATATAAGCAAAGGAAATAGAAATATTTTATGTATAAAAATAAATTTACATTTCTACTTTGATGTAGTTTTATGTTTACTATTTGCTTGGATTTTTTCTCAAGTTTTTTCATCATGAAATTTGAGTGAAGTTGGAGAAATGATTAAGTGATATTCCCAAGATAAAATGACACTTGCTATTCATGTGACTTTCCTTCAAATTTTTGCTTTATCTCAAGAATGGATAAAATACCCATATTTTAGCATTAGCTTTTAAACTAGCTCACTATACTCAACATAACCAGATTTATCACTTAGACTTCAGAATAGAATACTGGTGGCTTTTATTTACTTCTATATTCTTTAGTATATATATATATATATATATATACATATATATATATACATATATGCATATATATGTGTGTGTGTATTCATAATAATTAGGCCTCGATTTTTTTTTAATCATCAGAAGTATGAATTTTTAAACAGAGTTGCCACATGTTTCCTTCTATGGGAAGAGCCAATGTTTAAAGCAAACAGAGGACAGTGAATACTCACGAGTTGAGGTGAGGACTGCCACCACTTCTGATTATAAATAAACACTCAGTAATTTTTTTTTCTGTACCCAGCTTACGTTTGATATGTGGGTGGAAGATTTCTGCTAGCTTTTTATGATGAAAAAAATCCAACATTCACAATATCATCATACACAACAGACTGCCCATCCCTCTGCTTTAGCATTCAGCAATTTTAAATTTAGTTTCACATATTGTCATTACTCATCTTGTCTGTGCTGGTGTAATTTGAAGTAAATGTGACAGAATGTCATATTCAGTGCAAGAGCCATTCAGTGGTGCAAACAGTTGGAAATACAGTGTCTTCTTTCATTAGCTGAAAGTTCTAGTGAATCCATCACATTGTAGTAATGTACACATATAAAATGTATAAAATATTTCCAGAAAACATGGCATGATACAGTTCATTTCATTTCGCTTAGTGTTTATCAGTATTGGTAACTGGGGTTGAAAAAAAATACATGGACTTAAAAATAACTCTCTACTTTGATCAAAGGGCTGTATGACCCACAAATACTTCATTAGTTAGGTTGTTTCAAGAGCGTATACCAAACATAAATTGTGCAAAGCCAAAAGGAAGTGTATCCAAAGAATACTGAAAAAAAAATCTAGTGGAATAAACACACGTGGATTCCTGGCACAGGAGTTCAATAATCACAGACAGGAGTTCACATCTTGGCTTTATTTAATGAGTTTCTGCTCTTGATTTTTATTGCCCATCACTTTATTGCTAAATGAAAGAAAACACAGCTGCTAACAGCTTTATAATTTAGAATTTATCAACACCTAGTAATCATTGCAAATATATCAATTCCTGTAACCATCAGTTGTGGCCAGAAGTGAAATGAAATTACTTAAGCATGAAGATGAAGGAAAACATGTGGCTTGACTGGAAAAATGTAGTTCCCAGAAAGGCTTTAGGAACCTTTGTGGCTCCTAAAAAAATTGCATATTTATTCTCTACGGCAACTTCATGTCTATCGATAATAGTAAATTTCTTAGTTCCATGATGTCTAAAATACCTTCTTCTTCCATATGGACACTGCTTTCCAAGTTCCTAAATATATCTTGTAGGTAGTTTGTTACTTTAGAGGGTCTGGAGCAAAATATAAATAAATAATCAGATGTCCTGCAAAAGGAATCTATCCAAAGTCCAACACTATAATGTGACATTTTTGAGCATACATTTTAAATTGGGAGGCCATTAATATGAAATTTTAATAAGGATAGGAATAAAAAGCAGATGGTTTCGGTTCACATTAAATGCATGTCTCAGATGGATTGTCATGCTGACGTTAAGGCAAAGCAATTTGAACTAAAGACAGGACAGGTTTTGGCTGAAACTGAAGAAAATGTCTGAATGATTTTTTTTCACATTTTCAGTCCCTAGTTTATTTTAAAACTCATCTTTGTAGGCTTAATGATTTTAATGAAACCTAGAAACTTCTAATTTATAAAGTTTCCACCTTGAGATCTCAAAATAAATTACCTCTTAATGGAAGGGGTTTTATTTAGTCTTTACTCACTGAAAAGTAAATACGTTGCTGTAATCAACAATCCATTTCTTTGGTATAGATTGAATTGATTTGTTTTTTAATATTTTAATGAAGAAATTTCAGCCATAATATGGGTAGCAAAGATGATATAATGAATCCTTTTGTGCCATTGCTCTGCCTCAATAATGTCTCCATCCAGGCTAATTTTGAGACATTTCTCTTATACTTGTACTATAAAGATTCATTTTTTTGGGACTCTAGATGAGAGAACAATGGGTGAATAGCAATGTAGAAGGATCCAGTGGGTCCTAGAAACCTACAAGTAGAACATTATGATAGGCAGATTTGGGTCATGGGGTCCCGCTCAAACTAAGGCCCTAGCCAAGGACAATACAGGTGGTAAAATTTAAACCCTACCCTGATCTAGCCCATGGACAGGACAGTCTCCACACTTGAGTGGAGAGTGGGATATGACTTTCTCACCTACTCTGGTGCCTCACATTTGACTATGTCCCCTGGCGGGGGAGACCTAGTGGCACTCAGAGGAAGGACAGCAGGTCACCGAGAAGAGACTTGATACCCTATGAGCATATACAGGGGGAGGTAATCCCTCTGAGGAACAGTCATAGGGGAGGGGAATAAGGGGAAAATGGGAGGGAGGGGAGAATGGGAGGATACAAGGGATGGGATAACCATAGAGATGTAACAAGAATAAATTAATTAAAAATAAAATAAAATTTAAAATAAATAAATAAATAAATAAATAAAAGTGTTTCTATATCACAATAAATGATAAATTATTATTGTGTTTATTATTTTGATTTTTTGAGGCAGGCTCTTCTATGGGTAGCACAGATTGGTTTGGAACACATTATTTAGTCCATGCTTGGTCCTTATTCTCAGAATTTTTTTCCTTTAGATTTCTGAGGACTAGTATAAAAGATATAAGTCACCATATTTGGTTTTTTAAATATTTACATTTTTTATTTTTATGGAAAAATATTTTTGTACAATATATTCGGATTATTTGGTTTCATCTGTCTTAACTCCTCCATTTTTCAGTAGTATGACCCATTTGATTATCATCAATTCATCAGTTTAAAGAATTTTTGGTCTTCTCAATATCTATATATTGAAGGCCCAGTTCCTCTAAGATGGCATTTGAAGATCAGCATTAAGGAGATGAGTAAGTTATGATGTGAAGGACCTAGTGATGGTCCTAGTGTCCTTTATAATGCAAGATATGAGTAAAATAACATTCTTTTTTCAACTCTCCATCATATGAGAACATAGTGAGAAGAGGCCACGTGCAAACCAGCCATAGCTCTTTACCAGACACAATCTCTGTTAGATCTTTGATCTTAGCACTCTCAGGTCAGAGTTGTGAAAGTTACATTATTCTTGTTTAAGTCACCTGCTTTTCTTTTTTATTTTTCTTACAGCAACCTAGACTAAAAAATGTTTTCTACAGTTGAATAAAATACAAATAAGTCTCATGATTTTGGTATAAAAGTCATTCTAAATGGCTCATCAAGTGATAAGGGCTTCCTACACAATTAATGATGTTATTAAAAGTAACTGAATGACAAAGGCACTGGCACTGATGAATTAATCAGGTAATAAGCTCTTAATGAATATACTACTAATAAGTTGACCTTTCTAGAGAAAATAGCTCATTGGTGGCATGTCTTTGAATGTAATACCCTTCTCACTTCTTGATTTATGGCTTCTGCTTTGTTTTTCAAGACTGATTTTTCTGAATTCTGGCTCTCCTAATAGTCAATATGTAGAACATATTGTTGTTAAGGTCTTAGCCATCTTCATTTCTCAGGACCTTGTGTGGTCATAATGTGGGTGTGATTCACAACAGTACATAAATCTTCAAACACTATTCTTTACCAGTATTTTCATATCAATTTGAGAGTGTCTACCAAATTCCTTGATAGGATTTTTATTCCAGTGACATTTGTTATTCAAAATAATTTAAGGAGAATTCACATGCTTATTTTAGCTCGTTGAAATATGAGACTACCATATCATTTATGCATATTTAATTTTTTTATTCATATGTTTGACATCTTGACATAGGAATTTAACTAACTTCCATTACATTTATTTCTAAATAATCTCATACTAATTGGTACTAAGTTATATAGAATCATAATTTATATTTGGTCTTTAATAGTTTTCTTATTTATTTATCTACCCATAAAAATTATTTTAACATCATTTCTTGAAGGTTGTAAGTCTGTTCATAAAAAAACTGAGGATGCAAGCACAGGGCCTACAGGTATCTGTAGCATGTCCTCTGTATATATGTTATGGACGTTTGTAAAAGTAGTTTTTATTTTCCTGATGTACTTGTAATCTCAGAAGCTAACTGTTGAATAAACTCACCTTTTCCAATTTTTTTTTCCTGGACACTGGCTGCCTGGTTCAACTCAGCTAGTTCTTGCTCAAACTCTTCTCCCAGATGATTGGTTCAATCTGGCTTCTCTCAGTTTTTAACTGAGTTGCTCCTCTTGGCCTCCAACTAACTCTGGCAATTTGTTCTAATCTTCTTGCTCCTTCTTATTCTCTGGATTCAACTGCCTCTGCTGACCTGCACTGAATTACATGAACTCATAAAACAAACTCAACTCCACAGCACTCATGGCATTGACTCCTCACTGACTAAACTCCCAACCGAATGACTCAATTCACCTGCCCTGAGGTTAACTGACTGAACAAAATGGGTTCTCCTTCCCTTCACTGCTCTTAAAGGGTTTCCCCCCTGAGAGTTGGGTGTATCCTATTTCTCACTTATCCTTTCAAAAATTTCTCTGACTCATCAATTTGTCTGCTCCTCAATTATACTGCATTGTTTGGGATTAAAGGTGTATACTAAAGGACTCCATCAGACGGATTAAAGGTACTCACTAAAGGCATAACTTCATTCCAGCCAATCACACACACCTAGAAGGTCTTTGGATATAATCAAACCAGCCATATTGCTGGATTAAAATTCCTCTTCATCCTTCTCCTTTCTGTTTAAGCTAAAAATTATACACAATTTAATTATTACAAAAGAAACAATTAACAATCCCATAAATTTAAGTGACTGATCAGCCTAATAAAGATCTATTGATGTGACAATCATTATAACAATATCTTTTTCCTGATCATCTGTCCTTCAGCAAATGTCCATTTCAGCATCACAGTTTTCCAGTCGGCCAGTGTGCTGAAAGATCTGTCCTTCCTCAGCCTATTTGTTGAGCTGTTATCACTAGCATGGGGCGGGGGAGGGACTTTCTGCTTCTCTTCCTTCCTTGAGTTGTGCTTTTCATGTGGAACATTCTCTTAATCAGAACTGATTTTTATCAATTTTGATGAAACTGATAGTATTTCATAGGTTAAACCTCTTCCCCAATGTAAGACATTTCCTGAGTTCTATTCTGATGGGAACATATCTTTTTATTTATTTTTAATAACTTTTTTACTTTTTACATTTACATTTGTATTATTACACATATATAAAATAAAACATACAGCAAGAAGAACCATGAAACAATCAGGAATTATATTGATGCTACATTCATAGGGATTTGGCTACTTATATTTGGCAATCTTGAAGAAAACATATTCCCTGTCTTGTTGCATCTAAAATTCTGAATGTAAATCAATATCTATCATATTTCATCATTATCAACTTAAAACATCTATCTAGACCTAAAAACATCTTATCCCCTAAACAACAAAGCTTAATTGTAAAACTAAACTATCCGGTCTTCAATCTCATCAGAGACTTGAGAAGGAATAGGAAGGAATACAAACAGGAAGTAAACAGAAAATGCAGGTTAGCTGATTCCAAAGTGAAAATATATATATATATATTTGTTTGTTTTGTTTTTACAATCTAGTGTCTTTCCACTAATCTTATTCCCATTTTCTGTTTATCATATTAAAAGTAGATATTTATGAAACTACACATAAACTAGATACTTAGGCACATGCATTCCATGCCTTGATCACACCAGCAAGCAAGACTTTTTACCCATTTTAACATGGAAACAATCAAGCCTTATTGTAGAAAGATTTTAGTTTTAATCTAGAAACATGGCTCCTATGTCAGGAATACAGACATACTCTTATTATACACCTATAATCCTTCTAGCTGGACTACAATTACACCCTTAGTACACACCTTTAATCCCAGACAATGACGGGAACTTTATAGTAGGTAGAAGGAAGCAGCCAGGTTGGGTTTCATTTGTGAGTTCAGTGCAGGTCAACAGAGGCAGTTGAAGTCAGACAGCAGTGTAGAGAGAGAAAAAGAAGAGGTAGTTTTACAAAGACAGGTTGAAGAGAGAAAAAGTTAGAGATGAAGACAGAATGGGCCAGAGAACGAGAAGGATCCATACAATTAGAACAGATTGGTAGAGTCAGTTGGAGGGCAAGCAAAACAATTCAGTTAGAAGCTGAGCAAAGTCCATTTGAATAAGTCAGTTTGGAGAAGAGATTGAGCAAGAAGAGTGGAATTGAACCAGCCAGCCAGAATTCAGAAAAGAACAAGACAGAGTGAGATTACTTACTCAGTCTCTGGGGCTTAAAACATTGTAGTTGTAGATTAGATTGGACTGAAGGTAGAAGCTTCCAGGCCTAGGTTAGCAGACAGAGGAGTAAGCCTCTGAGATGACAATTAAATCAGGCAAATAAAAGTTACATTAACATCGTATTACAGAAGATGTCAAAGTATAGCATCAGCAAAAGTAGGTATGCATTATCTGAGACTGAAGGAGTATTAATCTGAGCTTATCATTGTTGTAGTAGATCTCTTTCCCATAGGTTTGTGACGATATCTGCTACCTAAGGTTTCAAAATTCCCACTTAACCTTGTGGCTCCTCACATTTAATTTCTCTTACATGTCTACCAACTGCGTAGACACCTTTTAGAGGTATCTTTCGGCAAAATCGGATGCCATGGTTCTCATGAGATTATAATTACATCAGTCTCTGTGTCTACTAAACCTTCATTTTTTTAAAAGTTGGAAAACAACTGTATTTGTTCTAAGGTATAGGCTATAGTTCCTCAGAACATCTGAATTTATTTGTTGGTGCGAGCCACCTTGGTGACCTTGAGCACATTAAATCATAGCATCTTTCTCATAGACCTGTATTCTCCCACAGTGAAAGTGTTGTCAATCTACATCCATGAAACAGGAGACAGGTCCAGAGGCATGTTCTTAGGTTATTTCTCAAAGTGATTGTACTTTCAGATGTATTGGAGGTAGTAGTCCCAGTGGTGTATGACACTGGTTCTCTGTATCTTTACCCTGGTCATGACACCCCACAGAATCTGACCTAGGATGGAGATGTTACCAATGAAGGGGCATTTCTTTTCTATGTCGATGCCAGCAATGGCCTCCTTGGGTGTCCTGAAGCCTAGATAGGTATATTTGTAGTACTGAGGGAAGTTTTCATTGCCTGTTTCTCCCAGGCAAACATACTTCTTGTACTGAAATACTGTAGGCTGCTTTCTATAAGCATGATCCATTTGAATGTCTGCCATCTTCTCTACAGCCTAAGAAAAGGAGATCTCAAATTCAATACAATTTAATTTTAGTTTTGGTATTTGGCCTTTGGATGGGATGACAGCAGCCATGTTGCTGGATTAAAATTCCTCTATAATTGTTAGCTTGGTGTTTCTGTGAGACTTCTAACAGTAGGAGTAGGTATTTCTCTGACTTTTTTTGCTTGCTCTTGAGACTTTTCCTCCTATTGTTTTCCTTTGGCCTGCACCTCAATACAATAGCTTTTGCCTCATTTTATTGTATCTTCTTTTGTCCTTTTTGGCTGTCATCTTTTGGACACCTGCTCTTTTCTGAAGAAGAAAAAGAGGGGTAGTGGATCTGGGGTAGGTGGTGTTGCAGGGAGCTGGGAGGAGTGTATGGAAGAGAAACTCTGGTATTGTATGAGAGAAGAATCTATTTTCAATAAAAATAGCACATTAGTGTTCTTTTTACTTTATTGAGATTTAGTGGAGAGATTATATATTTTTATAATGTAATAAATTTGTACATTATGAAATAATTATTATTAAATCAAAGGAATTAAATAATAGTCAACTCAGTTACTATTTTTTAGAGTATCTTCATTTCTATAAAACATGAAAGGATGCTGGCATTTAAAATACTAGCAATTTATAATATTGCTAAAATTTGAAAGAAAGCCTGTAAGAGCAAGGATAAGACCTCTGCTAAGATTACCAGGTATTTTTAAATCCAAATCTGATGAAAATGTTTCATATAAACCTGATCGAGACATATGTAAATAGCAGAAGAGTGTTTTCTGGATATTAATTTCTTAATCCATTTAGAAAGAGTGGTGAACATTCTTTAAACTGAGGCACATGGACCATATGACAACTTGATCCACTTTGAGCAGACCACAGGCAAATGATCTCAGGACTTGCCCAGAGCCAGGGCAATCCTGTGGCAAGGTTGTGTTTTGTGGGGGCTGAGTCTGTGTCTACATAAGGTGCTGTACACCACCTGACCTTTGTCTTCTCTTACACCTATCGCTGCCATCACATCTCTAGTTCCACCTCTCTCCACAGTGCATGTCCACTTCATTCCTCCCTCTCCCACCTCTGCAACACAAATTTGCTCTTCTCATAGTAATGTTTACTGATCATGCTTCTGCCTACTGTGTGCCTCCCTGAGGCAGGAGGAGGGTGTGCTATGGATGTCTTGCTTCCAATCTAGGAAGTGCTTTGCTCACTGATCCATCTCGTCAGCCATGGTACCTCAAAAATATATAAAATTTTCTGCATTGTCTTTGTCTCAACGCACTGACTGGCTAATCCGTGAGTTTAATGATGCAAAGAAATAGCCATACTTGCAATTGCTGCTTAAATCATATTTTGGAGAAAACTCTTAATATTATTTATAAAAAATATGGTTTGGAGGATTCACTTTTTAAAATTAAGTTTTGTTTTGCATTATTTGAAAAGCATAGGCATGTATGTACTGACAGAAATGAAAAGTACATAAGGTGCGCTATTATCTGTGGTTTTGGCAATCTTAAAATATGTTTGCAGCAGATAAGGGATTGATGTTTATCTAGACCAAAGCTGGATTCATACTCTTAAATATAAATAGCACGTTTTTATCTGGTGTAGATGTCAGTACCATTGAAATACTTATTTCTTTTATCAATAATTTCTTGATTCTTGAGAAATTAAAACTTATATGCAAGTTTTAAGTAAAACTCACTAGACTCTTTAATTGCTGAAAATAGTAACAGGAAATATTAAAGTTATTACTCTCCGGATGAAACAAAGTTGCTCACAGACTTATAGGTCTTGACTAAGATCATGCAACATATATGCAACACAGCTGAAATATAAACCAGAACAAATTTTATCTTTTTATATCTAACTGATAGTTATTTTGAAATTTGTGTTGAACATAAGTGACAATTAGATTTTGGATATTTCTTATGGAGAATCTCAACCCAAGTTTTAATTAATTTTTAGAATGGATGAAAAAATCAGAAAAAGAATATAAAATTGTACTCTAAAATATAAATTTCATTTGATTTTGTATTAAGTCATAAATGTACATTTTAAAACATTGAATATATTCAATTATTAACACTCTGAAGAAGATGGATTTCTTAGTATTTTATTGCTGTAAGGAGACACCACAACTAAGACAGCTCATAAAGTGAGGGATTTAACTGAAGACTCACTTACCGTTTCAGAGGATTAGTTTATTATCATCCTAAAGGGGACTGTGGTAGCCTGCCAGCGGGTGTGATGATGGAGAAGTAGCCAGAGAGATTTATATCCTAATCCCCAGACAGCAGACAAACAGAGAGATAGAGAGACAGAAACATAAAGAAACTAGGCTTGGAGTTGACAGAGAAACCCTGTCTCAAAAAACCAAAAAAAAAAAAAAAAAAATCACCTGAAAAATAACAACTAATGAAGAAAGAGGCTGTGACTTTGAGAGAGAGAAAGGAGGGGTATAGAGGAGAATTTGGAGAAAGGGAAGGGAAGGGAGAAATGTAACTTTATTATAATTTCAAAAAAATAGCAAACACATGGACTAGAGAGATGGCTCAGAGGTTAAGAGCACTGACTGCTCTTCCAGAGGTCCTGAGTTCAATTCCTACAACCATATGGTGGCTCATAACCATCTATAATGTGATCTAATGTACTCTTCTGATGTGCTGGCATTCATGCAGATAGAGCACTATATACATATTATATGAAATAAATCTTCAAAAATGGCAAACACATGAAGCAATGATGTAAAGGATACATGATTACATTTTTCCCTTGGACTCACATTTTGATTTTTATTAAATATTGTTTAATTTTTTACATATAATTTATATTATTACACACATATACAATAACTACCTTCCCAAGAAGAACCACTGGGCAATCAGGAATTATAGAAATGTTACATTCATAGTGTTTTGGCTATTTGTATTTGGCAGACTTGAAGAAAACATCTTTCCTATCTTGGTGAGTCTAAAATTCTGAATGTAAATCAGTATCTATCATATCTCATCATTATCAACTTAAAACATCTATCTAGACCTTAAAGCATCTTAAACCTTAAACAACTAAGTTTAATTGTAAAACTAAACTATCTGGTCTTCAATCCCATCAGAGACTTGAGAAGGAATAAAATTAATTACCTGAGTATACAGGGTGTGCAGGTTATCAGCTTCTCAAATGATAAGATGACAGAGACAGTTTGCAGCCTGAACAGGCACCCAAAACTCTGTATTACATTGGAGCATCATCTTCAGCCTAATACAAGTTAATTTTTAGTCTATCAAGTCATTGACATATCACTTACTATTCTATTTTCGTCACAAGAATATACATCTTAGGTGCAACAGATAGAAATGGTAAGATAAGGTAGATAAAGTAAAATAGATAAGGTCTTCACAAACCTCAGACATAGACATAGAAAATATGGTATTTAAATTTTTTTTATTGTTTTAAAGATTGATTGACATTGAGACAGATTAACTCCTGGCAACACCCAACCTACATCAAAGATGATGAACATCAAACAACCTCCTTATGGAGATGGCTTCACATGTGGCAAACAAGCACTGGGGAAAATGTCCTAATTTCTACCACAGACAGATTTCTACCTAAAAATGGACAAGCTTGAATGCAGGCAGAGTCCACAACCAAACTCTGTCAAGACAGGGTAAGCAACTCCTCAATAGTTCCTGCCTCACAAATATGTCTGCCAGACATGATTACATTTTAAAACAAAGAACTAAAAACATCTGAAAAAAATGAAAAGAAGGATATCTCACTAAAGAAGCAGCAGCTATATGGGAAATTTTAGAAATATAGACTGCAACCCTGAAATCAAAACCACAATGTATACATTCAAAAAGCAAAAAAGAGAAAGGGAAGAAAAGAGAAATAAAGAAGAAGAAAGAGCAGAGAAAACGAGTAGCATGGAAAACGTGACACTAGAAAGGATGAAACATCAGAAGTATGCTGTCGTGAATACTTGACAACAGGGTTATATCTGAAGGAAAGCATCATTCCAATCTGTGTGACCATCAAACAGTGTAAACATGCAAACCTGAATAATAGAGCTTAAGCACAGCTAAGCTCCGTGTTATAGTCTATTGCTTTACTGATTACTGTCATGCACTATAATGTAACCTAGAAAAGAATAACTGTTATGCTTTCCCCTATGATATGTGCTATGAATGGAACTTTTAGGACTCACAGCTTCTCTGTGTGTGTCAATGAGTGTGAGTGAATGTGAGAGGACATTGACATACACTGAACTGGTATCTGTAAACACTTTGTGATTACTATTTCTTCAGTAATAAACAAAGTTTACTGCAATTATTTCAACTCATGACTTTTTAAAAACTGTTGATTATTTTGTAATACCTAACTTCAAAACATAATAATATGATTAAATATAAGTGTTTAAATTATATACCTCATTGTCTTCCAGTTTTTTTTTTTATTTCATTTTTGAACTACACTTTCAAAAGCTAACATTAGTTCAGCTCTATGAAGATTCAGATGCATCAACATGGCTGTCTTTTACTTTTATATCCTCTCACATTGGATAGTTGCACACACAGGGTGTCATGCTCTGTCATAACAGTGCCTTATTCTGGAATGCCTAAAAATAACTTTTTTTTTTTAAATGAAAAGGAGCTCAGTGGAACAGGTCTCTTGCCAGGATTTCTGGGCAGATCAAGCAGTTTTCTGGAAAAGAGAGATGGCCTGGGAAGCTTGGAAGTGTTCTAAGCTAGGCCCTGGTGAAGGGTCTCTGGTAAGAAGAAACAGCCTAGTGTGAAACAGTATCTGGTCTCTTGCAGGAGGACTAGGTGCTTGGACTGGGTGTTGCTTGGAGTTCTTAAGTATGGCGAAACAACAGTAACAACCAAAAAAATCTACAGAAAGTCTCGTGTGTGTGTGTGTGTGTGTGTGTGTGTGTGTGTGTGTGTGTGTGT
>OU015753.1:66573576-66585701 GCA_907169655.1 Acomys percivali | reverse complement strand
GTGTGTGTGTGTGTGTGTGTGTGTGTGTGTGTGTGTGTGTGTGTGTAGGTATGTATAAGAATATAGTATTGTATATTATTACAGATTGCATATAATTGTGAGTACTCTGGACTATAACTGTCTTCCACTGGCAGCGAAAGGGGATTTATTGGACAGCAGTATCAGTAACATGTGAGTTACAAATTGTACTATAGCATTAGAAATGTTACAACAACAGAAATGTTGGGAATTTTATAATATTGTGAGAGATAAACTTTATAGATTTGTTATTTACTGAAACTATCTTAACAGTCTTCGCCTAAATTGACAAGTTAAATTCAGCAACACTTACAGTAACCAAGTGAGGTTTATTCCAAGGATGTGAGACATATTGTGATATCTCAAAACCAGCCTAATACACCATATCATAAAGGACTCAGAAGAAAAATCACTTAAACGTATACACCAATACAGAGGAATTATTGGTAAAATTCAATACCTATTTAAGACAAAACTTCTCATGAAATAATAATAGATGAGAGGAGAGGGGAAAATGATGTAATTATTCTTTAATGCAGTAAACATCAAAACCCTATTCAGATCTAGCCAATGGACAGGACGTTCTCCACAGTTGTGTGGAGAGCGGGAACTGACTCTAACATGAACTCTGGTGCCCCATATTTGACCACGTCCCCTTGGTGGGGAGGCCTGCAGGCACTCAGAGAAAGGATAGCCAGGCTACGAAGATGAGACTTGATAACCTATGACCATATAGTGGGAGAGGAGGTCCCCTTCGGTCATAGACCTAGGGGAGGGGAATAGGGTGAAAGCAGGAAGGAGGGAGGAATGGGAGGATACAAGTGATGGGATAACAATTGAGTTGTAATCTGAATAAATTAATTAATTTAAAATTTAAAAAATGAAAAAAATTGTACAATAGGATATTTTTTAAAACATTTTTTAAAGTTAATCTTGTTTTCAGTCACTTCACTGAAGATGTTTATCATCTGTAGTCTTCCCTTGGTCGAATTTTTGGGGTAACTTACATATCATATCATCACCTGTAAGTTGCCATTGATTCCTTTTTTTCTCATTTGTATTCCCCAGATATTCTTTAGTTGTTTTATTTCTCTAGAAAAAAGTTCAAGTACTATATAGAATAGCTGCAGAGAGAGTTGTCAGCCTTGTCTTGTCCCTTATTTCAGTGAAATTGCTTTAAGTTTCTCTCCATTTAATTTGATCTTGGCTATTGGGTTGCTGTGTTAATAATGCCTTTACTTTGTTTAGATATGTGATTTGTGTCCTTGATTGCTGCAAGACTTTTAACATGAAGGGGTGTTGGATTTTGTCAAAGTCATTTGCAGAGTCTCATAAGCTGATCATGTAGGGTATTTTTTTTTCTTTCAGTTTGTTTATATAATAGATAACATTAATAGGTTTTTTTGTTTGTTTGTTTTGTTTTTTGTATTTGAACTATCCCTGTATCTCTTGCATAAAGCCTACTTGATAATGGTGGATGATCTTTTTAACATGTTTTTGGATTCAATTTGTGAAGATTTTATTGAGTGTTTTTTTAAAATCAATGTTCATGAGGGAAATTGGTATGAAATTATCTGTCTTAGTTGAGTCTTTGTGTGGTTTAGGTATCAGTATGACTGTGGCCTGGTGGAATGAATGGCTCATTTTATGGACTAATTTTGGAAGTATTGGTATTAGCTCTTCTTTGAAAGTCTGGTAGAATTAGGACTGAAAACCGTCTGGCCCTGGGCTTTGTTGTTGTTGTTGGAGGAGGAGGAGGAGGACTTTCAGTTATTACTTCTATTTCCTTAGAAGTTATAAGTCTATTTAGATTGTTTATCTGATCTTGATTTAACTTTTGTAAATGATATCTATGAAGAATATTGTCCATTTTCTTTCAGATTTTCCAGTTTTGTATAGTATTGGTTTTTGAAGTAAGAACTAATGATTCTTTGGATTTCCACAAAGACTGAACTACCAACCAGAAAGCATGCATTGGACTGACTTAGGCCCACTGCACAAATGTAACAGTTGTAGTACAAATTAAATTAAAAAATCTAATACAGTTTATTACTAAATTAGCCTATAATTACAGCTGTATTATCTAACCCTCTGTCATAATCAAATAAGACACAGATACCTGCTGTATTTTAGAACAGCCTCACTTACCTGTACCTGGGCAGATAGAAACCCTCTAAACTATCCTTATCACTTCCCAGACCCACATACAGGCCATCTGTTTTAATCCTTCCCATGTGGGCTCCTTCTCGTCCATAATCCCACAACACTTGCTAATGTTCATCTGTGCTGCTTTCCTCCATCCGCACTGATCAGGCCACATGCTTCTCTCCGTGCTAACCATCTATCAGGAACTCCTCTTCCTTATCTTCCTGTACTCTCTCTCTTTTGCTTCCCCCCTATTCACTAACTACCCATACTCCTACCCCAAATGAAGCCTGGGTACCTAAAAACTCTGCCTCCCTCTCTTCTACCCAGTCATAGACTTCAGCACCTTATTTATCCTAGCCAAGATACTTGGAGAACATGCATTCTTTCTCATCTCAAAGTTACAGGAGATAGTTCAACATTTATGACAATGCCCATGGCTGGGCAGTAACCAGATCTCAAGGCCCGGAAATTAGCATTTGAAAACACAGTTAGATGTGTTCTTCCAACAAACAGTCCTGTAGCTTGTTCTTCAGGGAGGTGCATATTGAAATCACAATTACATATCACTACTTCTCTACAAAATATACCAAAAATTGGCAACAACGATAGAGAAAAAATTGCTGGAGAAAAAAAATATTCCTTATAAAACTAATACTGCTACTACCCTATGATCTAGCAACAGAAAGTCTGGCAATTATCTTACAGAAAGAAAGATGGTCACACAAATCCTGTACACAGATGTTTATAGTCCCCTTTTAAGTATTATTCCAAAACTACTTATACCATATTGTGGTTCTATAAGCCAACAGTTAAGTAAGCTGCTACATACACAATTCAGAATGTTATGTAGGAGCAAAAAGTAGATAAATATTAACCAAGAACACACACTAAGTAAACCTACAGAACTCTTCCACTGAGAAACTACATATGTACACTCTGTTTTCATGTATACATACATGACAGAAGAGGACATCACATTACAGATGATTGTGAGCTCCCACATGTGGGTGTGCTGGGAATAGAACTCAGGACCTCTGGAAGAGTAGACAGTGCTCTTAGCATTTGAGCCATCTCTATAGCCTCTGAGAAACTATATTTATATAAAGTTCTTGAGAAATAAAAATATATAATACATAGAATATAAAAAGGCACTAGTTTCCAGATGATTAGGGAGGAGAGAGACAATGTGGCTGTAAAAGGCAACATGGATGTCATGACTTGAATTGGAAATATCTCCTAGAGGCTTAAGATTTTAATGGTTAATCCCCACCTGGACACAATGAGGCAAGTTCTGAAGACTTTAATGTAAAGGTAAGTCTGAGGACAGGAATCCAAGGGGTGAGTCTTTGGGTGTTTGTTATTCCTGTGTTTATCCCTCCCCTTTTTCTGCATCCTCTGCAGTAGTCCACCAACTGCTGGGCTCTGCTCCTCAAAGCTCTCCCAGCCACAGTGGTCTGAGACCAAATTGACCTTTCTCCCATTATCAGTCAGTTGCTCAAAGTGACACAAAAGTCACTCATACACTAAGGGATCTTGATGAGGGTGTCAGTATATATACAATAGGTTTTCACTGTGTAATGTTAAAATTCTGTCTAAAATATTGTAGCATACTCTTGGGAAAATCAGTACATAGGATATATGTGTGATTTCTGTAACTGTATGTGAATCTACAATCACTGCAAAAGTAAACATTTAAATGAAAAACACAATTATTTGGTAATTAGCACTGCCTTTCTTCTATATTTTAGTTTTTGAAAATGTTACATAAACATGGTTTCTCTCAGTCAGGATAGTTCCGGAAGTTTATTTAAGGCATTTCATTGGTTAATATTAAACCTCTCTTTAGAACTGCATCTTAGTCCATTGTTATTTGACTTGTGGATAGAAGCTACATGGTGTGAGGAATACTGTCATTCTATAATTTTCAGTTGTTCTTGTCCTTGATGAGATAAATTTGAAAAACCATTTTTGTATCAGGAAAAGAATATCTTTACTATAGAGGATTGAATTTTTGTTTTCTCCATTTAATAAAGGTGAGAAAATGTGACTCCAATGAATTAGAAATGAAGGTCATGTTCTGTATATTACACTGACAGCATGGCAGCCACATTTTTACTTAGTAAACATCAATGGCAACATCGTATTTTAAATAATAAAAAGATTATTTTGTATTTTCTTATTAACCTGGGCGTAAAATATATAAAGTTCTATTTGCGTCAGAAAATAAAATAAATCAACTTGATAATCTTTTATTGAATAATAAAAATAAATAAGCATTTTAAAATATATTAGGGATTCATTACTTTAAATATTTGGATCTATAAATGTATAACTTACAATTAGAAATATATTTTCATTTGTAACATTTTTATAAATCATTCAAAGCAAGAGATATATGAATTAAATGTATTTGCACCATTTCTTTTTATGCACAAAACTACATGATCACTGACTACTTTAGTTGCATTGATTTTTCTAGGTGATGTCAAAAGTGGCTCCTAGATATAACAATTTTATTATATATTTTATAATTACTTTTATACTCAAAATTAGCTTTTAGAGACCATAAAATAGTTATTATCTTCTTACATTAATAGTTGTGATATTTTCTAATTAAGCCAAACATGTTTTATTAAAATAATTTCAATAAAATTTATTCATTTTTATTTTATGTATATGTATGTGTTTGTGTGATGTCCATCACATGTGTGCAGTGTCCATGTAGGACAGAGAGGACATTACTGAAGTTTCCATTTTTGTTGTCACTTCACTTTGGCTTTATATTCATGTTGTTTCAATTGAAAATCTCAGATTGCTCTATTTTAACTCAGGAGCCAGAAATTGTGGTGAAATACCTGTTAGCTCAGAGAGGCAGAGGCAGCACCCAGCTGAACTTCCTCTTCAACTCACATCCCAGTGGAGAAGGCCCAAATGGCTTACTAGCTCAGCTGACAGACCAGGAGGAAAAGGCACCCCCCCAAAAAAAAAAACCACAAAAGAAAATAAAACAAAAAACCTAAGGTCAAAGACTTGCTAGATAAAGGCCCAAAAGGCCAAAGGCAAAGGAGCAGCAGAGGAGCTCAAGAGCAAGAGAGTTAAGAGACAAAAAACTAAAAGCTAAAATCCTAAGAGTAAAACCCAAGAGCTAAAAGCTCCAAAGACCCCTCTACTTCTGCATGCTGTCTTAAATACCCCTCAACTAAAAGTCTCTCCCACTCTTTAATCTTTGTCTGCTCTACCTCTTGACCTAGGGTTAACTTTATTAAATACTGTGTACAGGAAGCTCTTGGATGAAAAGCGTGTATAAGGTTGGCTAACCACACCTTAATCATTTGTATAAAATAAACAGAAAGTTCTTGGATTAAAAACAAAAAACAACAACAAAAAAGAAACAAAACAACAAAAAAAGATGTGTTAGGGCTACACGACAGCAAACAGGGATTTATAGTTCTATCCCAGGGATCACAATGGGATGAAAGTTAGGTTTTTACAGTTCACAATCTCAAGGATCACATTGAGACTGATTTATCCTGCAACATATTAGCTTTTCGATTTCTTTGCTAAATTATATTTTCATATTGTATATTGACCTCCATTCTTCTGTTTATGTATTTTGAAACTCATTAAAAATTATTCATATTCTCTTTGAATTATTTCTTTTTTCTAATATCTAATTCTTCCATGTGGTTTTCAACATTTAAAAATTGTATTGAAATCTTTGGAATTTTACACACATCACTGGCCTTGACAGCCATTATTTGGTGATTGTTACTTTTGGAGTCAGAACCCTTTGTCTTCTCATGTTACTACGGTTGTTACATTGGGCACTCTACATCTGGAGTTGGCTTCTGGAAGCACCTCCATGTTGTAAGTCTATCTGCACTTTCCTAACATGAAGTGTAGGTTGAACAGAGGGTAAGTGAAATACACAGCTAAGCAATTCTGGTCAAGGTATATCCCATCCATTACTATTGTCTCAGATCCAGTATCTTCTGCATGGTAGTTTGACATTTATCCAAACAGTGTGACATTTTTCCAAGAGACAAGCTTCTCCTCTTACTTGTAAGAAGGACTTATCATTTTATTTCTACCAGCAAGAAATTCATGAGGAAATTTCAATTATGTGGCGGTCCATATTCTCCATGGTCTGATAAAAGTGAGGAGAGACACAAATATCTCTAGATTCTCTTATTTCATTCCAATGCTAGCTCTCTGCCAGTAAATAATTTATGCCGAGAGTACCTACTACCTTGCTAGCTGCACTATTATTATTTTATCTTTTCCAGGATTCACACCTCTTTTTTTCCTTTGGAGTAGATTCTATTCTTTCCTATGCTTCTACTCTCCATACTCCATAATGGCAGCCTCTCTCCCACCATTTTCAGCAGCCAGAATTCCCTACTATTAGGTTGCCTTTCTTGTTGTTTTACTACAAGTTAATATATATCCCAGAATATTTTACAACTTTCTTTTATTTTTATAATGTAAAATTAGTGATATTTTAATATAACATTTACTAACAAAGGAATAGAATATTTAAATTTTTTTTATTAAATGTTATTTTTATGTTTTACGTATACCCATATATTATTACACGTATATACAATAAACTACCTATAGCAAGAAGAACCATGACACAATCAGGAATTATATAAATGTTACATTCATAGTGTTTTGGTTATTTGTATTGGACAGCTTTGAAGAAAACGTCTTTTCTACCTTGGTGTATCTAAAATTCTGAATAGAATATTAACTCAATGAAGAATAAAGAAGATTGCCATTAGTTTTATATAGATGTGTTGTAAAAGACCTAGTAGAGTTACGCTGACAACATTTTTTTTTCTGTTTTTATATGTCACAGTGATATCATGACAAAGAGAAGGTAATTTGAGAAAAAGATTTCAAAAGTTTCTTCCTTCATTTAGAAGTGAATTCAGCATGAAAAGATTTTTGAGAAAAGAACTAATTCCACACATGTTAAATATACAGTATGTCAAAGACCATTTTGGAAGGAATATTTAGTTTTCCATCCCCTTCAACCTTTTTAGAAAGTGGAGAGGAATATTAAGGGAAGAAAAAACTGCAAAGCCAGGTGGCGCACAGAGGATGTCCTGAAGAACTGTCTTTGTCATGGTTCTCCAATGAACAGAAAGAATAGAAATATTGAAAGTGGATTTACTCGACTGTTTCACAGGTGATGGTCTGGGTAGCCCCAACAATGGCTAAGCGGAAAGCCAAGAATCCGGTAGTTGTTCAATACACAAGGCTGGATAGCTCATCCATTCCAACCCAATGCCAGAATCCCTGAAGATCCTGGAAAGCCTTTGACCCTCAGTCCACACTGGAGTCCCAGAGTATTTAGTTCTGATACTTGGAAATGACTGCCTCCTCAACAATACAGAGGAGTTTGCTAATTGGAGTGGGAGCATTTTCTTCTTCTTTTTTAATGTGGGATGCCACCAAGAGGTGTAGTCTATATTTTGAGTAATGCTTCACCTTCAAATAATATGAGTAGAAAATTCCACCTGGGGTTGGAGAGATGGCTCAGCACTTAAGAGTACTTGTTACTCTTCCAGAGCATCAGATTTTCTGCACCCACATGGCAGTAAATACCTGTCTGTTCCAGTCCCAAGGAGGATACATGGTCCTCTTCTGGCCCCTTGCGCACGGTGGCATGCGAACAAAACATTTATATACATAAAACTTGTGGTGGTTCCCTTGCAGGCTTTACAGCAGGCAAGGAAAACCAGATCAGGATGAGGTAAATGTAAAACTTAGCTCAGCACAGATTTTATTGTAATCAGTGCTGAACTAGGACTTTAGAGTCTGGGCCAAGTGCATTGTACTTTAGCAATAGGTAGACACTGCACTATTTTGGGAATAAAGCTTTCAGATAACAATTAACTCAGTCTCAAATTCACAACAGTTTAAGACATGTTTTCATTGAGGTTCTTGGCAAAGTACAGATGGGTCCATCCATAAGAAGGTTTCTTGATGACTTAGAAACAGTGCTGAGGATAAGAGTCTAGGGAGAATGACTGAGATAGTCATAATGCCTGGGGGAGTCAGGATCGGCTTGGTCCTAAGAAAACATAGAATTCATTTGTAAAGCACAAGTGATATCACTCATAAGAATAGGGTTTATGCTCTATTCTAAAAGTATGCTCAAGGTTTTAAGGGGACAGGGTCTGTTATAAGGAAATTCTTGGAGATGCCAGTGGAGCCTTTCTCATCAGTCAGCAGAGAATCAACAGGGTGTAAAAGTGCATCATTCTTGGCATTCCATGAAGAGTAGTTAAGGCCGCTCACTCCACTGAATAGTGAGCTTTGTGTTTAAACTTTCTTGGCTTCTCCATTGCTTATCTGTGTGCACAATGTCTTTTTGTCATTTACAAAACTTAATTCATTAAAAAAATTCTCACAGGAGTGATTAGTAATGTTAACGGCTATGCTACAGGAGGATGTATGTGTTTATATTTATATTATAATTATAGTCATTAAAATGAATAAATACAATGAACTCTAAAAGATGAGAAAATTTCCCCATTACTAATGTATCAAAGCCTTCTGAATTTAAATGCCTTCATTTTTTTCCTTCTTAATATAATAGTCTTCCAGGAAATTCTATACCACATGTAGAACAGTATAGAATAAAATTATTTATTTACTGTTCTGAATACTTGAAATGATTTTTCAAACTACTAACCTTTATTAAATAGATATACAATATTTTGGTCAATAATGGTATAGCACTTTACATTGGAAAACATTTTTCTGCTTTTGTGTAAGAATGCTTTTATTTCTATCTCAATTGCCAGCATAGATAATGATAGAGCAAGAAATGTTATTCTCTGTTTTACAGAATGCAAATACCTAAACATATTACAAATGTAAAGGATTCAAATAGATACTAGACATTTAGAATATATTGGTTCATATTATTAAGCTAATGTTGTTTTGCTTATCCTTATGACATTCATTATTGAATAATTAACTCTGGCAATAAGATAAATAAAACTCTAATAAGTTGTTTGTAAAGTAGCAACAAGTAAGTGAAGCATTTGTTTCTATAGCAAGTAAAATTTTTAAAGGAATTTTATCAATAATTGGTAGAGTGCTTACTTACTCTGCTGGAAGACCCAGGCTCCACTACCAGCACCTCATAAATTGAGGTATTGTGGCACATCCATGCAGTCTCAATATCTAGGAAGCAAAAAAGGAGGATCAGAGCTTCAAAAGTTCAGGAGTTCAGTGTCATGGTCTACCATTTTACTTCTAAGGTGAGCTTGATATACATAAATCCTGTCTTAAAAAGAGAGAGAAACTTTTAGTATATGTTTCTTTTTAACAAGGTGCCTACCTATGCATATATATATATATATGTATACATATATCCACATTATTTTTCACTTACACAGACATGTAATAAAAACTTTCAAAAGAATTGAAACTTATGGCTTTTATGTATACTAGCCTAAAATATTGAATCGTGAGAAGATTTTTATTCAACAAATGTTTTAACATATACACTAGACATACATTTTAAATGTGATTCAAGTATTATTTCAATAGTCTTGTCTGGATTATCACATTGTTTGCAGATTTATAAATAAAACATTGTAGAGATAAATAGATGCAGTTTCTAAGATTTTCTTTTGCTTAAATTGCATTACTAGATTATACGAATATAAAATAGAATGGTACAAATCACATTTCTATTAAACTAAATTCATCTGAAGTTGAATGTCAGTTTAGAAACAGTACAGTGATAAAATGTCCTTGAACATTTTCTATTTATAGAGTAAATTTAATGTATGCTTAAGAATGTCATTTCTTTGTCTTCATGATATTATTTTATTATTGATTTATTTTATAGGCAGAATTTTCAACAAGACATATGCTAAAAACAAATGGTATATAGTTCAAATAAGGTATCATAAGGTAATGACATTATTTAAGCTGAATATGATTAAAATTATCAGCCAGGCATATATTTTTAGCAGGATGACTGGCCTTTTTTCATGAGTTAATTAGCATTGTTTCACAATGGTAATTACTGTGGTGATGACCTCTATTACATATATAGGTGAGTCATTTATTTGGAGACTTATCAGAAATTGGCCTACCTGGTACTCCATTAAAGTTTAATTTTTTTCTATGTATCAAGCCTTGGAAAATCCTATTATATCATACAGAATTACATCTGTATTATACTCAGACTTTAGCAGTGAAAACAAGAGGGATTATACTATTCCTATATTAGGACAGTATTATAGTAATACCTTAGCAGTAAAATCAAAAGTATTATACTATTCCTATTTAGGACAATATATAGTTATCTTTTGCCATATAAAAACTCATTTCAAATTAATTATTTCTGATGGTCCTGTGTGTTGTGGGGTTCAAGTGGGCAATTTTTCTTCTTTAGTCACAGTAAATTTTTAGATGTGTGAGTGAACTACACATGGGGTAGAATATTGAAGTCAAGAGTTATAACACATTTTTCTATAGTCAACCATTTTTATGTCTTCAAATAGACTTACTTCAAAACAGTTGTGCAGAACCTCGCACAACATTTGTATTAGTAAATGTAATAAACTTGCTACTTAGATGGGAGGAACAAATACATTATCTTACTATAATGTCCTTTTAGAATCTTTGTCTATTTAATTTTATTTATTTTTGCCAGTCTTTTATGCTCTCCTTTTGATAATTTAAGGCTTCATTTGATGTTTTCTTTTCTTTAAAATATTTATTAATTTTAACCTTCTCTCTTTCTCCCTCCCTCCCTCCCTCCCTCCCTCCCTCCCTCTCTCTCTCTCTCTGTCTGTCTGTCTCTCTCTCTCTCTCTCTCGACCCCCTGCCTCTCTTTTTCTGTGTGTGTGTATGTATGTGTGTGTGTGTGTTACTGAATCCTTTTAGTAATCCATATAAGAACACTTGCTGCATAGTCAGAAGCTCTGCCATTTTCTCCCTAATTCTCATGTAACAAGCCAGATGCCATTTATACACCTGTAATACAGCTTTCCCATTAATAGGCCCACTTCCCCACCCATAATGTCATGACGTCTTACAATCACAACCAATAATTCCTTGTAGAAGTTGAATGCAATTATGTTGTGCAATTACGATTTTTCTTCCTATCCCCTTTCTCCCACAATAATGACTCATGAGACTCAAGATAATTATTTACAAATACCTAGTTCATATAGCTAAGATCATGTCTGACTAGCTCATAACTTAAATTAACCCTCTAGTAAATTCCTCCACATGGAGGGTTACCTGAGGTCAGGCACCATGCAACCATCTTCCTCATGTCCCACATATTTTCTGTATTGTCTGCACTGTATAGTTGGGGCTTTTTTTATTAGCAATACATAAAACAAATGGTGGCATGTTTACAGCAATTTGAGACAGGAGATTCTTAGAATAAACATAGCAATGCAATGTCTGGATAGATTCCAAATAGTGGTGTAGAGAAGTCAGTATTTGAATGAAAACAGGTAAACTGTACACAATCCACAAAAAAAAAACATTATGCCAACAGATCCTGGGGGTGAGCAAGGCAATATTGTGGTGAGCACATGAGAAACAGAATTCTCAGAAGACAGCTTCAGTGAGACAGCTCATTTAATTGGGGGGACCAAAGGCAATTTACATCTTTGTGGGGTGAGTAAGCGATATGGGGGGAGTGGCCAGCTCCAGGGTGCTAAAGATGTCTCATTTGCATAAGGAGGAATTCCTGCTAGCTGCCAGTCCACATGACCTCTTCATAAAGACATGAGTCAAGGCACTGGGTTACACGGTCTGGGGCATACAGGTCCAGGGCAGGGAGGGAGTGGTCCTATTCCTGATGATATCAGAATGAGAATTTGGTGGTTTGGACACACCATGACCCAATTCGTGTGTGTGTGTGTGTGTGTGTGTGTGTGTGTGTGTGTGTGTGTGTGTGTGTGTGT
>OU015753.1:66542721-66553172 GCA_907169655.1 Acomys percivali | reverse complement strand
TTCTTTCTTTCTTTCTTTCTTTCTTTCTTTCTTTCTTTCTTTCTTTCCTGAGACAAGATTTCTCTGTGTGGCCTTGGCTGTCTTGAACCTATTTTGGAGACTGGGTCTGTCCCCTTAAGAGCTGAAATTAGAGGTGTGTGCCACAATGCCTGGCTTTTAGGAAGTTTTAGGAAGGTTAGGAAGATTTCTAACAGTTATATACAATTTTGTTTTTAACAGCTATTACCTGCCAATAATGGCAGTAGGTCACAGAGATTTGGGTAGAAAAACCAATATACTTGCCCTTAGGAAATCAGAATTGAGTAAGGAGACATGTTCTCAGGTATCTTCAAACTTAATGAAAATATATTTATGTATTATTTATTCATTTTTTATTATAGAACACTGATATGTAGAAAACAAAATAATTCTATGGTTAAATTTAAAGAACCAATTACTTTCTCTTTAGAACCAAAACTGCATTTTTATGACTAAATTAACACATTTAAAGAAACCACATGTGAATATGTATTTAAAAGAAGCTTTATAATGAATGACATGTTAATACTCTGGTTAGTTATATGAAAAAAACAGACAGAAACAAAGAAAGGGAGGACTGAAGTATTAAGATTTGGGGATATACAAAATCAAGGACTCTACATCATCCTAAAGATACATGCATGCCTATGCTCTTTGTGAAAATTTATTTTTTACATACACATATATTTTAATAAAGGTATATACAATAAACTACCTACATCAAGAAGAATCATGAAACAATTAGGAATTATATAAATGTTATATTCTTAGTGTTTTGTCTATTTGTATTTGGCAACCTTGAAGAAAACATCGTTCCTTCTCGGTGACCTGCTGTCCTTCCTCTGAGTGCCACTAGGTCTCCCCCTCCAGGGGACAGTCACATGTGAGGCACCAGAGTACTTGAGAAAGTCATATCCCACTCTCCACTCAAATGTGGAGACTGTCCTGTCCATGGGCTAGATCAGGGTAGGGGTTTAAATTTTACCGCCTGTATTGTCCTTGGCTAGTGCCTTAGTTTGAGCGAGACCCCTTGACCCAAATCTGCCTATCATAATGTTCTACTTGTAGGTTTCTAGGATTTGATACCCTATGAGCATATACAGGGGGAGGTAATCCCTCTGAGGAACAGTCATAGGGGAGGGGAATAAGGGGAAAATGGGAGGGAGGGGAGAATGGGAGGATACAAGGGATGGGATAACCATAGAGATATAACAAGAATAAATTAATAAATAAATAAAAAAAAAGAAAAGAAAATATCGTTCCTATCTAGGTGCATCTAAAATTCTGAATGTAAGTGGAATCGATCAAGAAAAATTGAAGAAAGAATAAGCAGGATTCCAAGATGTGACTTGATAGCCTATGACCATATAGTGAGGGAGGAAGTCGCCTTCGGTCATAGACCTAGGGGAGGGGAATAGGGTAAAAGCAGGAGGGAGGGAGGAATGGGAAGATACAAGTGATGGGATAACACTTGAGTTGTAATCTGAATAAATTAATAAAAAATTCTGAATTAAATCAATATCTATCAATCATATCTCATCATTATCAACTTAAAATATCTATCTAGACCTAAAAACATCTTAATCCCTAGACAACTAAGCTTAAATTTTAAAACTAAACTACCCGGTCTTCAATCCTATGAGAGAATTGAAAAAGAATAAACTTAATTACCTGAGTATACAGGTTAGCAGCTTCCCACATAAGAAAATGACAGTTTGCTACCTGAGCAGTTTCCCAAAACTCTTTCTAATGTTGGAGCATCATCTTTAGCCTCCTGGCCCAATATATCTGACAGACATATTTGTGAGGCAGGAACTCTTAAGGACTTACTTACCCTATCTTGGAAGATTTTGGCAGTCAACTCTGCCTGCATCCAAGCTTGCCCTTTTTCTGGCAGAATTCTGTCTGTGGCAGAAATAAGGACCTTTTGCCCAGTGACTGGTTTGCCACATTTGAATCCATCTCCATAAGGAGGTTCTTTGATGCTCATCATCCTCTTTGAGGTAGTCTGGGTATTTCCAGAAGTTAACCTGTCTCATTGTCAATGTGTCTTTAAAATAATAAAAATATTTTAAATGCCATATTCTGTGTGTCTCTGAGGTTTCTGAAGACCTTGCTTAAGTATTTTACCTTCTCTTTCTATATATTGCTCCTTACATGACAATGAAAATGTGGAATGAACCTAGATGTCCATTAGCTACTGACTGAATGATGAATGTGCTCATGAATAAATATTACCAAGGAAGGGACAGATCTCCACAATAAAAAATTTAAAATTAAAGAAATTAAAGATACTGAGGAAAGATTCCTGTTACACTTAAAATTGAATTGTCTCTTTGTTCTGAATGATCAATCGCTAGTTTATGACACTAGTCTATAGGTGGTGGGGCCCTTAGAAGTTGAGCACTCTCATTAAGGTAGGTCACTAGGGAAGAATCTGAAGACTGTGCTCTGTTTCCTGGTCGTTAGTCTGTGAAGGAAAAATCTCTCAAACTGTAAGTGAGTAAGCTACATAAAATATCTCTACATTAAAATGCTACTATAAGAGACTGTTGACATGACAGCAGGGAAGTATGGATTGTGACTTCTCATGTCCATGGAGGTCAGTGATCTTATAAAGGCAACCAGCCGATTCAATGCTGTCTCCATAACATCCTGTGATACTTCCACAATTTTATAGTTAATATGAAATCACAACAGAGCATAAGTAGTAAAACAATTATTGGCAAAAGAGAAATAATGGAAGCAGCAACTTCATCATATGAATTCCCCTCACATAACACAATTTTCTCCAAATGTTTTTTGAATGAGCCATAATTTGATATTTTGGTTCTTCTGTTAAATAAAATATAAATTACTTCTCAGGACGTCAACATTCTACCTACTCAAACTTCACCCTTTGCATAACATTAATAATATTTTAATGCAATATTGGATTTAATCTTTATTAGGTCAGGCACTTTGATCTGCTTCTTTTCTTTCATTTTTGGCATTTGTTTTTGTTGTTTTAAGACAGCGTCTCAAAACCAATCCCCTTAGTGGTCTACAACTCATTTTGCAGACTAGGCTGGGCTGTGTACTCACATAGACTGGAGACTATGAGAGGGACATGCTTCACACATTTTCTTATTTGCCTACTGCTCTAGCCAATAGAACTTGAAAAATCATAGAAAATCATATATTTCTTGAGTAAATTATTGACAGATTTTTAAAATTCACATGAAATTTGATTTAAAAGTATTAAGCAGAGATATATTTAGACAAGCCACACTACAGTAATTCACAGTTTAATTACTGTTACCATAGACAAAATATGATTAGTTGTTGATAATTTATAATACCTTGATTGATTTCCTTATGCAGTTCAATCAGTTTGATACCAACAAGAGAGCACATGTGTTGTAATTAGTGTTGCGATCTGGTTCAATTTTCAGTGAGGCAATAAAAAGAAAATAAATCTTCAAATTTTGACAAATGCACTATGGTTTTAATATTATCTGGTTTTAATCAGGGAATGTTAATTAAAGAGTACTAATTTTTGAGAGCTAACAACTTCAGTGGGGAATGTGGGATGCATCAGAAGTTGTGAATTGCTATCAAAACTAAGCTGAAAAAATAATGCTTTTGAGAACTCAAGTGTTCTAAAGGCTGGAAAATGAAAAATAATCATAGAGTCATAATAGTTCATTAAAAAGGTATGTTCAGACTGTTCTGACCATTGGCTAGATCTGGGTAGGGGGTTTAAAGTTTACCGCCTGTATTGTCCTTGGCTGGTGCCTTAGTTTGAGTGGGACCCCTTGGCCCAAATCTGCCTATCATACTGTTCTACTTGTAGGTTTCTAGGACCCTGTGGATCCTTCTACTTTGCTATTCTCCCATGCTTCTCTCATCTAGAGTCCCAATAGGATGTCCTCCCCTCTGTCCCAGTTTCCTGGTAAGTGAAGGCTTTCATGGGACATGCCCCTTGGGTGGAGAGTGGATATGACTTTCTCACGTACTCTGGTGCCTCACATTTGACCATGTCCCCTGGAGGGGGAGACCTGGTGGCAGTCAGAGGAAGGACAGCAGGTTACCGAGAAGAGACTTGATACCCTATGAGCTTATACAGGGGGAGGTAATCCCCCTCAGGAACAGTCATAGGGGAGGGGAATAAGGGGAAATGGGAGGAGGGAAGAATGGGGGGATACAAGGGATGGGATAACCATTGAGATGTAACAAGAATAAATTAATAAAAAAATCTATCATCAAAAAAAAAGGTTTGTTCAGTTCTCATATCTTCTCAGTGTGATGCACTGCCATTTTTTAAAGAAAAATTGCCTGCACTGTCAGAATTTAAAACAATTCAGCTATTAAAAACAGGAAAACCATGAAATTTTCAGTCAAATGGCTGCATCTGGAAAAAGATCATTTTGAGTGAGGTAACCCAGACACAGAAGGATACACATGGTATATACTCACTCATAAGTGGATACTAGCCATATAATACAGGATCACCACACTACAATCCATAGACCTAAAGAAGCTCAGTAATAAGAAGGACCCTAGAGAGGATATTTAATTCTCATTCAGAAGGGCAGATAGAATAGACACTGGAAACAATTGAAGAGAGAGAACAGAATGGGTGCCTACTATAGAAATCCTCTGAATGACTCCACCCAGTTGGAGATCCAATCAGATGCTGAGACTCACAGCCAAACTTTGGGCAGACTGCAGGGAGTCTTATGGAAGATTGGAGGGACAGATGGGCCTAGAACGGACAGGAGCTCCACAAGAAGACCAACCGGGCCAACAAATCTAGTCCCAGGAAGGTCTGCAGAGACTGATGCACCAACCAAAGACCATGCGTGGAAAGGAGCTAGGCCTCCTGCTCAGATGTAGCCCATAGGCACCAAGTCTCCTTGTGGGTCTTCTAGTAAGGAGAGCAGAGGCTGTCTCTGCCATAGACTCTGTTGCATGCTTTTCTTTTCTTTTTAATTTGTTCACTTTACATCCTCATTGTAGCTGCCTCCCTCATTGCTTCCTGGTTCCACCCTCCCTCCTTATCCTTCTTCCTCCCTCCCCTATTGCTCAGAAAGTGGGAGCCCTCCTTCCTTATCATCTGACCTCAGCCTATCAAGTCTCATCTGGATTGCTTGTATCCTCTTCCTCTGTGGCCTGGCAAAGTTGCCCCTCTAGAAGGAAGTAATCAATAAGTAAGCACCAGAATCCATGTCAGAGGTATCCCCTACTCCACATATTACGTGATCCACAAGGAGACTGTGCCGCCTATCTACTACATCTGAGCAGAGGGTCTAGGTCCTCACCATGCATGGTCATTGGGTGGTACATCAATTTCTGCAGCAACCCCTCCCCTTGGCCCGGATTTATTGGCTCTATTAGTCTCCTTGTGGAACTCCTGCCCCCTCCAGGTCCTTCTATCCCCCATCTCTTCCACAAGACTCCTTGTGCTCTACCCTGAAGCTTGGCTTTGAGTCCCAGCACCTGTTTAGATCACCCAGTTGGTGGAATCTTTCACAGAATCTCTACGGAGGGCTCCTATCCAGTTCGTTCTCATCAACCTCTTCTGATGTCTATTCTACTTGCCCTTCTGAATGGGAATTAAACATTCTTCTTAGAGTCCTCCTTGTGATTTGATCACTTCTTTCTGGTGGTGTGGCCTCACCAGGCAACAGAGGAAGAGTATGCAGGTAGTCCTGATGAGACTTAATAGGCTGGGGTCAGTTTGTAGAGGAGACCTCACCTTTTTGGAGGAGTAGGGGGGTGTAGGAGATAGAAGGAGTGTGGATGGGACCAGGAGGAGATGAGAGAAGGGGATATAATCAGGATGTAATGGGAATAAATTAAAATTTTTAAAAAGAGTTCTCTTTGAAAGCAGAGAACAATTTCAAGAGCAAATGAGTAGAAGCATGTACCAATGCTTATTTATCATTTTGCATAAAGTCAGAAATAGATAAGTGTAAAAAATTAATGCAAAAGTATGTTCTGCAAACATTTTTTGATTAATCTTTTGACAGCTTATCATGATACTTATGAGAACACCAAGAAGAGCAAATGTGCTATTTGGTTTTTCAACACTGTAACAAATACCTGTGATGATCATGTTATACCTAAAAAGTGATGGAAACCTCATGGCTTCAGAGGGTTCAGTTTGAGTCATTAACATTGTTGCTGTTATGATTTGGATAGGCAGATCCTCACAAAGTGGGCTACAGGGAGGGTGAAACTGCATACCTCATGCTAAGAAATGGAACAAAATGAATACAAAGAGTTGGGGTTGCAGAGTTTCCTTTAAGACTATATTATTAATGACTTGATGAAATCCCACTAGACTCCATGTCTTGAATTTTTCACATCACCCAATAGTACTAAAATGGACCAAACCCTGACACAAGGGTTCAGAGATATTCAAGATCTGAATTATAACGAGGATCAAACAATAATTACTATAGCCAAATAAGGACAACTGAGATAAAAATTATTTTTTCCACTATTTGGAACTATCCAACACTGTGTATTTCAGCCCTGAAATCATATGCATATGAGTAAACCCAAAGGGATTAAGCAGTTCAACAGGTTGTACAGGTTTTATTGACTATATATACATATATGTAATATATATCATAACTATAATGATTAGTGAAAAGATGACCTTGAGTTTTAGAAAGAGTAAAGGAGTCCATGGAAAATGTTGGAAAGAAAGGATACAAAGGAGGTATAATGTAGTTATATTTTAATTCAAATCAGTGATGTTTGAAAATAAAATGAATAAAAATATTATCTTTAACATATTTAATTATTTTTAAAAATATACAGTTAAAGCAACATGTTGTAGTTAAATTTACCAGTACTACCAAATAATCTTTATTATTAGGCCTATAATTATTATTATGGCAGTATAACACATTAGCAATCAATCAAGACACAGACACTTGTCATATTTTAAAATAGCCTTAGTTAACCTGGGGCAAGGCAGATATTAATCCTCTAATCTACTTCCCATAGTGATGCAGGTATAGGATACCTGTCCTAAGCCCATGCCGTCTGCTTCTAATAATTTCTATCAAGATACCTTCCATCCATAATCCCAAATACTTGTTAATGTTCTTCATCTGGGCCAAATCTCCATCTGCACCTGCCATGTGCTTCACCTCTACCTATCCCATAACGGCAAGCCTCTGTCTCTCCTTCTCCTCTGGTCTCTTTTTCCCCAAGATTCTCTCTGTCTCACCCAAGCCGAGGAATCTTAGCCACGCCTATCTCATTTGCCCTGCCCAAGTGTGATGGCCTTTTATTAATTAGCATCAAAATACATCAGAACAACAATTCTCTTTTTCTGTCTAAATAAAAGGCCATTTTTTATATACAGTTATGAACAATTATGAAAAATTATAAAAAAAATAGGTAATACTTACACATATAATGTCTAATCCAAAGTTATTTGGCAACCTTGAAGAAAATATTATCTGTTTTATCTTGGTGAGTCTATAGTTTTGAACTAAATTAATATCAAAGTTCAAATTTATGAACCTAAAAATATCTTTTTAGACCTAAAAGTATCTTCTTAACTCCTAAATAACTAAGCTTAATTTTAAAACTAACTTAACCAGACTTTCCGGCTTAGTTCCACCCATATCCTGAATCTTTACCTCCATGTTTCGCTCCAGTCTGTGTCCACTGCCTTCAATGTCCTTATGCCCTCCTGACTTCAGCTTCAACCTGTGTCTTCCTAAATCACTCTCTTTGCCCACAAATTCTGTCCTTGAGCTTCTTCCCCTGCTATTGGCCACCAGATCTATATTACAACCAACCAGCAGTGAGACAACATCTGATACATCTCTTAAATTGCTTCTAAAAATAGAAGCCCATCTGATCTTCAAGTATCTGAGCAGGGGTCGGAGGACAAGTATTTACAAATATAAGGCTGGTGGCGAGCCATAGAAATTATAATACCAAAATCCTGCCAGCACTTAGCTCTCTCCCAGTACAGAATTAACAACTGAAAATATAGAGACTCACCCTCACACAATGGGAAAGAAAATTACCCCCAACAAACAGCTAGTACTTTCATTATACATTTTTTAAAATCTTAGAATAATAATTAAAATAGAACTATTTGCCTCATGTTATAGAGCTTTTCTTTGATTCCAAAAAGACTATAGGTAAAATGTTTCACCTGGTCCTTGTAACAGCCTTATGATGGTGGACAATATGAGCATCATTATTCAGCTAGACGTGACCATCCAAAGGGGGAATATCCTGCCTCATGACATTGGGATATTCATTTGTATTTCCGGCATAAGAAACTGAGGATTTTACCCAGTATTCTAGAAAAAAAATTATACAGAATCAAGCACATTACATTGAAAGACTTGGTCAAACGTAAAAAGGCAATAAATTAAAATAGCCATAAATCTACTCAATAACTAGATTCATTAATTTTAACTTTATCATTTTATAATTATAAATGTACTTATATAATTTTCTTGCCAATATCTTACTCAGAGCAGATTGTCTTAGCTTGTATGACTGTACAAGGTGTATTATCCATTCATGGAAGTGAGGATATGGCTGTGTATTTACATCAGTACTTTAGAAATTTACAAAAAATTACAGACATTTAACTTGAATATGTGTTTAGTTAAAATGAATTTTAAATATTTGAAGGAAGCTAACATGTATAAGGAAGATTACATATCTGCAGAGTAAGGTGAAAGCCAAAATAAAGATATTCTAAGAAAGCACTTTATAAAATTCATTAACTGGAAATACCTATAAAACGTAAACATAGGCCAGACCAAAGGAACAGTGTTATGAAAAGGGAAATTACTGGTAGTCAGTAAGCAGATCCAAATTTATTAAGTTAAAGCCAGAATTTTTATTTTTATTTTTTTTGGTTTGAAACTTGCTAAATGCTAGGTAGATTTACATTTGATTAAATACTGAGCATCTATACATAAACAGTATCAATACTGGAAAAGAACACATATATTAAATATACATATATATTTAAGAATTATTTTTCCATCTTAATCTTTCTAATGATGTCTTTGGCATCAGTAAAACTCTTTCCCTTTTTACAGATATTATTTGGACTTTGTAATTAGCACCAACTTTATCTTTAGGTTTGGGACTAGAGAGATGGCTCAGCACTTAAGAATCAGTAATGCTCTCCTGGATGAGTTGAGTTTGCTTACCAGAACCTGTATCAGAGAGCTCATAGCCATTTATAACTATAGGTTCAGGGATTGCCATCTTCCTGCCTCTAAGAGCACACACCTTCACATACTCCACCCACCTCCACATGTACACGTGGACATAAATAAATAAAAACCTTAAAAAAAAACCTTTAGTTTTGCCAGGTGCAGTGGCACACACCTATAATCTCAGCACTAGGGAGGCATAGGTAGGTGGATCACTGTGAGTTCGAGGCCAGCCTGGTCTACAAAGCAAGTTCAGGACAGCCAAGGCTACACAGAGAAACCCTGTCTCAAAAAACCAAAACCAACCAACCCAACAAACAAACAAAAAAACTTTAGTTTTGAACAAAAAGAGAAATGTCAGCAATTTGCAAAATTAACAAATTTAGAGATTCAAAGTGTGTATGTATGAAGTTATCATGTGGCACACTGATACTAGATTAAAAGAATTTCCAGTTAAAATAAAGAAAACATGCTTAGTTTTCAAGAGACTATTTTTGTTCTGCTAAAAAATTTTTTTAAAGGAATTTGAGGTTTCAAAAATTAGAGTTGATCTTGTTGGAGTTTAGCATTTGGTGTATGATACTGTGGGACCTTTTCCTTACATGTGACATAAGCATTTGCTCTGCTCTCAGAACCACACTTTCAGAGACTGTCCACTGAAACTTTTCTCAGGAACATATATCTAAAAGGCTAAATGTATCCTGCTGTGCTGAGCCTACTAGTTCGCATTGCCTTCCTGTTGTCAGTCACCTCGGTCAGATACCTGGAGAGGGGCAGTTCAGTTGATATATAAATAAACAGGCTGTACCTCTTATTCTCCATATTTTCAAACATTCTAACCTGCTGTTTAACAGGGCTAGAACAAGCAAAATTGGAGCAAAAGTGAAAAAGAAAATTAAGCAAGATTTGTTCTGGCTGCATTAAGAGCCTGTCCACGTGGCCTGTGGCTCCCAAAGTAAAGCTACTGCACAGTAATGCACTGCTTGCTTCATGAGCAGCATACCTAAAATAGATGAACAGATGACTGCATCGAGACTTTATCGAAGTTTCAGTGCTTGCAAGGTGATATTGCAGAAATAGCCAGAGGTGAAATCAGTCCAAAGAGAGGAAAGAGAAAAGCATAGATAAACAAGGAAAAACCAAATCAAAAACTCAACTGTGAGATCTATTATAGGGTCAATTTTTTTTTCAGGAAGGTGAAATTCTGAGCTTTGAATAGTTTCAAGAGAGATC
>OU015753.1:66514188-66542321 GCA_907169655.1 Acomys percivali | reverse complement strand
AATGCTCCCTTAATCCATGGATAGAATTCCAAGGACACATAATAACTAGGTACAGTCAACTAATTATTGCTGCATAATGAATGACTCAAATGTACACATTACAGTTTCCTTGATCACCTATCTGAGATTTTCTGTAGATTTACTATGCCCATATTTCAGAAGGATTGCCTCTAACTGGGGTTGAATCAAAGTTAGCCTCGCTTATCAAAGTTGGTCATCCTTTAGTCAGTAGGCTGGAACAAACATTTTAATTAATGATGACTTGCTATAGTAGTAGAACCATACAGGCTGCTGTAAGTATGAAGGGAAGAGAAAAGAAACTCAATGTCAGTCAGGGAAACACTTACCCCCAAAGATGGAATTGATCCAGACAATGGAAGTAGAAAAATGAGATAATCAGAGAATAAGGGGAGAACATTAGAAATATTAATAAAAGGTATAAGAAAATTTCTATGAGTCTAAAATATGGTCTTAGCTGAGAGAGGGTGCAAACTGAAGTTTTTGCAGAGAAAGCACAGAAAATGCAATCTCAACTTACAGAAGTGATTTTAGGTAACTTTTCAAAATGTAGGTAGACCCTTCTGGCATTGAGATGGATTCTGTTAGACTCGTGAATCACATTAAATTAAAGGACATTCAATGGCAAACTAGATGCCAGAGGCCTGAATAAATTTAATGGATGTGTTTGAGTTTTCCAGATTTTTTAACTATTAGAACTATTATAATTCGGTGGAGGCCAATTTCACATGAAAGTCCAAGTTTTTTGCAATGTTATACCCTATTCCTATACCTGAAGACTTTTTAAGATTGAGTGGCTGTCTGTTTGAGGATATTCAGACGTCCCAGGTGAGTCCAGAACTCACAGTGCACTGTTGCCTCTCTACTCCAGGAAGTCTTTCAGTTCCTTTTTCTCACTGACTATGGAGAGTTGCCTGTTTGGAGGGAGAAAAAGATTTCTTTGTCTTCTGTCAAAATTTTAGAAATGAAAGATGAGCAAAAGAGTCATATGCTTCAGTAAAGGAAAGAGAAAGAATATTTGTGAGGGCTATTTCTCTGTGCAAAATACAAATGAGAAGCCATGCTATGCTGGGACATGAATAGTAAGAAGGCATTCTTAGGGACTTTTGAAAACTTTGCATCCTGACATGTTCTCTGATGCACCCACTGCTCCACATAATTCTAAGTTTTATCACCCCAAAATGGCAATCTCAATTCCTAATTGAAAAAAAAATACATTGTTTTCATTGTGAGCATATTCACTGTTAGAAAAAAAAGCCATGTTAAAGCTCGTGTATTCAAGCAAGAGAAAACCAGCTGACAACCATTTTGATATGACTCTCCTGCAGGATCAACATCAGTCATAGGCAATGTTGGCTTGTAAGGAAGTTTGTTGGAATTAATAATGTATGAAGAAATACCTCACATTGGACCAAGTATTATTTAAGTATGTAGAAAGTCAGATGGTGTTGGGAAACAAAATATAGTGCCCATTCTAATTTAGTTTATAACAGTCAGTGTGTTTATTCATCTATGGATGTAATGACAGTAAAATCCAATCAGCATTAATAGAAAACCAATGGGAGGTGATGTGCATAGTCCATGGACACTCATTTGACCTTTCAGCTTATATTAAAAAATGATTCATTTGGAAAATAACACCCCCTAACTTTGAGGGCTAATACATACTTATTTCTTAGTGGGGAGAAGAGAGAAAAGAAAAATTTAATTCCAGATATTTAGAATTAAATATAATATAAGTAAGACACTCAATCTCACAGGTTTGGCATCTGTTAGTGAAATCTGTAACTAAGCTTGTACATGAGACCAAAAGTTATTGAAAGTCCATGAAAATAAATCTGTACTGAGCCAAACATATATTTAGAATAATGTTTGAATTTAAAAACAGTTAATTTAATTTGTTGCTATTTTTAAAGGATCAAGAAAACCTCTGATTTTTTTTTTCTGTAAATAAAGCCATCCTTTAGGGTAGAAACCAAGATCCAACACTGAAAATCTCAGAAAATCCTGTTCTATATTAGGAACAAGGCTTCTTGCCATTTGCAATAGAACATAGTTTGGGTGTCACTGTTGAGACTGCAGGGCTTTGTGCATGTGTTCTTACCTCATAGCTATGTGTATCAAAGCATTTTGGAATATATCCAGATACAATAGGAAATATTACTGGCATATGAAAATCTGGTCAAAGATTCTAGCAAATTTAAAGAGATGATGAAAGTTTTTGTATTGTATACCTTATTGTTTATTTGAAATACTTTGTTAAATATTTTACATAGTATCTATTTTATCATAATCTTCCCTTCTCCAAAGTCCTCCTTATTCCTTTTTCTCCCTTCCTTATCTACCAAATCTCTCTCTCTCTCTCTCTCTCTCTCTCTCTCTCTCTCTCTCTCTCTCTCTCTCTCTCTCTCTCTCTGTGTGTGTGTGTGTGTGTGTGTGTGTGTAAATATAAACCTCAGAAAACAAAACAAAAGAACAAAACAAACAAAATTATAATAAGACAAAATACCACAACAACCCAAACCAAAAAATATATATATATGAGTCCAGTTTCTGCTGGCCAATTACTTTTGGATATAGGACCTGCCATGAAATGTGTATAATATACCCAGAGACATTTAAGAAAACTGATTTTCTCTCAGCTACAGGATACCAGTTACAGATAGCTTTTTGGTTAGAAGTGTGAATCTGGTTCACTTCCGATTCACCACTCTGGGATTATATTGGTCTTAGCTTAAACAGGTGTAATGCATTTGTGAGGTTCTGAGTTTGTATGTTTATCAACCAGGTTGCCTGACTGCTCATCTTCTATGAAAGCTCTTAGGATTATTCACACTTCATGAGCCAGATGAGATTTAACTTTGTTCTTAGAATCAGCTATCTTTGTTTTTATATATTTACTAAGTATTCAATAAAAAAAATCATCCTGCTTTCAACCTGAAAAGATACATTTTCTGGGGAAAATGAGTAAAAATAATTATCTTTCAATAACAATTGAAATTTCTTTGACATCTCCAGATGGTGGATTTGAACTCCATGGGTATCTAGTACATTAGCAACACTGTCATGTTGTACTCTGTGTAAACTATAATGGTTGTTCTGATAAGTAGGATTTATCTTACAGATTTCTATGCATCTTCTAAGCACACATTCTCTCTCTATGCCCCCTCACCCCTCTGCATTGTATAATAGTCTAATGAAAACGATTTTAATTAGAAAGCATTTTTCCACCAATGATGTCTTCCTTTGCAAAGTAAAACCATGAATATGTGCTATGTAAATCATTTCATAGGACTTCAATATTTTAGTAATTAGAGGCTTGTAAGCATTGAATGCAGGAAGGAGCTCTGCCAAACACACTCCACTGTCTTATATTGCTGCATTTACATGGCTGTAGACTAGTTAGACACACAGCATACAAGTATGTCACTATGGCTTAATTTACTGTACTTCGATATTTTTTGTCATTCGGAACCTCCTAGATACATTCTTTTGCAGTTTAACTTTTACCTTTTCAACGAATTGCTTTTAATTGCAAGTTTTAAAAGACAAACAAAACTCAGCTAACATCAAGTAATAAAAACATTCAGCGGGTGGTGATAACCACATAGTGGTCAAGTTAATGCAAGGTGCCTTTTTCCCAGGGCTCTGAGTGCAATCCTGCTGAACGGAACTGCAATTCTTGTGCCAGTCCTGTCCTGTAGTGCAAATCAATCGAGGACCCTTAGAGCTCTGGTGCACATTTGAGATTCCAATGCTTGAATCCCACATGCATTTACAGAAGTGGCCCAGAGAGCAGCCACTCTCCAGCCCTGCACTCAATCCCAGCATGGTATGCAATAATGACCTGGTAGGAGTGGAGGCTGTGTCCCCTCATACTGTGAAATATCCTGAGATACTTTACAAAATAAAATTAAAAAAAAAAAAGAATGAAAGAAAAAAGAGAAGAGAAGAGAAGAGAAAAAAAGGAACAAAAAGCAAAAACGGTTCAGCAGGGCTTAAGGCAAGAAATCAAGCTCCCTGCTTCGTAAGTGTCTCACAGTCCTCAAAAATGTTTATTTCAGATGTTATCTTCACCTTGGTGTGTTTTCATGTGTCTTCTAAAAAATTATAAAAATGAAAGGGATGGCTGGAAGCAGTCTCCAAGCCACAAAGCTTAGTCATCTCTTTTTCAAGGTTCATGGATTAGTCATTTATCTTTTTACCTTAGAAGAGTGTGTTTTTGACTTTCAAACATTCATTGATTTAGTTTTATTTTTTGTCCATTCATAATGTGGTAGCTGTTGAATTTTTGACATGTGTACATTAGTTGTTGTGCTGAACTTGTTAGAATCAATTCAAAGGACAAAGCCAATATTAATTCATCTTTTATAGGTAATTAGTTGGCCTTCACAATGCTAATGAATGAAGTTTAGATTTTTTTTTATGGAAAATTTAACTAGGCAAAGAATCAGTCACAGGGAAATTCACATCTACTTATAAAATAAAGCTTGTATACAAATTTGGATGAGCCTGAGAGCCCCTGAAACAGCGTTCCAGTGGAAAGAACCGATCATGTGTGTGTGTGTGTGTGTGTGTGTGTGTGTGTGTGTGTGTATTACGTACCAATTGTTATCCTTTCCCTCCTATTTTCCTGTTCCCACCCTCTCTACTTCTTCAGCCCTAGTCCCTTCCCTAGATCTCTGATGGGAGGGGGCGTTTTTACCCCATTGTCTGTCCACAATCATGATAAAGTCTCATCAGGAGAGCGGCATCCATTTCCTCTGTGTGCCCACAAGGCCTACTTGCTAAAGGGCAGTGATCAAATTGATCAAATTGTGGACACCAGAGTATATGTCAGATGTTCACTGGCAGTCCCCCCCTTTCCCCACTCCTAACTCTCAATCCCATGACAGGGGCGAGAGTCAGTAGTCCATTGGCTACATCTGAACAGGGGTCTAGGTTCTCAGCATGCATTGTCCTTGGTTGGTGCATCAGCTTGTGCGGTCCCCCTGTGTCCAGATCCAAACGCCTTGATGGTCTCCAGCTCCTGCTACCTCCTGGTCCTTCTATCCTCCTACTCTTTCCTACAACTCTCAGCACTCTTCCCAGAGTTTGGCTTTGATTCCCAGCAACTGTTCCAATCTCTTGCTGGGTGGACTCTCTCTGACAACATCTATTTTGGGTTAATATCCACTTATTTTTTTTAATATCCACTTATTTTTTATTTTTATTTTATTAATTTATTCGATTACAATTCAATTGTTATCCCATCACTTGTGTCTTCCCATTCCTCCTTTCCTTCTGCTTTCACCCTGTTCTCCTCCCCTAGGTCTATGACCGAGGGGGAACTCCTCCCCCACTATATGGTCATAGGCTATCAAGTCTCATCTTGGTAGCCTGCTTATTCTTTCTTTGAGTGCCACCAGGTCTCCCCACCAAGGGGAGATGGTCACATATGTAGCACTAGAGTTCATGTCAAAGTCAGTTCCCATTCTCCACATAACTGTGGAGAATGTCTTGTCCATTGGGTAGATCAGTGTAGGGGTTCGATGTTTACTATGGTATTGTCCTTGGTTAGTGAAATAGTTTGAGCAGACCCCCCTGGATCCTTATCCACCCATCATGATATTTCTCTTGTAGGTTTCTAGGACCCTCTGGGTCCTTCTATTTCCCCATCTCCTATATTTCTCTTACCTAGAGTCTCAGTAAGATGTCCTCACATCTATCCCAATCTCCTGGTAAGCGAAGACTTTCATGGGATGTGTCTTTTGTGCTACTGCCCAATTATAAGTGAATATATACCATGTGAGTCTTTCTGCTTCTGGGTTAACTCACTCATTAACCCAACTCGTGATCATTTCTAGTTCCATCTATTTGTCCACAAATATCAGGATTTCCACATTTTTAATAGCTGAGTAGTATTCTATAGGTAAATGTACCACAGTTTCTTTATCCATTCTTCAACTGAGGGACATTTAGGCTGTTTCTAGGTTCTGGCTGTTATAAATAAGGCTGCTATGAACATGGTTGAACATATGTCTTTGTTGTGTTGTGTACCATCTTCTGGGTATATTCCAAGGAGTGAAATAGCTGGGTCTTGAGGAAGCCCTATATCTAGTTTTCTGAGAAAGTGCCAGATAGATTTCCAAACTGGTTGTACAAGTTTGCATTGCCACTAGCAATGAAGGAGTGTGTTCCTCTAATATCCACATATAAGTGAGTATATAAGATAAGTGTCTTTCTGGGTGTGAGTTACCTCACTTCGGATGATCTTTTCTAGTTCTATCCATTTGCCTGCAAATCTCACAGTTTCCTTGTTTTTCATGGAGGAGTAGTATTCCTTTGTGTAAATATACCATGGTTTCTTTATCCATTCTTCTGACAAATGATCTCTATTTGCGTTGTTACTAGATTCTGGTCATTACAAATAAAGCTTCTATGTACACAGTTAAGCAAATGTCCTTGTCTTGTGGAACATCTTTTTGGTGTATTCCCAAGAGTAGTATAGCTGGGTCTTGAGGTATAGCTATTCCCAGTTTTCTGAGAAAGCACCAGATTGATTTCCAAAGTGGCTGTACAAGTTTGCAGTCTCACCAGCAATAAAGGAGTGTTCCTCTTTCTCCACATCCTTATCTGCAGATGCTATCACTTGAGTTTTTTATCTTAGCCATTCTGATAGTATAACATGGAATATCAGAGTCATTTTAATGTGCATTTCCCTGATTACTAAGGACTCTGAGCATTTTTTAAGTGTTTCTTGGCTACTTGATATCCTCTATTGAGAATACTCTGTTTTGCTATCTACTCTATTTTTTAATTGGATTATTTGGTTTGGTGGTATTTAATTTCTTAAGTTCTTTATATGTTTTGTATATTGGCCCTTTTTTTGGACATAGGATTGGTGAAGACCGTTTTCCTGTCTGTAGGCTATTGCTTTTTTTTTCTGTTAACAGTGTTCTTTGCCTTATAGAAGCTCTTCAGTTTCATGAGGTCCCATTTATTAATTGTTAATATTAGAGGCTAAGATATTGGTGTTCTGGTCAGAAAGTTGTTTCCAGTGCCAATGAGTTCAAGGCTCTTCTCCACTTTTTCTTGTAACAGATTTAGTGTCTCTGGTTTTATGTTGAGGTCTTTAATCTAGTCCGACTTGAGTTTTACGTTGGGTGATAAATATGGATTTTCTGGAGGAATATCCATCTCTGATCTCAAGCTATACTATGGAGTAACAGTAATAAAAATGACATGGTACTGGCATAGAAATAGGCTAGTTGATCAATGTAATTGAATCAAAGACCCATAAACAAATTTACACATCTATGATTTTCGACATAGATTCCAAAACCATACAATGGAAAAAAGATAGCATATCAATAAATGGTGCTGATCTAACTGGATGTTTACATGTAGAAAAATGCAAATAGATCCATTTTATCACCCTGAACAAAATAAAAGATTGTAGAGATTTTACCATAGTAGTATTTGTCCTGGAGCTGCACCCATGGAAAAAAATGGCAAGGATAAAATACTTAACTAGGGAAGCCTTAGGCAATACCAAGCACTCAGGACATTCTCCACAGTTGGGTGGTCCCTAATGGTACTCTCCAGCACTGATTGTCATCAAATGTCTTTAGTCCACTGTATTACACTTATATATGGGATAGGCTGCTGATAGCTGGGTGAATATAGAACTGGATGAAATAATAACTTCTGCCACAGCAGGTCACTAGAATCATGTTTTTTATTTGTTTTTGTTTTTAATTATAGTGAAAAAGCAACTTTCTTGTTTCATGTGTATATGACAAGTACAAAAATAATTTGATAATAGAGCTTATGCCTCATTTACATAAGAGACATTAGTACATTTTATAATTTTAAGTATGATTTACTAAGGTTTTTCCTTCTATTTGAGAGCAGGTTTCTCTGTGTAACAGCTCTGTGTCTCTGGAACTCAGCATTGGAGTGATGTTTTGTGCACTATATATTTAAATGCTGATTCTGTGCCAATGCAGATCTACTTACAAGTCATCTGGTGTCTTAGCATTCATCTCAACCACCTTGTGATTGGTCAAATAATGAGCTTAACAGACAATAGCTGAGTTGGAGAGGAAAAGGTGGGACTTCAGAGGTGAGAAAAAGAAGGGGAGGGGGAAGAATGGATGAATCAGTTAGTCTCAGGTGGGGACCAGGGAGATTGCCATTAGGACAGGGAAGAAGAAGGAGGTACCAGAGTGAGACTAAATGGGGGGAGGATACATTGCAGGAAGCAGGCCAGGTCAGTATTGTCAGGTTAGTATAGCTGAGTATCTGCACAGCTATAGTGCCAGGAGCTTTTAATAAATATAAAGGTCTTCATGTCTTCTATGAACTTGAATGTCTGGAAAGACAGTGATAGAAGTTAGTTTGTTATTATGAAATTCTGAGAAATTGAGACCCTATGATGTAATTTAGCATAAGGACCTAAAAGAGACATTGTGTTATGGCTGTAGTAGTGAGGCAGAAAGAAGGGATACATGCCACCTCATTGTGTCTTGCTGTTCATCGTTAGGGAGGGGAAATTGCTTTACTGAAAACTCAGATTCATATATTAATCTCATATAGAAGCATGTCCCTAGACAAACAAAGAAGAAATACTTAATCTGGGAAGACATATATAACTCATACTAACACTAGGCAAACAGAAAATCCTAGATTTTTGAAGACATACATCTATGAGATAATATAACTTCACAAATTTAACAGCTTTTCATTATTTTACCTTGGCGTTTTCCTTTCACCATGGCAACTTCCACCCATTGTAATTTATTCTTCTAATAGCTATCCTGATTTTGACTCTTTTCATCCTTAATGAATATCTCCTTGAGATGAGCATAGGGCAGTTGGTGTTGAGAACAAAAAGAAAATTAGAAGTATGGTTTGTGTTCAAATAATTTATCAGCATAGTTTTTATCAAATTATTTAAAATAAGGTCAACTATTAAGTGGTCATTTATACAACACAGATTAATGGAACAAAAGTGGGTTGCAACAGCCACCGATCTGGACTTTTATAAAGGCAAGTAAGATCAGATAAATCTGGAAACACGGAAGATGAATGACATTTTATGAGAAAAGAATATTTGGAGGACTCTAAAATGATATTGCTCCCATAACATATATGCAGAGTGGAACTGCTGGCTCTGACAGACCAGAGATGTGCCTGGTAGCTCTCAAGAAAAATTAAAATAGTGTCCTTGCCTGAGGTAGGAAAACAGCACTCTAATGAATAAATAGTAGTAGTCATAGATTTTCTGTTTGAAGAAAGGATGGAGGTATTACTCAATAAGCAGCCTGCCTATAGAAAAAGTCTAGTTTCTTATCACATATTCTCCATACAGGGATGCAGACATTTGCATAGAAATGAATTGATTTGAGAAAGGGCAGAAAAGGGGAAAAAACCTAGAAAGTTGACGGAGCAGGCAGGAAAGTGCAGAGGGAAATATCCTCATGGAATTTATTAATAAGACCCATTTCTACCTATGGTATAGAGCACCTTTCATAACTCATTTGCAACTTCACATTCATGTGATTTTTTAAAAATAAGACTGAAGAAATATTTTATGAACAAAAATTACTGTTTTGTATTTACAAATCATTCATTTACACATATTTTAGGAAACAAAGTTGAACATAAAAGTTAAAAATTCTCTCATGCAGGATTTAAATGGGAATTTTAAGTTTTTATGTTTTTAGAGATATTTTTACTCATCAAAATTATTTGAAGGGCACTTAGATTTTTTTCTTTTAGGATATTGAATTGGAAGTATACCTATTTGAATATATAGAATCATAATTTGCTTGAGACGTTGTTCTTGCCCATTTCCCCTTCTCTATTACAAGTTAATAAATATACAAACAAAGGAAGAATGGATTTTTAAATAAAACAAACATGTGCACACATATGTGTATATATGTACATATATATGTTTTTTATTAATTTATTCATATTACATCTAGATTGTTAGCCCTTTCCCTCTTTCCTCCCATTCCTTCCTCCCTCCCATTTCCCCCTTCTCCCCTCCCCTATGTCTGTGATTGAGGGATACCTCCTCCCCCTATATATGCTCTTAGAATATCTGGTCTCTTCTTGGTAACTTGCTATCTTTCCTCTGAGTGCCGCCAGGCCTCCCCATCCAGGGGACATTGTCAGAAAAGGGGCACCAGAGTTCGTGTGAGAGTCAGATCTCACTCTCCACTCAACGGTGGAGAATATCCTGTTCGTCGGCTAGGTCTTGGTAGGGGTTCGAAGTTTACTGCCTATATTCTTCTTGGCTGGTGCCTTAGTTTGAGGAGGACCCCAGGACCCAGATCTGCCTGTCATAAAGTTCTTCTTGTAGGTTTCCAGGACCCTGTGGGTCCTACTATTTCCCCATTCTTCCATGTTACCTTCTCCTAAAGTCTCAATAGAATGTCCTCTCCTCTGACCTACTTTCTTGGTAAGTAAAGTTTTTCATGGGACATACCCCTTGGACTAGTGTTTTGATATAAGTGAGTATATACCGTTTGTCTCTTTTTGCTTCTGGGTGAACTGACTCATTATGATCATTTCTAGATCAATCCATTTGTCCACAAATTTCAGGAAGTCTTTGATTTTAATAGCTGAGAAATATTCCATAGTGTAAATGTACCACAGATTCTTTATCCATTCTCTACTGAGGGATACTTAGGCTGTTTCCATGTTCTGGCTATTATGTATAAAGCAGCTATGAACATGGCTGAGCATATGTCCCTGTTGTGTGGTAGGGCATTTTCTAGGTATATTCCAAGGAGTGGGATAGCTGGGTCTTGAGGAAGCCCTATTCCCATTTTTTCTGAGAAAGTGCCAGATAGATTTCCAAAGTGGTTGTACTAGTTTGCATTCCCACCAGCAATGAAGGAGTGTTCCTCTCTCTCCACATCCTCGCCAACATGTGGTGTCATTTGAGTTTTAGATCTTAGCCATTCTGATGGATATAAGATGGAATCTCAGTTTCGTTTTAATTTGCATTTCTCTGATGACTAACGAGGATGAGCATTTCTTTTAGTGTTTCTCAGCTATTTGATATTCCTCTGTTGAGAATTCTCTGTTACGTTCCAAGCCCTATTTTGCAATTGAGTTGTTTGGTTTTTTGGTACTTGCAAAGCAATAGGCTGGTGGATCAATGGAATCGAATTGAAGACCCAAGATGAATCCACACACATTTGCTCACTTGATTTTTGACAAAGAAGCCAAATCTATTCAATGGAAAAATGATGTCACTAATTGGTAGTTGTGAACTTTTCTCTTTTGCTCCTGTATTCTACATTTCCTCATTTCTCGTTCTCCTCGCATTGCTTTTTTCTCTCTCAAAATATGATAGTTTAATCCCAATGCAAAATTATTAAGAGAAGGGATATATATTTCACACTATGGTAAGGTTTTCAGATCACAACAGCTCTGCTCTCATGGTGCATTGGTCTTTTTTTTTAAAAAAGGGGGCTTGTGAGGTTAGGACATCTTCTATACTGTTTTTCACATGATGCCACAAAACTCATTTGTGCTGGAAGAGACAGCAACAGGTTGTATCCCTGACTTGTCTGGATAGCTACTCACTTTGCCTTCTCTAGAGGATGTGAGCTAGAAGTCATTTTCCTTGGAGATGCCTATCTTCTCACACCTTGGTAGAATCTGTTGACTATTAATTCAGATATACACTCTGCTCAAACATTTGAATGATTGGCTTATAGTTTCACTAAGGTGGGGTGCTAACTCTTACCACAATTACTATGATGTAGCTGCAGTATTTTCTTCCTTACTTCATATCAATATATTTGTATATGGGGCAATCTGAGTAATCATTTTTCTCTAAGACCTTATTTTCAGAAGCTTCCCTGACCCACAGTTTAGTGTACTGTAATTATATGAAAGAGTATGTTGAACTCATGATCCTCCTGCCTCCACCTCCTTCAGCAAATCTTACCGGCATGTGCCACCAATGGATAAAGAAACTGTGGTACATTTACACTATAGAATACTATTCAGCTATTAAAAACAAGGAATTGCTGAAATTTGTGGACAAATGGATTGGACTAGCAATTATCATAACGAGTGAGTTCACCCAGAAGCAAAAAGAGTCAAATGGTATATACTCACTTATATCGAGACACTAGCCCAAGGGGCATGCCCCATGAAAGACTTTACCTACCAGGAAAGTGGGTCAGAGGGCAGGATATCCTATTGGGACTTTAGATGAGAGAAGCATGGGAGAATGGGGAAATAGAAGGATCCAGAGGGTCCTGGAAACCTACAAGAAGAACATTATGATGAGAGGATCTGGGTCCTGGGGTCCTGCTCAAACTATGGCACCAGCCAAGGAAAATATAGGCAGTAAACTTTGAACCCCTACCCAGACCTAGCTGATGGACAGGACATTCTCCACCGTTGAATGGAGAGGGAGGTCTGACTCTCACACAAACTCTGGTGCCCCATTTTTGACCATGTCCTCTTGATGGGGAGGCCTGGTGGCACTCAGAGGAAGGATAGCAGGCTACCAAGAAGAGACTAGATACCCTATGAGCATATACGGAGGAAGAGGTCCCCCTCAGTCACAGACATAGGGGAGGGGAATAGGGGGGAAGCGGGAGGGAGGGAGAATTGGGAGGATACAAGGGAAGGGCTAACAATTGAGATGTAATATGAATAAATATATAAAATATTAAAAAAAGAAAGAGTATGTTGAAAAGCAACTATGGCCCATGTGTTCCTGGTGATGGGTTGGGCTTTACCAGGATGGAAGCTTTCTTACCTGGTGGGCTTGGCCAACTCATATCCAGCTCCACATCCTCCTGTTTACTTTACTCAGTGTTCTAGCCCCCGACGTTTTAACCCTAACATCCCTTTTAGCCCTAATATTTAATTTCATTGAATCATAAGGAGGAGATAAAGGCTGAATATAGTTCTCAGAGTAGAGCCTTTGGTCTGTCAGGCTACTCTCTTTATTACAAGGTCATCAAAGTATCTACCTCAGAGGACGCAGTGATAGCACAGCCTTGTGCAAAAGGGCAAGTAGTGTTTCACCATAAACCAGTGCTGCTGGAAACCTGGTGTGCTGCTGCTGCTTCCTGAAGGCAAAAATCATATGTTTCTGTTGCTTAAGTCATGTAGCCTGTGCTGGCCTGAAAATATTATTTTGTTGGGTTGTCTGCATTTTCTATCAGAGTATTTTAAAAATATGTTTTCACCATTACAGTGTTTGTACATGCTACATTAACAAAACAGTACATATTAGCCTGACAAGCCAAAAAAACCCCTATATATTGGCTTGGATGCTTAAATTTCAACATCAATATTTGGATTTCTCTTTGGCCCCTTTGTTTCAAAAAGCCACTTCCTCAGTATCCTCTGGGGTTTTCTCAGGTTGCTGATGATCTCTGATGTATCTTTGTTCTAATCTCATTTTACAAGAGCTCCAGTCAGATTGCATTAGGACTTAGCCTAACTGCCTCCTTTAAACTTAATCCCTTCTTTGAAATGTCTGGGCCCACATCAGAGTGTAAGACTTCAGCATATTTGTTGCTGCTATTGTTTTGACTGAGAACACAGTTGAACCCAAGATCCAAAACTGTGTCACACGTTTTTATGTTAAAGATTCCTTTCTTTCTTGGATAGAAAGTATTAACATCTTCTATATTTTAAATGACTGTTCATTCTGTTTCATAGACTCACTGGTTTGGAACTCATTTTGATGAGTTCTTGGTATTTCTGAGTCTGCACTTAGTTCTGTATGCTCACAGAGTCACTTGGATGATTACTAGCTCTGGTCTCTGTATTTCTTCCAGTCCCACACTTCTTGGTAGAGCTCTGATTTCCATTTGAATGGTGAGCTTTGAACTGTCAAGCCTGTGACAGAATAAGTTTTCATTTGTGCATCTTATGCATTTTTTTAAATAGATTTTTTTTTATTAATTTATACTTGTTACATCTCAATGGTTATCCCATCCCTTGTATCCTCCCATTCTTCCCTCCCTCCCATTTTCCTCTTTTTCCCCTCCCCTATGACTGTTCCTGAGAGGGATTACCTCCCACTGTATCTGCTCATAGGGTATCAAGACTCTTCTCAATGACCTCCTGTCCTTCCTCTGAGTGCCACCAGGTCTCCGCCTCCAGGGGACATAGTCAAATGTGAGGCATCAGAGTGCACGAGAAAGTCATATCCCACTCTCCACTCAAGTGTGGAGACTGTCCTGTCCATTGGTTAGATCTGGGTAAGGGTTTAAATTTTACCGCCTATATTTTCCTTGGCTAGTGTCTTAGTTTGAGCAGGACCCCTTGGCCCAAATCTGCCTATCATAATGTTCTACTTGTAGGTTTCTAGGACCCACTGGATCCTTCTACATTGCTATTCTCACATGGTTCTCTCATCTAGAGTCCCAATAGGATGTCCTCCCCTCTGTCCCAGCTTCCTGGTAAGTGAAGGCTTTCATGGGACATGCCCCTTGGGCTAGTATGCAGATATAAGTGAGTATATACCATTTGAGTCTTTCTGCTTCTCGGTTAACTCACTTATTATGATCGTTTCTAGCTCAATCCATTTATCCACAAATTTCAGGAATTCCTTGTTTTTAATAGCTGAGTAGTATTCCATAGTGTATATGTACCACAGTTTCTTTATCCATTCTTTTACTGAGGGACATTTAGGCTGTTTCCATGATCTGGCTATTAAGAATAAGGCTGCTATGAACGTGGTTGAGCAAATATTGTTGTTGCATGCTGGAGCATCTTCTGGGTATATTCCAAGGAGTGGAATAGCTGGGTCTTGAGGAAGCCCTATTCCCAGTTTTCTGAAATAGCACCAGATAGATTTCCAAAGTGGTTGTACTAGTTTTCATTCCCACCGGCAATGAAGGAGTGTTCCTCTCTCCCCACATCCTCTCCAGCATGTGGTGTCGCTTGAGTTTTTGATCTTAGCCATTCTGATGGGTGTAAGATGGAATCTCAGAGTTGTTTTGATTTGCATTTCCCTGATGACTAAGGAGGTTGAGCATTTCTTTAAGTGTTTCGCAGCCATTTGATATTCCTCTGTTGAGAATTCTCTGTTTAGTTTCAAGCCCCATTTCTCAATTGGGTTATTTGGTTGGTGGTGTTTAATTTCTTGAGTTCTTTATATATTTTGGATATTAGACCTTTGTCAGATGTAGTTTTGGTGAAGATCTTTTCCCAGTCTGTAGGCTGTTGCTTTGTTCTGTTGACAGTGTCATCTGCCTTACAGAAGCTTCTCAGCCTCATGAGGTCCCATTTATTAATTGTTGACATTAAGGCCTGGGCTGTTGGTATTCTGTTCAGGAAGTTGTCTCCTGTGCCAATATGTTCCAGGCTCTTCCCCACTTTTTCTTCTAACTGACTTAATGTCTCTGCTTTTATGTTGAAGTCTTTAATCCACTTTGATTTGAGTTTTGTGCAAGGTGACAAATATGGGTCCAGTTGCATTTTTTTTTACACATAGATCTCCAGTTAGACCACCACCATTTGTTGAAGATGCTATCCTTTTTCCATTGAATGGATTTGGCTTCTTTGTCAAAATCAAGTGACCATATGTGTGTGGATTCATATCTGGGTCTTCGATTTGATTTCACTGATCAACCAGCCTGTTGCTGTGCCAGTACCATGCTGTTTCAATTACTATTGTTTTATAGTACAGTTTGAGATCCAGTATGGAGATTCCTCCAGAGCACTTTTGTTGTACAAGATCGTTTTTGCTATTCTGGGTTTTATGTTTTTCCATATGAAGTTCAGAATTGAACTTTCAATGTCTTTAAAAAATAGTGTAGGTATTTTGATAGGGATTGCATTGAATCTGTAGATTGCTTTTGGTAGGATGGCCATTTTTACTATGTTAATACTCCCGATCCATGAGCAAGAAAGATCCTTCCATCTTCCATGTCATCTTCAATCTCCTTCTTCAGAGTTCTGAAATTTTTTTCAAACAAGTCCTTCACTTGCTTAGTTAGAGTAACTCCAAGATATTTTATATTGCTTGTAGCTAATGTGAAAGGTATGGCTTTCCTAATTTCTTCCTCTGCAAGCTTGTCATTTGTGTATAGGAAGGCTACAGACTTTTTGTGTTAATTTTGTATCCAGCCAAATTGCTGAAAGTGTTTATCAACTGTAGGAGTTCTCTGGTGGAATTTTGAGGGTCACTTATGTACACTAACCTATCATCTGCAAATAGGGATAGTTTGACTTCCTCCTTTCCCATTTGGATACCCTTGATCTTCTTTTGTTTTCTTATTGCTCTGGATAGAACTTCGAATACTTTATTTAAGAAATATGGAGAGAATGGGCAGCCTTGGCTTGTTCGAAATTTTAGAGGAATTTCCTTGAGTATCTCACCATTTACTTTGATTTTGGCTATTGGCTTGCTGTAGATAGCCTTTATTATGTTGAGTGCCTTGTATCCCCGATCTCTCTAAAACCTTAAACATGAACGGGTGTTGGATTTTATCAAATGCTTTCTCTGCATCTAAAGTGATGATCATGTGGTTTTTTATTTTCAGTTTGTTTATATGGTGGATTACATTGATGGATTTCCATATATTAAACCATCCCTGCATGCCTGGAACGAAGCCTACTTGGTCATGATGAATTACATCCTTTATGTGTTCTTGTATTCGTTTTGCAAGAATTTATTTAGTATTTTTGCATCGATGGTCATAAGAGAAATTGATCTGAAATTCTCTTTCTTTGTTGAGTTTTTGTGAGGTTTAGGTATCAATGTGACTATGGCTTCATAGAATGAATTTGGTAATGTTCCATCCAATTCTATGTTTTGGAGTAGCTTGAAGAGTATCGGTATTAGCTCGCCTTTGAAGGTCTGGTAGAATTCTGCACTGAAACCATCTGGCCCTGGGCTTTTTTTTGGTTGGGAGACTATCAATGATTGCTTCTATTTCTGTAGGGGAAATGGGATTATTTAGCTTGTTTATCTGTTCTTCACTCAACTTTGGCAAGTGAAATTGATCAAGAAAATCGTCCATTTCCCATAGATTTTCAAATTTTGTGGCATATATGCCTTCAAAGTAGGATCTTATGATTCTTTGAATTTCTTCAGTGTCTGTCGTTATGTCTCCCTTTTCATTTCTGATTTTGTTGATTTCAATAGTGTCTCTTTGTCTTTTAGTTAGTTTGGCTAACGGTCTGTCTATCTTGTTGATTTTCTCAAAGAACCAGCTCTTGGTTTTGTTGATTCTTTGGACTGTTTTCTTAGTTTCTAATTTGTTAATTTCAGCCCTGAGTTTGATTATTTCCAGATGTCCACTCCTTTTGGGTGTTTCTGCTTCTTTTTTTTCTAGGGCTTCCAGCTGTTTTGTTAAGTTGCTTATGTGCGATGTTTCCAATTTCTTTTTAAAGGCACTTAGTGCTATGAATTTTCCTTTTAACACTGCTTTCAATGTATCCCACAAATTTGGGTATGTTGTTCCCTCATTTTCATTGAATTTCAGCAACTCCTTGATTTCTTTCTTTCTTTCTTCCCTGACCCAGGTGTCATTTAGCAGAGAGTTGTTTCGTTTCCACATACGTGTAGGCTTTTTGTTGTTTCTGTTGTTGTTGAATTGCAGCCTAAAAGCATGGTGATCTGATAGGATACAAGGTATTATTTCAATCCTCTTGCATCTGTTGAGGCCTGCTTTGTGACCTACGATGTGATCAATTTTGGAGAAGGTTCCATGGGGTGCAGAGAAGAAGGTATATTCTTTCTTGTTTGGGTGAAAGGTTCTATAGATATCTGTTAGATCCATTTGACCTATGGCATTGGTTAATGATGTTATTTCTCGGCTTAGTTTCTGTTTCAATGACTTATCCTTCAGTGAGAGTGGGGTGATGAAGTCTCTCACTATTATTGTGTGGGGATCGATGTGTGGTTTAAGTTTTTTTAGCAGATCTTTTACAAATGTGGGTGCCCTTGTATTGGGAGCATAGATGTTCAGAATTGTGATGTCATCTTGGTTGACTTTACCTTTGATGAGTATGAAGTGTCCTTCTGCATCCCTTTTGATTAATTTTGGTTGAAAGTCTATCTTGTTTGATATTAAAATGGCTACACCTGCTTGCTTCTTGTGACCATTTGCTTAGAAAAATTTTTTTCCAACCTTTTAACCTGAGGTAATGCCTATCGTTATAGGTGAGATGTGTTTCTTGAATGCAGAAGAAGGTTGGATCTTGTTTATGCACCCATTCAGTTAGTCTGTGTGTTTATTGGAGAATTGAGACCATTGATGTTGAGAGATATTAACGACCAGTGACTGTTAAGAGTCTTAATTTTGATGTTGTTTACAATTGAGTGTTTGTTTAGCTGTGTTTTTGCCATGGTATAGTTACCTATTTCCTGAGTAGTTTTGGTTGTAGCTTGACCCTTTGGGATGTAGTTTTCCTTCTAGTACCTTCTGTAAAGCTGGGTTTGTGGATAGGTACTGTTTGAATTTGTTTTTGTCATGGAATATTTTGTTTTCTCCATCAATGGTTATTGATAGTTTTGCTGGGTAAAGTAATCTGGCCTGGCATCTGTGGTCTCTTAGGGTTTGCAGGCTCTCTGTCCAGGCTCTTCTGGCTTTTATGGTCTCTGCTGAGAAGTCTGGTGTAATTCTGATAGGTTTGCCATTGAACGTTATTTGGCCCTTTTCCCTTGCAGCTTTTAATATTTTTCTTTGTTCTGTATGTTTTTTATTTTGATTATTATGTGACGGGCAGTTTTCCTTTTCTGGTCAATTCTATTTGGTGTTCTGTAGGCCTCTTGTCTGTTTATAGGCATCTCTTTCTTTAGATTGGAGAATTTTCATCTATGATTTTGTTGAGAAATTTTCTGCGCCTTGGAGTCTGATATCTTCTTTTTCTTCAATGCCTATTATCCTCAGATTTCTTCTTTTCATGGTGTCCTTAATTTCTTGGATTTTTTTTGTCAGGAGATTTCCAGATTTGGCATTTTCTTTAATGGTTGCTTCAAGATCTATGATTGTATCTTCTAGACTTGAGATTCATTCTTCCATCTCTTGGATTCTGTTAGAAAAGCTCATGTGTGCGTTGCTCGCCTTCTTCTCTGAGGTCTCACGTTCTCGTTTTTCTTCTGTCTGTGTGTTTAGCATTGACTCTATTTTCGTCTTCAGATCTTGAACTGATTTTTTTTTTATTTCTTTCATATGATTGTTTGTATATTCCTGAGTTTCTTTCATTGCCTCTTTATAGGACTTCAGACCTTGAACCGTTTTATTTATTTCTTCTATCTGGTTGTTTGCATTTTCCTGAAATTTTTCCTGTTCCACTCTATGAGCTTCTTTTATGTCTCTCACCTGTTTGGCTGCGTCTTCCTGTATTTGATTATGAATTTTATTTGTTTCCTCTATTATTATGCTCCTTATTAAGGATTTGAGGTCATTTTCTTGTATATCCGTTGTATTTGAGCTCTCTGGGTTGTTTTTTTGGGATAGCTGGACACTGGTGATGCCATGTTGTTTTGGGTTTTTTTTGCGTATGTTTTTACGCTGTTCTTCTGACAACTTGCTGACTTTGTTTTTGTTGGGTAGCTTCCTGATTTGGATGGAGGGAGTCTGATGATAGATTCACTTGTTTTCTCATGATTTCCGTAGGCTGGAAGCTCTGATGCTTCACTGGTGTGGATGGCAGGCCTGTCGTTTTGGGCTCTCACAGCCAGTGATCCTCAGCTCCCCTGTGCTGTGGGTCCTGCAATCGTTCTGGGTCTCTGGATGAGCATTGGGTCAGGCAAAGGTATCCCCAGCCTTATGGGTTCCCTGCCAAGTCCAGCAAGGGACACTGGGCCCCAACCACCACCAAGCTCAGCTAGAATCTCAGGGCCTTAACTGTCTGCCCAGCTCTGCTAGGAATTCTGGGCTCAAAATGCACACCGGGTCCAGCCAGAATTTTTGGGCTGGGACTGCGCACCAAGCTCAGCTAGGGGTGTTTGGCCAAACTGCGTGCTGTGGTCAGTTATTGTCTCAGGCCCGAACCATCCACTCAGCTCAGCCAGGAATTCTAGATTCAAACTGCACACTGTGTCCAACCAGAGTCTTAGAGCCGAGACTGTGCCAAAAGCTCTACTAGAGTCTCTGGGCCCAATCTGACTGCCAATCACGGTTCAGGACTCTGTCCCTAAACTGCACGCCGAGCTCCACCCGAGTCTCTGGGGCGGAATTGTGCACCGAGTTCAGCCAGGGACTATGGACCCACACTGCACGCTGAATTCAGCCTGAGACTCCAGGCCTATACTGCGTGCATAGTCCAGCTAGAGTCTTGGTGCCGCTGAGCCTGTGTGCACAGCTCGGGAAGAATCTCTGGGCCTAATTTGCCTAGCAAGTCCAGCTAGGGCCTCTGGGCTGAATCTGCGTGCTGACCTCAGCCTGCGTCAGTGCCCCCAAAACTGCCCGCTGAGGTGAGCTAGTGTCTTGGGCAGAATTGCTAGTTGATGTGAGCTAGCACCTCCGGTGGGACTGAGCACTCTGCCCAGTCTGCGTCACAGCAGGTGAACTGTGGCTGCGCTGATCTGGTGCCTTCGGTGGACCTGAGCGCTCCACCCAGCCTGCGTCACAGCAGGGAAGCTGTGGCTGAGCTGAGCTGTTGCCTTGGGCAGAATTGCTTGCTGCGCTGAGCCAGCATCTCCACAGCACTGCGCACTGAGCTGTACCTGGGACTCTGGGGCTGAACTGTCCGCCGAATCCAGTTTGGGTCATAAGGCACCATGCAACCCAAATCCTGTCCAGTGTCCCCTCTCCCGCAGCAACTCCCACCAGCCACCACACTAACTGCCTCCACTGGAAGGCTCTGACCTGCAAACCTCAGTCGCTGCCGCTGTTGCTGCTTGTGCTGCTGCTGCTGCTCTGCTCCAAGAAAATCTGCACTCCTCCCGTGTGCAGGAGCATGCAGGTCCTCTGCACCCTGGTCCCCCCGAACCATGGAGCACTACTGCTGCCGTGGTGTTGGGACCTTGGCGTTCCTGGCTCAGAAATCTGTGCAATTCCCTGAATTGTTCACTGGAGCTTCCAAACATGGTCCACACTGCTCGCCGCCATCTTAGATTCTCCTGCATTTTTTAATGTATCAAATATGTTTTGTTTTAACCCATTGTTTTTGCTTACCTCATTGATTTTGCTTTCATCTCCTAGAACCTCATGTGCAATATTTGCCAGTAAACGCTTCTTGCATAGTGCTTCAATTCAGATCATATTTCTGTAACATCCATCTTTCAGTTATTCCTCACATTAGTTGAAGCAAAATTACATTTTAAATGTTTTTCTTGCCTACTGTGCATTATTATTTTCCATTATATTTCGATAGGTAGATCTAGAAAGTGTGTGTGTGTGTGTGTGTGTGTATGTGTGTGTGTGTGTGTGTGTGTGTAACCACACATAGAAAATTTTATATCATATATTATTAAATTATGTGAACATATTGCAAATTTTGTGTACTGTGTCATTGAGATCCAATCTCTATGACTTTGGAATACGATTCATATTTATTTCATGCTTTCTGTTAGTTAACTTGTTTGTGTTTCATGATGTGTTACTTATAGACATGGCTTCATTTATTAAACTTCTCAGTTTCTCTTCTGATTTGATTCTATTTTATTGTTGCTGCTTTTTGACTAATTTTCACACACATAATTTTTCTATAGAGAGGACTGATGTTTGATATGGAAAGTATGGTGATAGTTAGAAAACACTGCAAATCTTAAACACTGTTGCCTAGATTTGCAATTGTGATACTTTTATGCATGGGAATCTCTATTATGAACAATGTACGAAATCATAATTTAGCTACATTAGAAGTAAGAGCTTTTCTATTTAAAAATAATCCAAATTTAAAAGAATGTGATGAAATGAACAGTATTGGAAATAGAACTGTTGGCTATCAAATGTAAATAAATATGGCAGAATGAATTTGTGAGATAAAAATAGTTAAAAATATGAGAGAAAATATGCTTGATTTGTCAATGAGGAGAAGAATGGTGATGACAAGGAATAACTCAACATCTAATAAGCAGTGTGTTTAGTTTGGTTATGGGCTTTTTGTTTGTTTGTTTTTTGCAGCTTTAATTTGACACTTCATGATACACCAATATGTGTGTATGTTTTTAATATAAGTGCCTTATATTTTATAGGCTTTTGACCCTTCAACAAATATTTAGTGTTTGATGTGTTATCTGCTCAGAAATCAAAACACATTTTCCAATGGTTTATACTTTACATTTAAACAGAAAAAATATTCTTTGAATTAGTAAGAAGAGATTAAAAGAAAATGTTTACATATCTTCGTTTGTGATGACTCTATATGTGCTTTAGACTGTTTTTGTTTGTTTTATGCATGAAAGACAGGTAACTTTTAACTGGAATGTAATTAGAATTGGCCTGACAACTAAGTTAATTGAAATGTTAAAAGACTTTTTTTTTTTCATGGAAAATAATTCTTTTGAGAGTAGCAGCTTCCTTCTTCAAAGAGAGATCACAGAACAAGTGAGACACATGAGGGCAGCCATTAGAGAGAAGGATGAGTGTCAGCTTGTGCAGTGCAGCTTCCACTGTCCCAGGAGACCCACTGCCAAACAGGCTCAGGAAGAAAATACGGAATTAGACATCTGTATGTATGCAGCATCCACCATGTTTGCTCTGAGCAGGGGGAACCATATGAAGCTAGACAGCAAAGGTGAAAGCCAACAAGATAGCCTACTTTATTGCCATGGCAACCCAACCCTGATGAAAAGTAGAAAAACAATAAAATATCCAGGGGAAAATATAAAGCTGTGCCAAGAATACCTACTGATCGGAGGAAAAGTACACTCACGGACATGCTTTGGCACAGTCACCAGTGGCTGATTTCTTGTAACAGTCATGGGAGCTGTCTCTGGGAAATGTTAATTCAAAAGCAATGCATTTACTGAATTATTCAATTCATCCTGTTACTAAGTTCAGAGTTATATGTGAAAACTGTAGCTTCACATTAAAACCTTAACTGTCACCGAGGAGGTCCAAGCATTAGCCCTTCACTCTCCCTGACGTCTCCCTGACATCGCCCGACAATGCCTTGCCATTACACCTAGGATGGAATGCGCGTTCTGTCAGCAGGAAAAGCTCCTTATCTTTCTGCTGTGTTGTTCAAATTAACGCTGCAGCTTATTTGTCTAGGTTAGCGCCTCAGATTCTTACGTTATTACCAAAAATATTCCTGCTAAACCTGCCATTTATTCGTATATAGTTCAGTATGCAGGGAAAACATTTTTCGTCCTAATCAAAATTTGACCAACAAGTCCTTTCTTTGTCGTCACAGACATAGGCAATTCTGAGGTCTTCTGTGGTTGTTGTTTCTTCTTCTTCTTTTTTTTTTCTTCAGCTAAAACCCTTGGTGTGCAGCGGAAGTCTGAGAAACCATGTTATTTTATTCTCTTCTCAAAACAAGCTTTACTGAAGTAATTTACCTACAATAAAATCTATCAATAAAAATTTAGATTTGACAAACAGAAACAGAGATGTTGCAGTTATCAAAACAAATTTCAATGCATTATTATTACACTGTTTAATTAAAAAATAAAAATATGAAGTACTCATCCTAACTTTTGGTAGTATGTAGAGTTGAGTGTGTGTGTGTGTCTTTGTGTGTGTGTGTATGTGTGTGTTTGTCTTTGTGTGTGTGTGTGATTTGCATGTGCATAGAGAGATAAATATTACAAACTCATCAATAGTATATTATATCTCTTGTATTTATTTACCTTATTAACTTTTTGGTACCCTTTAATTCTTTCTATGAATTTGAATTATTAATACAATTGGGTTGTCTTCATTTTAATTCAAATTTATTTTGTATTTGTCATGGTGAACTGTGTTAAAATAAATTAATTTACTTTTTATTAATTGGAAACATCACTCAAAATCCATTAAAACGGTTTCACTGGATATAATTTCTTATTTGATAGGGATTTTTGTCAGTAATTAGAGCATGTTATTTTTATGATTTTTGTTTCCTTTATTCGTGATGAGAACTTAGCCACTAATTGCACCATCATGGTGTAGATAAAACTTTTTAGAGTTTTAAATTTGTTTTCACGTGCAATTTATTGATGTACATAGCTATCATTCTTTGTGCAGATATTATGTGGTAGTTAAATGATGTTTTTGGATCTGTAGATTAGTTTTTTCATCAAGTTTGGGGAGTGAGAGTTTACCATTATACATTAAATTTTTGTTTGACTTTTTCTTCTGGAATTATATAGGCTTTGTCAGAAGGTTTTGATATTTTGTCACATAATCTCTAAATAGCTGTTAAATGATATATTCCTCAATATTCTCACTCTCTACGTTTTAATTAAGTTGTTTTTCTGTCCCTAAGCTAGTTCTTCCTTTTGATGTTTTAAACTTTTGAAATGTATTACCTAAGCAGAATATTTACTATTATACTTTTTATTTTTTCCTAGAATTTAATTAGATCTTTAAAACCAAGTTTCTGTTCTCCACAGAAGTTCCTTTCAGGTTAATAAATACTTTCTTTTGTTCACTTGGTAACCAATTCCTTCAATTCTTTTAATACATAGGTAATGCTATCATCTGTAAATCAAGCATGTAGGCACATTTGAAGTTAATTTTGAATATCTGTGTTCCCCCTAGTTTTTTTCTTATTGCCCTAATTTATTATTCTTGTTAATGAATAGTAATCTGTTGGCAATCCTTATATTAATTAACATAGTGTAGCCATTCTGTGTTCTTTTTGTTAATCCAAAACCTGTCTTTGTTTTTGTGGTAAATTATGCTTCTGAACTCATGATTAAATGTTTCTTTGTTGTTTGGTGTAATCAGTTATGTTTATGTTTAGTATTTTGTATTCACTAATTTATTATTTTTGACTCCTTCAGGTCTTTCATTTACTTATATGTTGTAGAGACAAGAAATGATTCCGTTAGAGAATATGCTGATGCCTCAGTCTCATAAATTTTCCCATGACCTCCTACATATGTGAGAAACAAGGCTTATGCTTTAAAGGGCCACAGGTTCACATTTTTCTGTCTTCTACTATCATTGAGCTCTCTGGGGTTTCCTCCATTTTCTTACTGTAGCTGCCAACCAAGGATGTACGAAGAATTTATTAGTACATTTCCCCTCTACCTTTCTTGTGTCCAAAGTTTTCCTTTGAATTCCCATGTACTTTCCTGACCACACTGATTTGTGTCTACCTTCAGCAGCAGGTAAAACTGTGAGATTTCTTCAACAAAAATAATAACATGGGAATGCTGCCAGGCAGGGAGCAGTAATATTTTCCCACTGTACAAACTGTCCTCAAGCTGCTGCCTGCCTTGTTTTGTTTTGTTATGTTATGTTTTGTTTTTCAAAGTCCTGCAAATTTTATAAGAAGCTGACCAATGTTACACTTACTTTTATCCTGATATTAATTATTCATCATCTTCTTCAGTGCTAAAAAAGAAAGCCCCTCTTTATCATACAAGAGAAATTTATTAGAGATAGATAAGATCTTTGTATAACCCTAAAATAAAACTGTTATGACAAATTTAATATTATTAGCACAATTCTCAGAGGACACACTCATTATAAGTTATCAGAACAGTTAGATTTCTTTATTTTTGACATCTATGAATTTTAAAATTTAAAGCAGGGACATTAACAAAAACATTTTATATATCCCATAAGAGACACTTAACATTATGTAATATATTTATATAATTCAAGCATTATAATTCTAAAGACCTGATGAAGGTCACAAAGATGATTTCAGTACTAATTTTAAATATATATCAGAGAAAAGTATATAAGAGCAAAATAAAACTTATCTCCAGAAAAATTAATCATTTTTTCAATGGCTAAATTATCATTTGAGGTTACTGAAACTTGTCTAGGCACAAATTTTTGAAGAAAACAAAAAATGCATTTTTTTTTTTTTTTTTTCTGTTTGACTTTTTATATATTAGTCAGTCCAATGAGATGCTTTAGTTTTTAAAGAAGCTTGCTACACAAGAAAACACTGTGGTTCAATGCTCAGAAACCATCTAAAGGTGCAAAGAGAGAACTTAATTGGTACTTTTCTGTCTATCAAATGGGTAACATGGCATGAACATGCTTCAGCTCATACAAATCAAACACACATACAGACACACACTAATAATATTAATATTAGTAGTAGTAGTGATAATAAAGATGATATACTTTCAGTTGAAATAGATTATTAGTACATTTTCTCTACCTAATACTTCATAATCTATAGTTCTCTTAAACAAGTTGGTGCTTTTACAAGATGATCCATGAATTCTATACATGTTTATATCAATAGTATATTTAAGGCAAATAAATTTATTTCATCAGTATTTTTTTTTTTTATTAAATTTTTATTTTTTTAATTAATTTATTCTTGTTACATCTCTATGGTTATCCCATCCCTTGTAACCTCCCCAGAAGCAGAAAGACTCAAATTGTATATACTCACTTATATCTGCATACTAGCCCAATGGGCATGTCCCATGAAAGCCTTCCCTTACCAGGAAACTGGGACAGAGGGGAGGACATCCTATTGGGACTCTAGATGAGAGAACAATGGGAGAATAGCAATGTAGAAGGATCCAGTAGGTCCTAGAATCCTACAAGTAGAACATTATGATAGGCAGATTTGGGTCATGGGGTCCCACTCAAACTAAGGCCCTAGCCAAGGACAATACTGGCGGTCAAATTTAAACCCCTACCCTGATCTAGCCCATGGACAGGACAGTCTCCACACTTGAGTGGAGAGAGGGATTTGACTTTCTCAAGTACTCTGGGGCCTCACATTTGACTATGTCCCCTGGCAGGGGACACCTAGTGGCACTCAGAAGAAGGACAGCAGGTCACTGAGAAGAGACTTGATACCCTATGAGCATATACAGGGGGAGGTAATCCCCCTCAGGAACAGTCATAGGGGAGGGGAATAAGGGGAAAATGGGAGGGAGGGGAGAATGGGAGGTTACAAAAAATGCATTTTAAAAGGAAACAATGAACTTTAGTATGGGAGGTCTTAGTCTGCTTTATGGAGCTTTAATATAAAAAAGTGTACAAAATTCATACATAGTACTAAGTAGTATGCTAACTCCATGATGTATTTCTTAATGTCTGTCACACACAGCAGCTCTGTGCTGAATGCCTTTGGTAGATAGTCTAATTTAGAGCTTTAAAGGGAAAATTGGAGGGAGGGAAGAATGGGAGGATACAAGGGATGTGATAATCATTGAGATATAACAAGAATAAATTAATAAAAAAAATGTTTAAAAAATCAGCTTTACTCTCCTGGCACACATCATTAAAGTTTTGAAACAGAAAATCCTATATGCCCCTCTGTTCACTTTTGTACACTGGAGATAATTTGGCTTAGTAACAATATTTTTGATATCTGTAATAGTTGCTAGTTTTGTTGCTATAATTTAAGAGAGAAAAACATATAATCCGGCTTAGAGTGTGTGGGTCTTATTCTATCATAGCAGAAAAAACATGGCAGCAGGTGAGGAAACCACGATGACTGAAGCAGGAAGCTTCTCAGTCACAAAACATATGGTTGAAACTGGGTACTCAGCCAGCCCACTGTCTCGTTTTTCTTCACGCCACCAGTTATAACTATTTTTGACTGAATTTATCTAATCTAGACTATCCTTCACAAACATGCCAAAGGTATTTTACCAAAGTGGTTCTAGTTCCTGTTAAGTTGGCTTTTAATATAAACCATTACAAGTCTGCCCCTTGTCAACCTGACACTCAAAATACCATTTTATTAAGTGATAAAATTTCATGCCTTTTCTTTTCTTTGTGGACAAAATGCATTCATTCTAACTTCCAAAAGGTATCTTAGTCATCAACAGTTCCAAAATAATTCAAAACCGTAAATGTCTTTTCTGAGACTTAGGCAGTCTTTTATTGTGGCCTCTATACAATAAAAGTAATGGTCCATAACTACAGCATGGAATGGTACACAGAATAAACATTCTCAGGCCAAAAGTCAGAAATATAGGCATAGCAAGGAAAAACCTGATGAAAAAGAAACTAAAAAACCAAAACAACAATAAAATATAGCAGGCCAGTAGGGTAAACACTAAATCCTGAACCCTATATGAGGCTACTGAT